>SNQJ01S0001954.1:90574-128986 GCA_010110895.2 Picea sitchensis | reverse complement strand
ATTAATTATTTAATGTTTTTGTATATTATTTAATATTTTGTTTTATTAAATAGTTTTATTTAATTAAACTAACCTAGTTACTAACTAATTACTAACCTAGATTTTTCAACTTAATTAATAATTAATTAATGATTAATTAATTAATTATTAAATAGTCATCTATTAATCAATTTTAACCTAGACTAACCTTATTGCTATTCTTTTGTTCAYCCTAAGTCCATTTATGCAGGGATGGAAGGCGGGAAAAGTAGTCGATGGGGCAACAGGACAAGGGAGTGAGGGCACAGCGTGGATGAAGGATGTAATAGGATGATAGGGGATTGAGCGACAAGAATGGAGGGAGGAAAGCGAAATCACCTGAGCCATACTTCGTTACCAGGAGAGATGCCAAATCAACAGTCGAAAAATCGACTCGCCTATAATTATAGGATCCCAACATAGGCTCCACCTGGGGATGGCAGCTTCTTTCAGGAGGTGTCAAGAACCACAGACCTGTGAATCATGCAGACCGGTGCTTTATCTATTGGGTTGGTCCCAAAATCTTATTCTGCAACCTGTACTTGTTTTGATCTTTGCAACTGAAACAAAATCAAATGAACGCTGTTGAAAAAGAGATGCTCAGAATGCTGAGCTTATTCATTTTCTCCTTCCTACCCTATGCTACTGATCACTTTGTAAAATCAAATAATACAAAAATTCCAATGAAGCCAATCAAGTAGCTTCTGAGACAAGTGGATTGCTTGACTACTCTTTAGCACAGTGAGAAGTGCAGCTTGACCTTTTGCCCGTAGACTTAGAACTGCAAAGTGTAAAGGCCACTTCTGAAAGCATGATCGATCTTTATCATAGAGGCCTCGACAATCTTGGAAAGAAAAAGTCATGTCAGAGAAAGATTTAGGCTCCACAGTGAGAAAATTCTCCATATAGGTAGCTACAGGATCAAGGTAGAAATGATGTGTTCCTTGATTCTTGGATGGAAACTCTGGCATTGTATCTCTGTTGTCTTCATCTTCGTGCATTTCCTGACATGGCTGCAACTGCTCTGATGGGCTTTGTATTGATGCTTCTGCCTAACACACCTCTGTCACTAACTGCCTGATCATGTCAATATCATAACAGCTTTTTATTTCATGACTGGAGAACGAAGAATGATTTTGGCCACACAGGCCATCCAACTGATCAGCTATTGGATCCTGAAAGGACTGACAAGACTGCTGCATTGACTCAAATGAAATTTCCTGCTTGTTTATGTATTCATCCTTCAACACTTGTCCAAGAGTCTCCTTCAAAACTTGAAATGATTTAAAACACAATGGCATAGAGTTCTTTTGGATTAAATCATAATTTGTCTCAGGCTCTAAGCCTTCATCAAGAATTTGAAAATTGAAGAAGGGAAAGTGCTGCGATTCTGGGTTTAAAATGGCCTCCATATCCTTAATGGTATCATCAATTGATTGGTCAGAGACATTTATGTCTTCACTATTTACAACTGGTCTAGAGTTTCTTTTCAGGAATTGAAGAGATGAGAAACATATGGGCAAAGTGCTTTCACTTACTCTGATATTTTCTGTCTCTTCCCCATCACTGTCATGACTGTTGTGCAAGGGCTGATTGTCGCATCTGAATGGTAAATGATCTTCTTCCTGCCAATGACATGCTGCTAGTTTATCTGAACAGACAACCTCTGTTTCAGCTTCATGATCATCATCATACTGATCCCACTTGGGTGGACAATCCAAGTAAGGAATGTTGTCAAACATGCACATCATATCAACTCGTTGTTCCTCTACAAGTTGAGATGGAGATTCATCTTTGACTGTGCTGTGGATTGAATACATGAACGAATCATTATTCAAACCATGGTACCAAGGGAGTGAAACAACATGTTTGGGAACTGTGACACTTTCTTTCTCTGAAATCAAGGGACCATGATGTCTTTGGACAACAAGCTCCTCTTTAATGTTAATCTTCTGCATCAGCTTTTCCATGGCACTGGCCAAAATCTGTAGTTTAGCTTCTGATGACTTCAGCTGCTCCATTTCTTTGTCCTTTAACTGTGACCTCTTGATCAACAAGTTGGTCTCTACATCAAATGCAATGCTCTGCATTTCTTCAAGGCTTGCAGTATTCCTTTATCTTAATTGGAATGTCATCTCAGGAACGAAGACATCTGGGTAATGCAAGTGAGATGATCCTGGGGGTGGCCTTATATCATTAGGTATTGCATGATACACCTTATTAAATCTGGCTGAAAACTGATGTACTGTCTCCCCTGGCTTTCTTTTCAAGTGTTCATACTCTTCTAGGAGGAGGAAAACATTTCCCCTGATCACCCATCTATCCAAGAACATTTGCATGAACTGATGAAAATTTCTGATGCTTGCAGCTGGCAGATTTCTAAACCAATTTTTAACTTTACCTTGCAACGACAGGGAAAACATCCTGATACATACATCATCATCTTCAACCTCATAAAGGTCAAGGAAATCCTCAAGGTTTTGAATATGTTTTTCAGCAGTGATCTTCCCATTTTCTCCATCAAACCTAGGCAGATTATTGATGTACTTGACAGGGAGGTCATGGAGAATAGGAGGCAACTCTAGAGGCTTGTATCTGTCTGGGACTTTTGAAAGAATAGGAGATGAAGAAAGAGGCTTACAACCATCCAGAGGTTTAGCAAGAGTAGGAGACAAAGCAAGAGCCTTATGTCTCACTAGGGTTCCTACAGGTGCATCTGGGATGTGCATAGGTTCATGAGCATGTACATAATCTACAATTGGAGATATGATCTCTTGAGACTCATCAATTGACTGATGGTCAAAATACTCTTCAACAATATACTTCTGACCAGGCTTAGAAAAAGACAAGACATGATTGCAGATAAAACCAAATATGTCTTGAATGCAATTTGAGCTTGAGTACCTGGTCTTTCTAGGCTGCTTGGCCATGCTTCAGGTTCTTCCTCCAGTGGAGTCTTCGAGCTGGCACTGTATGGAGATGATTGGAGTCGCTAGGTGAATGATCTCAGCCTTCTTGTGTCTGGTCACTGTCCACCATCAGTGATCAGAGCTGGAGCTTGAAATGTACTACTAGGAAGAGTTTCCCCAGTGGAGTCGCCATTTTGTTAGCACTCTGTAATTTGCCCAAGGTTGTGAGGCAGTCACAGAGGCAACATCAAAACCACTTCGAGTCTTGGATCTATCCCTCCAAGACTTAGAGAGGGATCTCTCTGTCTGATATAACTTTGTTTGAAGAGATATTAGGCTAGTTAATGAAAACAATGGGCTCTGTTGTAAAAAGGGTTTTTAAATTGGTTGAGACAGTTTACACATCCATTGGGCTATGGGGCCTGTAATTAATTAGGAATGAAATACAGCCATAAACGAGGAAAAGTGACTTCCACAGGGCGAGGTGATAAACCCACTGAATCTTTTGCAGCTTAAATGATGGACAGAAGAAAAGGTGAGAAGGATAAATTCGACTAAGACGTAGTTAAGAATTCCTTAATCGAAAACATCAGAAGATAAACATTTAAATCTTTTAGAATCGGAAACAGGGTATCAGAGATAAATCCTGAGACATACGTTACTCTTAAAGATTAGTTTCAGAAAATGAAGTGGTAACAAAGCGAAGATAACATTCAACTTAGAAAGTAAACATCACCAGTGAACATACGCAAGAATCCTGTAAAGTGCCTCCCTTTCATTAATGGCAGATCTATTAAAAAATGTTACAGCTTGATAGCCACAGGGTGTGAAGATACAACCCTTTTACATTCAAATAATCTCAATAAATAAGATAGATCATCCCAACAAGTTTCGCAAGTCGGTTTAACCGCCTCGGCCAAAAATAGCCACCACTCCCACGAAATTCGGAGTTTTCTGCCATGAAAAATGGACCGTTTTTCTGCGAAACAGGGGTCCGATCAGACGTGATTCTCTCTTCCATGATGACACCTGGGAGAAAAATGAAAGAGGTTATTGTATATGGGAATGTGATTGACAAAAACATCTTTCGGTTTCGCCGAATTCGTCCCCAGCTGGTCGTGATAGCTCTTGAAAGATCGGGACTGAAACGGAAAATGGAAAATCTGGAACAATAAGCCTCGAAGATGTCTTCGATGCTCTCTGCTCGTGACCCCGTTGCAAAAAATGAAAGAGGTTTTTGTTCCTCAGCCCGTGCTGAGATAAAAATTCTCTCGGATTTTGAAAATTCGTCTCCGGTTGCTCAAAAATCGGTCTGGAAGATGACATGGTAAAGTAGACAAAATTTGGCAAAAATTGGGGAAAGTGGTTTTTGGCGAGAGAGCGGTATTCCGGACCCCTCCCCCCCTCATTAAACGTAGACCGCCCAGGGGTGTCCAAAATTTAACCTCGGTAGTTGAGTTAATTGGCTCGCTCGGGACCGTTTAGATTTGCATGATTTTTATTCTAAATTCCGGACCCCCCCCCCTCGTTAAAAGTCGAACTCATGGGGGGGTACGGAATTGAATATGGTGCGTCGATTATTTTAGTCGTAAGTTTGAATGGTTTTAATACATGAAATGTGCGTGGGGGTATAGTGTAGTGGATGGGACGTGGGGTAGTGAGGTAGGTGGGGTATGAGCGGGAGTTTGGGTGAGTGAGTGGGGATGACGTAGGGGGATGGGAAGTGAGTGGATGGTGAGGTGAGGGTGACGTGAGGGGGATGGTTGAGTGGGAAATGACGTAGGTGAGTGAGGGTACATGGGGGTAGGGCTTAGGATTATAGATTTTGTTGTGTTTTATTTTTTTAATTTTTTAAATGTTATGTCATGTTTTTCTTATTATGTGTTTTTTTTTTTATATTATATTTAATATAATTTTTATTATTTTTATTTTTATTTTTAATACATTTTATTACATTTTAATGTTTTTTTATATTTTGTGTTTATTTATTCATTTTATTACTTTGTTTATATTTTATTAATTATTTAATGTTTTTGTATATTATTTTGAGTTTATTTAATTTTTTGTTTGTTTTATCATTTTTGTTTTTTAATATTAAGCTAATCCTAATTACTAACCTATTTACTAACTTAATTAATAATTAATTAATTATTAAATAGTCATTTATTTATTAGTTTAACCTAGACTAACTATATTGCTAGCATTGTTTATCCTAAGTCTGTTCATGCAGGAATGGAAGGCGGGAAAAGTAGTCGATGGGGCGACAGGACAAGGGAGGGCGTGGATGAAGGATGCAACAAGGCTGATGGGGGATTTAGCGACAAGAATGGAGGGAGGAAGCTTAATCACCTGAGCCAGACTTCATCATCACGAGGGAAAACGTCAAATCAACAGTCGAATAATCGACTCGCCTATAATTATAGGACCCCAACACCTTTTATATTTAAAACAAAATCCAAAGGAACACACGATCATATTTCTTCAACTCTGTTCAGCATATAAANAATCACCTGAGCCATACTTCGTCATCACGGGAGAGACTCCAAATCAACAGTCGAAGAATCGATTCGCCTATAATTATAGGACCCTAACACAAAGTTCTGAAATTATCACCCGAATCCCATGGAGAGGCCATGGTTGGATTTTATAATGATGTCTGGTATGGGTTGTTACCAATGGAGTCACTAGATAATCCTTCTAGGATTACTAAAGGAAGTGAGGGAATCACCCTCAATGGAGTCGCCAGGTAATCTTGTAAGATAGGGGCTTCGAGAGAATCTTACCAAAGATGTGACGTGACTCTATTTTCTTCAGCAGCAGCGCCAAAATATTATCATACAATTTGTACTTGTCCAAGCCCAAGACAAGCAAATCAAATTGTTGTAACTTGTATCCCCTACCCTAGGGATAACTAAGGAGATCATGTCTCGAGGCCCACAGGTCCTAGACATGGAGTAACGAGAGTTGGATGACTTGAGCATGGCCCCGAAGGTCCCCTCTTTTCTTCATTGCATCCCATTTATCAACAGTAGTAGTATCCATCCCATCATCCTGGTCTCGAAGTAGCAGTAAGTATTGCTCCATGAGGTAATGAGTCCAGGTATCATGGTATGTGTCACTCTGATTCTTGAAGCACTTGAATATGTTGCAATGAATTCTCCTTCATTTCATAACGTTTTCTTGGAAATTATTCTCTTTGACTTGTTCATACCTGGAAGGGTGACATGATGCCCTAGTAAGTTGATCTCCCTTTAGGATGGGTTTCCATTGGGTGGGTCTATGAAAGGTCATCGTTTGTTCCCTCCATACTTACCACTTTCCATCTTTATTCCTCTCATCTTCCCCTACCTTTGTTCGGTCATTGGGATTGGCCACACTAGGAAGGGTTGTACCTTTCCTTGTGGGAAGAAGGGGCTAAAGGCCCAGAGAGTAAAATTAGTTGGCAAGAGTTAAAATCCTTTGAATCTTTGAGATGTTTCACCCAGGGATTCCCAAGAAAGAAGTAAAAATATTCTCAGTAAGAAAAGGGAACCCATAAAGATAAATAAACACTCAAGGTACTAGTTAGTGGATAGGGGGTCTCTGCTGACATGTTTTTGGACAGAGGCAGAGTATGTGTGTTTGTCATTGATGGCAAAGATCATGATCAGCAGTGTAGCGATAATGGCATGGTAATGGCAAGTTCAACAGTGAAGAGAAAAAGTGATCGTTGGATCCCATTTATATTTTCCGATGACCGTCAGATCTGAATTCAGATAGGAGGAGCGCGCAGTAGAAGAGAACAGATCTCATGCGTCAGATTTGAGCCCGAGGTCCAACCGGCGTTGGATCCAGGAGAACCTGTATGTTCTTTAAAGTGCAAGGTGAAGCGGGCTTACAAAATCCTGAAAGCAGGAGGACCGTCCATCTTCAGGAAGGACACGTGGTTATAGATCAACATTTCGCTGACTGAGAGGTCAAAGGAAGGAGTGCTCTAACCTCTCTAACTCGTGATATGCAAAATCGTGAAATAATCCTAGCCATCAGATCGAGGATTGATCTGGACCATTGATCAAACACGACGAAGGCCCGTGAAGTTTCGAAATCACGATAAGATCTGGATCGTTGGGTCCATAGGACACGTGGTGAAAGATCTTCATTTTGATGACTGGAAAGTCAAAGGAATGGGGTTCCCTAACCTCTCGAATTCGCGACATATGAAATCGCGAAATGCTGAAATGCGAAATTGTGAAACACAGAAATACCAGACCGTTGATCTGACTCCATTTCGGAGTTTCGGATACCAGGAGTTGGAAGTGTCGAAACACTTCATCACAAAAATTCTGAAACGCCGAAATGAAAAATGACGAAATACCGAACCGTTGATCTGACTCCATTTCAAAGTTTCGGATACCGGGAGTTGGAGTGTCAAAACACTTCACCATAGGAATGTTGAAATGACGAAATGCGAAAAACACCTTTTTGGTGTAGGTTTTGGATACCGGGAGTTGGAGTGTTGAAACACTTCACCACAGGAATGCCAAAATGTCGAAATGCGAAAAACACCTTTTGGTTTAGGTTGTGGTTACCATCAGTGGTCATGTGAGAGGGAGGAGCTAACACCAAGCTAAGCTCCCTTTCGACGATCGTAACATGAAGAGTCGAGACTCTTCACCACAGGAATGTCGAAAAGTCGAAATGTGAAATGGCGAAATAAACGCAAGACCCTGCGGATTTAATCCAATGATGTTGGTTATTTGAGAATCTAATCGAAGGGCTATTATTGATCTTTATGATTAACTGTTCAGTTACGATTCAGTTAGCAGAACCGAATCATGGTTCTTGGACGGTTGGTGATTCAGTTGCTGAGGCATTTTTTCCCAAGAAGATTCGAGGTGTAACCCAAGAGGAAGTGGATAAAAGATATACGTTGTGACTGTGCGCGTAAGGTTGTGCTGAGTGAAAAATGAATTGAACCGTAGAAAGGTAAAATTGCAGTATGCGCAGTGGAAAGAAAACACAGAGATGAGGAACAGAAGTTGAATATAACATAATAGTGGAAGAGAGCAGAAAGTGCACATATCAAAGATGCATATCTGTGAGAAGAAGATAAATCCAAGGTGTGCATGCTGAGACACAGGATAAGATCATAAAGTTGAAGAGGATGCAAGAAGGGAGACACTGATGCAGGCAGAGCAGAGTGGCATAGCTTAACAGTGATAAGCCTGGTAAGCAAATGAAAACTATTGAATCACTGTAATAAATTCATAGAAAGCAAAGTTTTATATTTCAGGGTGGTTGGGAGGTGCTAGGGAGGACTGTTGTCCTCAAAGGTTCAAGTGGGTGCTTGAACACAGGGAGTTGTAGCTTCCATCTGGTTGTATCCAGAGAAACCAGGGTGGCAGGGTGGTGCAAGGGAGAACAAGTGTTCTCTGTTATACAAGTTGGAGCCTGTGTAACTGGAAGTTGGTGCTTCCATCCAGTTGGTGTTGGAACACTCAGGTAGTTGGTGCTTCCTTCTAGTGAGTGCTAGAGAAACCATAGAGTCGGTGCTCTCAAACAAGTTTAGTTGGTGCTTCCTTCTAGTGAGAGTGAGAGAAACCATGGAGTCGGGTGCTCTCAAACAAGTTGGTTCTTGTATAAGTGGTAGTAGGTGCTTCCATCCAATCGGGTATGCCGGAACACTGTGAGTTGGTGCTTCCTTCTAGTAAGCGCTAGAGAAACCGTGAGAGTTGGTTCTCTCAAACAAGCTGGTGCTTGTATAAGTGGGAGTATGTGCTTCCATCCAAATGCCTGGTAAGCTGGAACACTCCCCGTGGGAGTTGGTGCTTCCTTCCCAGTGGGTGCTGTGAGAAACCATAGAGTTGGTGCTCTAAAACAATTTGGTGCTTGTATATGGGAGTAGGTGCTTCCATCCAAATTTGCCGGAACACTCATGGAGTTGGTGCTTGCTTCTAGTCGGTGCTAGAGAAACCAAAGAGTTATGCTCAAATAAGTTGGAGCTTGTAAACAGAGGTAGTAGCCTCACTTTGAGTTGGTGCTCAAACATAGATGATGTACGTAACTTAAGACTCTATCATTTCAAGAAGAAGAGGTTTTCCTTTATGGGTTTCCCGTGAAAATCCGGCCCTCAGTATATCCTATGTGTGATTGATTCTCATTATTTTATTGTTGTCTTATATTATGTATAATATTGATGGTCACTGATGAAAGATTAAAATGGCTTAATAGATTCTTAAAATTGTTTAAGCAATGCGAATCGATTCACCCCCTCTCTCGCACTTCAATAATCTCAATGAGCTAGCCTTATTATGACCATGGAATGGGAAGTGGTATGACACGCTCACCCATCTGGTCACCACAAAATAGGTAGTGTCTCCCTTGATGCCATAGCAGCCAAGAGAAAGGGGGTTCCCATCACTTGTTACTCTTCTCATCTCGGTGAAATGTTTGTCGATAACATTTTCACCTCTGGTCACCAAGCTAGAATAGTTGTCCTCAACCTTCCTTTGAAGAAAAAGAAAAAATATCAAAAGATAATAAATCTAAGAGTAAAAGGCAGTAAATGGGCTAGGAAACAATGACATCTATGACAAGGCGCATCTTTCCCTCTACAAAGGCACCCACATGTAAGACTTACATTTCCTTGTTATCACTGCACCCCATGCCCAAACACTTACCCCACGCCACCCCATACACTTACATGACCTGGATTATCTCTCACCTGGGAAACACCCCAAACTTAAGGAGGATTAGCCCAATAGGACACCCTAAGACCTTCTCCAAACCTAACTTGTTAAATTGCATAACGTCTTTGAGCATTTGTCTGGGTAAAGGGGGGTATGATGCACATGTTTGGGTAATTGGATTATTGGATGTGATTTACATGTTATGATCCATGTGACTTATGAACCCCTAGAGGGTGTACTTGTTGATGTTGCAGGACCTTTCTCGATGGATAGGTGCACGTGAGGGAATGATTACCTCGGACCTTCATGAGGCCTAAAACCCACAGATGGATGTTGCAACCCCAACCAAGGGTAAGAAGAAATTGAATATTTTCATTGGGAAAAAGAAGGATGTTGCCTTTGGGGGCACCCTGGCAAACCTAGACCCAGGGGGACTTTCTCTTCCACATTGACATTGGCCCTTGAAGGCCTTGGATGTCACCATCATGACCCTAAATGTCATCCAAAGCTAGGGTTTTTGTTTTGGAGGTGTTTATGAGCCTGGTGGCACGTGTGCGCATCATCTGGGGAATTTGGAAGCCAAGTGCCCTACATTTTACACTCAACGTCACCCTAGAAAGGCATGACATCACCCTTGGAGGTGTATTTAGATGTTAATTGAATTTTATTATGTCAAAATTGAATTTTATTGTAAATTGGTCGGGTCGGCCTTATTTTGACTTGAAAATTAATTAAAGGTCAAAATTTTGTATAAATAAACATAAATTGCTCTCATTTTAACATCATAACTCACCTCTCACAAGAGGGAGGACTTATTTCGTCCTAAAGGGGTTATTGGCTGAAATTACCAAGGCACACTTGCTTGGAGGCTATTTTGGATGCATTTTGCATCATTTCTTGGCGAAATTTTGGAAAATCTAGGGTTTTGTGCTTGATTATTCTTGGTGAAGTAAGTAAATCCGCAATTTTCATTTCATGATAAATTTCTATGGTATGTTTACTTGTTCATATATAATGTTATGAAATTGCTTGCTTGAAACCCTAGGAGTAAGAAACGTAAGGTGCTTCTTTCTTTCTCTTTATAGTAAGAAGATATTGTCTAGACAAAGTTCTAGAGCCCTAAAGTGAGAGCACTTTAGAAGCTTTGTCTAGTTCTTATTGCATTAAATATTTTTCAAGAGTCTAAGGATAGGAGAAATCACAAGGGCCTAGAAGTGCCTACACCCTAGTTGAACCTTCTCATTAAGGCTTGGTTCTTGAGAACTTAAGGTACTACTTCTCAAGCTTCCACCTTGTTATCTTTTAGACAAGTATAATCATTGTTGTCTCTCCAAGTTAATGTGTTGATATAATTGACTCCATAAACCCTAAAGGCACTAGTCTCTTGTCTCTCTTTTGTTGGAAGGTTGATCAAACACTCAAACACTATTCTCTGAAGTTTTTGCTAACTTCTACTAACTCTAAATTATATTAATTCACTAGTTAAATTGTTTTTATTGCAAATCATTGCTACAGCCATACTAATCTATACTAATTTTCTACATACACCTACATAACTCGCATCTAACTCACTCAGAAATTGCTTTTGATAATTGTTAAACAATCTACTTGATAAATGTTAAGTTTCCATGATATTTTCTTGCAATTATGAGCACTAATTCTTGTTGTTGTTACAAAAGATTGCTACATCCATCTAACTGCAACAAATTTTCTACAAAATTGACATTTAATGCTAGCTAGATACTGCAGAAAATGCTTGTGACAATTGATTATCATTTTTCCTAGTTAAAGCTACTTTTTCATTGTCTTTTCAAGCAATTATAAGGCGTATTTCTTGCAGATAAAATACTCATTGTTGTTGTAAACTTTCATACCACTGCAATTTTATATCAACTAGCTTATATTTCAAAGGTGCATCGTTGTATTGAATCACTAACATCATTTGGTACTTGAAAACTGCCATATTTTTCTTTGTTGTCTTGTTCTGGGCAGGTACACTTCATCTTACTTTTGCTTTATCTCTTAAGGACATAAAGAACCTTTTGACTTGAGTGACCAGTGAGAGGGGGGTATGCTTGCATTGTTGTCTTAGTTCATCATTCCTTTAGGTCACTAGGGATGTCTCCCTTGGGATAATCTTAACATACTCCTAAACAGAAAGGGGTTTCCTATTAAGGTGACAATGATAGGTCACACCCTTGTTACGCCAATCTCTCCTCGCTTGCCTTGGGCTTTGGGAAACTACAGATTGTGCAATAACAGTAACTATAGGATAACCCACCATTGTCACCTTAGTAGGAAATGCCCACGTTTTAGGGATGGATGAGGTCCAGCCCAGGGGTGGTGTCCCCATTAACCTAAAGGGATCAAATAGCAAGGGTATGGTCAAGCTTGAAGGTCCCTCTCATCGGTTACCTAAGTCAAAAGGTCTAAATATGTGAAATTTAGGCAAAGGAAGAGTTTTGTGTACCTTCTTGGAACAAGAACAAGATAGCATGTATATATAACACATTCCAAGTACCAATATGATGAAATATCTCAACAAACACTAAAAAAAATAATTATACAATGGTTGAAGTAAAATTGCAGCTAGATGACGGTTTATAATAGCAATTAGTGTTTTGTAACAATGAAAGGAAATAGCAATTACAATTGCATGAAAAGATAGTGAAAAATCAACATGTATCCAATAGATCAATTAGCACTTGTTCCAAGCAATTTCTAAGCATGTTAGTTGAGTTAGAGTGAATTGTGCAGCAAAATGAAACAAATTAGATGGTTGTAGCAGTGTTTTGCAACAACATCAATAAATTTAGTGAATTTAGATAATATAGTGTTAGGAAAAGATAGTAAAAGCTTTGGAGAATAGAGTTGAGAGGTTGTTTGATCAATTCCTTCACAAGAGAGCAAGTGAACTAGTGCCTTTTGGGATTATGGAGTCATTTACAACAACAATTAGCATTCAATTGGAGACTAATGATAGTGATGTCTAAAGAAATGGGGTAAAGTTTGAGGTGCTAGCACCTTAGGGCCTCAAACTCTAAACCTCAAGAGGAAGATTTCGCTAGGGAGCAAGCTCTTCTGGGCCCTGGTGAAATCTCCTCCTTTAGATTCTTGAAAAAGAAATCACAACAAACTTCTAAAACAAAAATCCTAAAGTGCTAGCACTTTACGGATTTAGGAGTTTTCCCTAGATGAGGTTTCCTCAACAAATTAATGGATGAAAAGTTCTAGAGAGAAGAAGAAATACTTTATGTTCCTTCTCCTAGGGTTTTAGACAAGCAATCTCATAATCTTCAACATGAACAAGCAAAATCTACCATAAACATCCAAAGCATGAAATGAAATTGCATATTTTACTTGCATGAAATTGCATATTTTACTTACTTGCATAAGAATAATCAAGCATAAAACCCTAGTTGCAGAAAATTTCACCATAAATGAGCCAAGAAACAAAAATACTTTCCCTCCAAGAGATAGTGCACCATGTAAAAGAGCCAATTTTCCAAATAGGGTGAAAATTCTAGACTTGATCCTCTTGTGTGAGGAAGAGTTATGATCTAAAATGAAAATGGAAAGGCCTTTATATATATGAGGCCTTGCAGACCATATTTGTCCACTTTTAAAGTCAACTTAAAAATATAAAGAGGGTCGACCTTGCAAAATGCCCTTACAAATTCAAAACTTAAATTTTACATAAAAATGTCCCTTAAAAGGGTGATATCATGCCCTTCTAGGGTGGCGTTGAGCTCCTAATGTGGAATGTTGGGTTGGAGAGGGTGTAATGTGGGGCCTCCAAGGGCCATACATCATGCCACATGTGCAAAATGTCAAGTCAAACCCTTCACCAAACCATCAAGCCCTAAGTGATGTCATGGGCTAGCAGAGTGACATCCAAGCCTCCAAAGGCTAGCATCCAAGTGGGAAAAGGTGGGAGATCATTTCCTAGGCATGTCAGAGTGCCTCCAAAGGAAACGACCTCCTTCTTCAATGGAAAAAGGTGATCATAAGCATGCCCTAGACGTGGGGTTTATGCATCCATCCTTGGGCTCCAAAGCCCTCATGAAGGTCTGAACATAGTCATGTCCTCATGAATACCTATCCACCAGGAGAGGCCTTGCAAAGACAAATAGATGCACCCTCCAAGGGTCCATAAGTCACAAGAATCATGCCAAGTAAGCCACATCTAATAATGGAACCACCCAAATATGTGCATCAAACCCCCCTTTTCAAACTAAACAAATGCTCAAAGACCTTATACAATTTGTCAAATTTAGGTGTGGGAGGGGTGTCAAGGCATCCTATTGGGTCGGTCAATCCCCAAGTCAAAGTTGTTTCCCAAGCGAAACCTATTTAAATCATGTGTGAGTATGAGGTGGAGTGGGGTAAGAATTTTATGCATGGGATTCATGACATACAAGGGTTCATATTGTCTCATTTATGGGTTCCTTTTAGAGGGTGTGCTTCCCTTCGTCCGTGATGCAACACTTTTCCAAGCCCACTTGCCATTAATTTATTAGATTGTGGCCAAGTTGAAGACAATAAGGGGCACTAAAAGGAAATTCATAGCCCACATATGCTCTACCTTGGTTGGCATGATTGATTAATGAGTTATTTATTTTACAGGTCCCTCATTTTCTCGAGAGGCATTTCATTGTTCTTGAGATCCCTGGGCAAGCATCTGGAAGGTTTATGATTGGATTTTATCTTTTCCCAGCTACATTTCCATCCGGGCCTTCATCCCCTTCTCCCCATGAAATGAGGTACAATCCCTTCTTGGGTCAATGCACCCGAAAACCAAAAAGATGAGGAGACAAAATGGAAGAAGTATGGAAAGTGATGAGTATGATCGGGGATGGTACGATGTCTCTTCAAGGAACCCCCCAATAGCACCTCATTCCTGAGGGTGGCCAACTTACTAGGACAAAATGACACACACCAAGGTTAAATAAGGAAAGATGTATAATTTCCAAGCAAACGCTCTGTAATCAAGAAAGGATTATTTGCAACATATTGAAATGCTTCAATTATTAGAGTGACACTTACCATGAAACCAGACTTATTACCTCATGAAGCAAGATTTGTTGTCCTCTGGGGCCAGGCCAATGTGATGGATGTTTCTATGTTGCTAGTAATGTATGGTGATGCATCAGTGAGTAGAAGGGGCCATGCGGGGATTTGCTTGTCAATCTGGCTCTCAGCACTCCATATTTTTTACTTGTGGGCCTCAAGATATGATCTCCTTAGTTACCCCTAGTCTGATGGGGTAACACAACCTACATGTAAAAGAAAACAAATAAACTCATTGAAAAATACTATTTGGGGAAACCTTCAAGGTATCATAGTATTCATAAATAAATAGACTCTTGAGTGTTTTACTAATGCCTAAATACTATAAGCGAAACTTTCAAGACAATGGTCCATTTGACAAGTTATGGCTTCGTCTTCTCCATTTGATTCAAACCAAAAATTGTTTGGCAAGGAAAATTGTTGTACTCCAAAAGTAAGAAAGCTCTTTGCCTCTTTGATAATATCATGTATAGAGATAACATTCCATGGGAGAAATGGTGAGTTGCACAAAGTGTTTTTCATGCCATTTTGTATAACTACCACTAAATGCCTGACTTTTATAAAAATGGAACATATTATATTTTAACAAATGCATTCTGTAAAATAATCTATAGGACTAACAATACATAACACTAGAACTTATCATATGATTGTGGTGTTTACTAATTGAGTTTATTATAAGAGCCATGCCCATACAACTTCACATAATGAAATTTGACTCCATACATTAAATTACAAGAAATTGTCTTAATATGTCTTATCACATGGCATTACATCCTCTAGATTGGTGTCTTGGTATTCATATGATTCTAGACAATTTAATATATGCCACAAACCACTGAAATACAAAAAGTATGAGTCAACATCCAATATACCATTTGTTCAACCAAGTTCATTGATTTGAATATTATTTCATATCATATTCCGAAATACAAGTACAATAAAAAAACTTAAAGAACATACTGCCAATGGATATAGTATCGAACAAAAACATAAAGTGGTGATCAATATATAATTATCAACACATAAGTTTAAGTACTCATGTATGACCATTGTTGCCAAGATCACGATATTATCGTCAATATCGAAACATATCACAAAATTTCCAAGGTAGCAATAATATCATCTAATATATCGTGATATATTTGAAAATTATTTCTTTCGATGATTTTTTTATAAAGTTTTCCGACATTTTCCCCAATATTACCAATAATTTATACACCAAACCCTCGACGATATATTCATCCATGTGATATTTACAACACTGCGGACATCTATCAAGTATTCACTCTATGTCCAACAAAACAGTGTTACCATATGCATCAACTCAAGGATACATGTTCAAACTTAGTCTTCATTTATAGATCCATCACTTGGAATAAGCAATGCAACAATGCTTTGGCACTTGGAATCAATGCATTAGGGATCCATTTGTTAGAATAATAGGTGTGCTCGTTTCACCGTAGACAATATCTCAATATTGTCACCGAACCATTGGCACAAATACCACCCACAAGCACCTTAACCTTGAAAGATAGAATAATTTCGGAAGAAAACCCAAGAACCAATAGCCAACCAAGGTAGCGTACCTCTCTCCGAAGCTAGCATACCAAGCAGAAAGTCCAAACCATAACCAAGCAAAAATTCCAACCATAACCAAAGACCAAGTCACCACTGCAGCAGTTGCAGCTCTCCTCCAGTCATGCGCACCACTTGTCCTTATGTATTTGTGAGAGTGAGTGTGACAAATGAGCTCTAGTGCCCTCTTATTTATAGTCCTCCAAGTGACCTAACTGGGCTGACTTTTACTTCTGGAGGATAATAATTTAATATAAATTATTATCTTGAATCGACTTGTCTTCTAAGGTTATTTCCTAACCTTCTAGGGTTTCTCTTGCTTCCTGAAATATTCTAGATTCATCAAAGGTTACACATAGAGGTTAATACCTCCCATAACTATCGTAATATCAACACTCCGTTCTATCTAGGGAGGTATTAAAGACAATGGGCTTGAGCACAAACGGACCATTCAACCGGTAGCATCATCATAGCCACACATGTTATCTCATGATCAAATCATGAGCACCATCACCACTATTAATATCATTTGATAGCATCAACTGCATCATCTCTTGAGGCCATACTCCATCTAAGTAATCGGGCATGATGTTGAATAAGTCATTCACTCAAAAGAGTGATACAATGACCATTCGTCTACTCCAGACATACGTCCTAGAAGAATAGATGTCCCAACTGATGTTGAAAGCCCCGCAATGGGCTACAAGGATCATTCTTCTAATCTGGACCTACGTCATAGAAGAATGTCAATATTCCTAGTTGTTTAAATCCACCTTATGGCTACAGAGACCATTCCTACAAGAATTCCAGTCTCAGACTATTTTCTAATCGGGTCATATGTACCATAGGGATCAATCTCTACCCATATGCCTTAGAAAATATCGGTCTCATATCAACTAACCTAATCGGGGCGTCATGTCCTTAGGAGGCAGACTATTCAACCTGATCGGGTCAATAATTGTACCTCGGGAAAATATCGGTCCTGAAACATTTTCCTAATCGGGTCACACTCTGTCCCTTAGGAAAATACCTGTCCTGAACCATTTTCCTAATCAAGTCACAATTTGTGCCTTAAGAAAACATTGGTCCATGATACGTCAGCAATTGGATTGAAATTAGTTCTTCCAGGACCATTCTCTGCCTGGAGAATGTATGTCCACCAGCACATTGACTATTCATCTAGCTGGCAATCATCTCCAACACTAGTGGTAGTGTCCATGGCAATCAGATAGTAGCATACAACTGCTATAATTCCATCCAATAGACCAAAATTGTGCATATCCATAGTAGTACACAACTACTACCCAATGGTACACAACCACTCCTAGTAGCACACGGGTACTAACCAATGACACAGAGTTACTACCAGTGGATCACATCCACCACAGTAGCATACAACCACTATCCAGAGACATACAGTCTCTACAACAATCTTATCATCTAATATCAATCTGCATAAACAATATCATGATACAAACTGAGTCATCTGGGCCATTCTTCCACTCACATATGTGAGATATGGAAGAGCATATTCCCTCGGAATGTTAAACATCAACCATGGGCTATCTAGACTATTCTTCCCAAGCATAGAAGAATAACTATCCTTGAACCATTCAACCTAACTGGGCCATTCTTCTGGCACGATTCACAATGAAACCTCGAGAGAATGAGTCTACCCTAGGGAATGAATGTCCATGATTGCTAAAACTGGACCATTCAACTCAACTGAGCCATTCTTCCAACATGATTCACAATGAAACCTGGAGAGAATGATTTTTCCCTAGGGAGACCATTTCCTATGGAAATGACTGTCTTGCACCAACCTCCTACATTGGACCATTCTTCAAAACTGCTCACCATTGTGAACTTCAAAATAATGACTGCCTGAAGAGGCGGACCATTCTGCTTGACCACTACTCGAAGTGACTACCAAGGAGAATGATTATCCTAGACCATTCCCCCACACTGGACACAAGGGGAATCATTGTCTATGGTACATCAGCAATATATCGAACCATTCGAGAGAATGAGTCTGCCCTAGGGAATGGATGTCCATGATTGCTAAACCTGGACCATTCAACTTAACTGAGCCATTCTTCCAACATGATTCACAATGAAACCTAGAGAGAATGAGTTTTCCCTAGGGAATGATCATCTGGACCATTTCCTATGGAAATGACTGTCTTGCACCAACCTCCTACATTGGACCATTCTTCAAAACTGCTCACCATTGTGAACTTCAAAATAATGACTGCCCAAAGAGGCGGACCATTCTACTTGACCACTACTCGGAGTGACTACCAAGGAAAATGATTGTCCTAGACCATTCCCCCACACTGGCCACAAGGGGAATCATTGTCTATGGTACATCAGCAATATATCGAACCATGATTGTTCGTTCTGGACCATTTTCCGAACTATAAAATGATTGTCCATCATAAAATCTTGGACCACTTTCCGAACTAGAAAGTGACTTCCCAACCTGGACCATTTTCCAAACTGGAAAATGACTATCCATATATCAATAACATATTAGTGCTCCCTCCCAACCTGGGGAGCAATCACTTCCCTTTCCAATAAGGAAGTCATCTCCACAAGTCCCATCTTATCCCTTAAGTACGCAAACTTTTCATCTTGGACAAAGGCTTTACCAAAATATATGTTATCTGCTCATCAATGGAGATATACTGGAAAACCACTTCTCCCCTCTCGACTTTATCACAAAGAAAATAGTACTTGATCTCAATGTGCTTTGACCTGTCGTAGAACACTGGGTTCTCTAAGAGCTTCACAGAGCTCTTGTTATCACAATATATCACAGTCGAATCCAACACCTGATCAAACAGTCCAAAAACTAGCTTACAGAGCCACATTTCTTCCGTACAAGCATCACAAGCTGCAATATACTATGCTTCTGCAGTGTTGAGTGCAACAGAATTTTGTTTCCTGCTATTCCATGATATCGTGGCAAAGCTCAAACTAAAACATATCCAAGAAGCACTTATTTTGTTATCTTCACTCCCTACCCAATCTGAATCGATAAATCCATATAGTTGTATATCATAACTCAAACGTCCCATGAAGATATTTCAAGGCATGCTTTGCAATTATTCAATTCTCATGGCTAGGTTCCACCTGGAACTGGCTCAACATGTTTATGGCAAAGAAAATGTATGGCCTAGTATTCATCGAATACATCAAGGAGCCAATCAATTACCAATACAGGGACGGGTCTACTGGATCAGAGTCTCTCAACTTCTTTAGATCTGTCATTATGAGAATTTTCCATGAATTTGTAATCCATCATCTCGTACTTCTGAAGAACCATTTCGATACACTTCCTCTGTCATAGGAAGATTTCACCACGCTTTTGTTGTACATGAGAGGCTTCAAACCAAGTTGTTTGAAGTCATCCAAGGTCCTCTTCCATCTGCATTCATGGGTCTCTTTCTCAAAACCTTGAGGTTGTTCTACATATGTTTCTTCCTCAATTGCTCTATTGAGAAGAATAGTCTTTCCAATCCATGGATACTGCAAGAGATATAATGGCTCAGATAGAGGTATATTTGGTTTACTAGATTTACTAGAACAAGATGCCATCAGAGTCGTCTCCCTCCTTCTGGGAGAACCCTCTAGCCCCGAATCTCGTCATGTATCTATCAAAGCTTCTATTCATAAGTCTTCATGGATTCTTCAATTAATCATATCATTGGGGATTAGCTCCCTCCTAATCCTAGATTCATGTCTGAATGAGCAATATCTAGAACTTCCTTGTTTTTATTCTGAGACTGCATGTTTCTGGAATTCTGCAATCAAATCCCTCTATCTGGGAGAGTCCATGCTTCTGTCTGTTGCATCTCTCTTTGTTTTATGTAAAGTGTCACAAGCCTATTATGTTTTCCTTTTGATTACTGACTTCCTATGAGTTTGATTCCCTCTGAGTCCGACTCCCTCTAAGTCTTTTAAGTTTGTTTCTATTTGTTATGAGTGTTTCCCATATGGCATTTGTTGCAAGCATTGTGTTATACTTATAAACTTCTTCTATGACAACTTCCACAAAGATTGTTCATCAAAGGTTTGTCAAGATATTTCACAAGGGCACCTGCCCGGAACAAGACAAGAAGCAAACGAAAGATCCAAGATAATATGTTTATGATAGGAAATCGAAACAAGAATAAGGACAAGGATAGAGACAATTGCTACAATCCTGGAAAGACATATTCATGATAGCCTTCATGAGATAACTTGCCTAAGACAACAAAAACAATAGTGTTTCTAATACAACATTTTTCATAGTTTCTTGGTAGCATTACTAAGATGATCTTGTCTAAGAACAAGAACAAGAAATATCTCCTAGAGGAGGTGTTAGTTCATATTTGCAAATAAGTACACTGAGCAGTATAAGCTACTAAGTATTACTCACTTAAGTGACAATAATAAAGATGTCAAACTAGATATGAAAACCTAGTTCCACTTGGATTGCTTTTCTTCTAGGACAAGTATCCTTTCCGACCTATCCCTTATATTTAAAACAATATGTTGGAGAGTGTGTTGATCTTTTGAATGCATTGAGTCCAAGATCACTGCTTTGGCAAAGATCCCTTGTACATTCCATGTAAACACACTCATGCTAATGATACAAATTAAAAGAACATGTATAGGTACATACCTTTGTTACCCAACTATGACGGTAAACCTTCTTAGAATGACTTTACTGGTCCAGAGGTTTAACTGCTAGAGGATTGGTAAACCTCATAATGTTCCTTTCAGTAGATCTCTCTTGGGCACAGCATGCACTTTCTTCATGTTAGGTCTTATGTCTTCATAATTGCCTTCCATTTTGACTTTTGACTAGTCAACCTTAGATTTTAACTTGGTCAAGCGTTGACTTTGACCAAAATTCCAAACTTGACGTCTTGTCTTGCTGAGAGTACCAGGAGCTATGCTAGGCTAGGGTGCACTAGGTTATCCAAGAATTAGATCAAGTACTTTACTTAAGATGCCTCAATACGAGGGTTAGGGTTTCGTTGTTGCAACAAAACTTTGACTGCAACTGAGCAAATCCTCCCAATCTACCTTCCAATGGTTAGATTGTTCGAAGATAGTGTGGACCCATAACCTGTTAGAATAATAGGTGTGCTCGTTTCACCGTAGACAATATCTTAATATTGTCACCCAACCATAGGCACAAATGTCGCCCCCAAGCACCTTAATCTTGACAGACAGAATAATTATGGAAACAAACCCTAGAACCAATAGCCAACCAAGGTAGTGTACCTCTCTCTAGAACTAGCGTACCAAGAAGAAAGTCCAAACCATAACCAAGCAAAAATTCCAACTATAACCAAAGACCAAGTCACCACTGCAGAAGCTTCAGCTCTCCTCCAGTCATGCGCACCACTTGTCCTTATCCAGTTGTGAGAGTGAGTGTGACAAATGAGTTCTAGCGCCCTCTTATGTATAGTCCTCCAAGTTGTTATCACCATAACAATTCAATATGGACTACAAATTTCAGATTTAGCAGAGGGATAAAGTACTGTAGAGATACGGTGTGATTTGGAGGACCGGGCTACATCTAGCGGAGAAGGGCCAATATAGCGGAGGCGCGAAAGGTGGGGCCTAACAGACCATAGATCATGGAGCGACCCAGATCAACGGCCAAAACCCATATCGGGCAATGAAATAGCACGAGGTTTAATTATGTGAGAGCAAGCTGGGGAAAATATCGTGGTTTCTTTTCGTGGACACGTGGCAACACCAGAGGGACATCGGGGCGAAAAGAGGTCGACTCAAAATCATTTTTTCCAACCCCCGATATCGGAAGTTGATGGTATTATCACCTGCTAATCTGCATTTAATTTTTCCAAAGCAGCTTGTCCTTGTGTTATCTTTCCACTCAGATTTTAAGACTTTTTCACCAGCTCTGTCAAGCTCCCATCACCTAAATCCTTCACCCAATGGATCATCCAAAACGGTCATGTACTCCACGAGTCAAAAATTGGCAAATATCTCAAGCCTATACCTAGCCTTAATTCTTATCTAAATCCCTTAGTTCCATCACTTCATTCATTTTTACCCTTATATTCATATTCCTGTTGAAAATAAAAAATATTCATTTTATTAAGCACCATAATTCTATCCACAAAGTCATGTGTTAAGCCTCATATGCCCAAAGTCCTTAGAAAATTAAAAAAAAGGGTTTATTATTATTAATAAAAATATTTTTATATTAAAATATTTATATTAATATGTAATCCAATATTTAATTTATGGAATCACGTCAAATCATATCATGGGCACGAATCTCAATTTATAATGCGGAAAAGTCAAAGGTTGGATGGAGATATCGGGGATTGAAATAGAGAGGAGGTTAACTATGTGAAGGCGGGCCGGGAAAAACTACCGTGGTTTATTTGGTGGACACATGTTTTTACATGGAGCACATCGGAGGTAAAAACAGTTTGGATTAAACCACTCCAGTCAAAGCCCGATGTAATAAATGCACCATTTATCATATGTTTAAGGTGTGGCATTTTTCCAAGAGTGCATTTCAACAACAAATATGGAATTTCTGATAAATGAAATTCCTCCTCAGGGTGAAAAGATTTTACGGAGGTAAGACTTAAGTTTTACAAATTAAAGACATTAATGCTCATTTCCATGCAAAATATTTAAATGGGAAGATTCATGTGAACTAAGACTTGGATAATTCTTTAAAGGTATTTTAAATGTTTTTTCATAGTGAGACTGTAAAACACAGTAAATGTTTTTCCATAGTAAATGTTTTTCCACGGTAAATTGGAAAAACATTAAATTGAAAAAACATTACACAGTAAATGTTTTTCACAGTAAATGTTTTTTCCACAGTGAAACGGTAAATTGAAAAAACATTAAATTGAAAAAACATTACACAGTAAATGCTTTTCACAAGGAAATGGTAACAGTAAATGTTTTCTACAATGAAATGGTGAATTGGGCAAACAAGACATGGTTTTAAAAAACCAGGGGCATGAATTAAATTATGAAAATTTAATTCTACAAGATAGAAAAATATTTGGGAATTATTTTTATTTCAAATATATTATTCCCAAATATTTAATGAGAATATGGATAAATGGGATTAAATTTGAAAGAGTATAAGTGTCATTTCAAAGAGAACGTGGCAGAGAAAGGAGCTGGAGCGTCAGAGGAATCCGCAAGGATCATGAAACGTTTTTTTATGAAAACTGTCATTTGTAATCATTGTAGAAGCTGAAACGTTTCATTTCAGTTATTGTAACTGGTTGCAAACTGAAGGAACTCGAATTGTATAAGTATTAGAAGTTCTGAGTGTATTAATGGCGAGCAGAAGTGCAAGGGCACAATTCTGGTGGTTCTGGACTCTATTGTAATTTTTCTAGGATTGAATTGAATACATATGCAGAAGCATTTTGAACTGTTTATGAAAAGATTCTAATGGTTATGATATGAATTTTGTCTTCCTTCATTGTATGTATTTTCTCTGTTTCTTTAATTCCATTTGCATTGTCATATGTTTAAATTGGAGAGTTAAAGGCCTAGAATTCATCATTTGATGATCTTGGTTTAAGCAATTTAAACTGTGTATGTTTCTTCTTAGCTAATTCTGAATTCATTCCTATAATGCTCTGATGTAGTTATATGTTTTTTTTTCCTCTTACCATTCTAATTAAATTCAAGTTATAACTCAGATTCATTGCCTCATTTATCCTTTATCCTCTGGAGAGTTCTATTGGCTAATCATTGTTTTCATTCAATTTCAGAATTTTGACTCCATAGCCCCAAGTGTTTCTCCCCTTCTTTGTCAACAAATTTATTAAAAACCCCCAAAACAAACCAAATCTAGCCACTGATTATCCAAAAAATACCTAGTGACACGAGAGAGCTCTCTCTAAGTTGAGCAGGCTAGTGTTTCAGCTCTAAAGTTGGTTGAAATAGTTACCTATGTTGTTTGTTTATTCAGCCAGCCAAAATTTACAGAGTGATAACACAAGTGACCTAACTAGGTCGACTTCTACTTCTGGAGGATAATAATTTAATATAAATTATTATCTTGAGCTAACTTGTCTTCTAAGGTTATTTCCTAACCTTCTAGGGTTTATGTTTCTTCCCGGAATATTCTAGATTCGTCAAAGGTTACACGTAGAAGTTAATACCTCTCACAGCTACCGTAATATCAACACCATGTTGTTGAAATAATGTAATTGCAAAGAGTATTCTTATTATTATTGATATATTATTCATAGGATCAATCCCCATTGTGGATTGATCATGTCGGTTATTGTAATAGGACCAAATCCCCTTTTGCGGATTAGTCAAAAGACAATTGTAATAGGTAGAATAAGAAGTCAACCCCAGCAGTGATATTAAAGAGACTCGGAAATATAATAAGGTGGGTTTACCCACCAGTTTGAAGTGGCCCTGCCAGTGAAGAGACACTTCACACTCGGCCCTGCCAGTGAAGAGACACTTCACACATGCCAGACTTGTATAAATAAAGGAGGCTAGCGGCTCACTTAGACACAACTAACTTGCTCAGTTTGAGAAAAGTTATGATCTGTTACCGACAAAGGAGAGAGAGAGTGGTGCATATCTAGGAGAGGACTTTTTGTATTAGCATAAGAGATCTCTTGGCATTGTATTGGCTATCTATATTAAGAAAGTTTTGCTGGGTTTTCTTCCCCTAGAGGGTTTCTCAGGATAAATGTTGTGTATCTTGTGATTGTGTATTTCTCAGTGATCTTGGATTATACTAATGTTATCTAATGAAATGCAAACATCTATAATAATGGCTTAAACATTAACACATGCACCACTACAAATTAAATGAAGTGTGACCACATTTCTCATCAACCTAGGTATTGTTTAACAACAATGTTGGAATCTTTATTGTTCGTGTGAAAACATGACTCGACAACATATGAATTTCCACAAACTATTTGCCACTACCACTCATTAGCCATTGGACCAACCCACAAGAAACATTCAATAGATGACCAATAAGACATCACACAACAAAAGATATATCATATCATATCACACACTCTTGACTACACATCCGCTTGTTGACATTAAATGATCAAAATCACTACGCTATCATAAAGATTTCTACAACATAACTCAAAACAATGCCACATTGTTTTATAACCATTAGTTCATTAAAATCATTTCACTCCAGAAATACTCTTTCTTAGATGGGCACATCTAACATGTTTTCCCAAGGATTAAAAAATAAATGGACATAATGACTTATGCATGTGACAAACCATGCCAGCAACCAGTGTACAACACTAAAAACAATGAACCAATGAACTTTTGTTCCATAATTGACTCATTGGTCATCACTTCGTATAAAATATTTCAAATCAACTAAGTATTACCTAAAAAATTGATTTCGGCAAAATGCTTCTTATTATCACCCTCCAACAAGCATTATCTTCTCTAATATGGGAATATTGAGGTACAATATCCCCAATGCACTATTAGCAATAGCTTTTGTTTGTTGTGGAGTTGTGAGTGAGTTGTCATCTTGTGCGAGTTTAGTCTATGATTTGTAATGATTTAGTAAACTTTTGTGTCGTTGCTAATAAGAGGAGAAGAAGAAATGATTGGGAAGTGAGGAGCGTCAGTGAGAAAGTTCCAATGAAGCCTTTGTATTTAACCACATCCTTATGAATCATCATGTGGATCACATGGGAATAAAAACATGCATCTTTGAAAGTGGAGGTTTTACTCTATATAGGGGTTTTTACCACATTACCTTAGTGTTCCATTGTTGTTCTACTAGTTCTATTATTTACTTATTTATGCATTATTTTATGCATTAGTTATTTACTACAAAAGTTTGACATGGCAACAAAGCCAGCTCGACCCTCATCTCCCACATGAGAGAGATTTTGTGGATTGTGTTTGTAGGTTACGTTTTTTTCCCATGAAAATCCCTAAAGAGGACATCGGTGTAGCTCTATGAAGGCATAAGAGAGACCATCAATGGAGGAAGAATCCTTGTTTGTGTCAATTTGTGCTTATAGTGGTGTTCAAGCTCAAGCACGATGGACAACACACAATTACCAAAAAAAAAGTTGGAGGCTTTGCTTGGTGTCGTGTGCATTTTTAATTCGATGGCCACAGGAAAAATACTTGTATGGTGATCTCAAGGTTGCACGGAATGCATGTCAACCGCTATTGAGAGGACAACTACATGTTGTTGCAGAGAAGATTGTTGCATGGTACATGGTGAATGGTGTGTATTTGCAAGTTGCGAGGAGAGCACAAAATGGAGGTCATGGTTGCAACCGCTAAAGCCAACATGTGGAGAAGCATGTTGGGAACGACTCTCGTGGTGAGTTATTATTTTCCTTACTAAATAGATCCTGTTTGCTAATAGTTGTGATGATCTCTTTGCATAATTGTCATATAAGAGAGGGCTAACAATCTGGTTGAATACACAATAGAGAGACAAAGTTCATAATTGTCGAGAAGAAAGCCTAATGCACTCACTGAACACATATATTGTTGAGGAAAGTTTATGAGAATTCAATTGTATAATGGAAAAGACAAAGATTTGCAAGGATGCATGTGGAATTTGAGGAAAGTTTATGAGAATTCAATTGTATAATGGAAAAGACAAAGATTTGCAAGGATGCATGTGGAAAACTCATTGGATGTTTTGTGTTGTAGAAGATAATCTACATGGAGCTTGTCTTGAGAAAAAGTACAAACATGAAAAACTATGATGACCTATACTTCTTGTCCTTGTGTAACTTCATGTTGGGAGTAACCATTAAGTGTTACTACATGATGTAAAAAGTATATCGTTGTAAGACCCAGGGTGGCATCCATAACCCTTGAATTGTTGGTCTTGTAGAGTGTTCATAAGTCAAGTGAGGCATAATAGTATCCTTGTGTGGGAGACAAGAAATATGCATGTTGGTGAGGATGTGTATATCCCAGAACATGTAACCTTGGATAATCTTGTCCTTGATGTGCTCTAGGAGAAATCCAATGAAGCATAATGGTATCCATGTGTAGGGGACAAAAAGTAGACATGTTGGTGAGGATGTGTATATCCCAGAACATGTAACCTTGGATAATCGTGTCCTTCATTTGCTCTAGGTTAATTGATTTATTGACCATGATTGTTGCAATGTAAATCGTTTATGGGGGAGTATTCCTTGACAGGTATGAGAAGGAGATGTCATGAGAGCCCAACTTGAATTGCATGAGATGACGAATTCACTAGTATTTGCTATAGAGTGTTAGAAATAGCTCGTGCTTATTGTGTAGATGTCACATGAGTTGTGACTGAGTTGTCAGCTTGCACAAGTTTAGTATGTACTTTGTAATGATTTAGTAAGCTTTTGTATTGTTGTTAAGAGAACAAGAAAAGCTTAGGGAGTGAGGAGTGTAACTAGGAAAGTTCCAATGAAGCTTTTCTATTTGAGGACATTCTCATGTATCATTACATGGAGCACATGGGAATATAAAGATGCATCTTCGAGAGTGAAGGTTTTACCCCATATGGGGCTTTTTACGACTATAACCCCAATGTCCCATTGTTGAGCAATTAAGTTCTCTTTATTTATTTATGAGTTGCTTTTAGGCATTAGTTGTGTAACTATGTTTCACTTACAACACTAGGTATATCCCTTTGGCTAAGTTGTAGGTGGATGGAATCTTTTCCACCAAAGTCACCCAAGGCTTACCCCTGGCCCAATCACTTGCAAGAATGAGACAGCCCGAAAAATGGAACATGTCTCTAGGAGATTTGAACTTTGGTGGGGGAATATGAAATACCCCCCACTTTAGCCTGACTAGTGCCTTTTGACTTACCTAATAACTTTGATAAATTTTATGAAGTTCTTTATGTAATTTCATTATATGTTTTGAAAAACTTGCTCGTCTTATAAACCAGACATTTATATTTAATGATTACCATGCATGTTTTGACCACAACATTAGACATATAGACACTAACTCTTATTTGTTCTCCAAGCCAATATATGTCTTTAAGCATATGCAAAAAAACACAATTGCATGATAGGGGTTCCTGGAAAACTGCAGACGTCTCTTCTCAAGGCAGCCAGCATCAAACTTCACCTTTAAGCTCACTGGAAAGGGTGAATCGTTGCATATCCCAACATTAATCAAATAATTTAATGATTCAGCTCATAAAGTGCATTTTAAGCTACATGAAAGTAGCTTGCTGAGTTGTTACAACTTACAACTCATAGATCAAAATCTCTAGAACTTAAATATTGGACACTGCATCAGATCGGAGGCTGTCAAGCAAATAAGGGTGTGAAGAATTGTCCATAATGAAAACTATGTGAATATCAAATTAAATGACTCTCAGCTGCCACACAAAACCTGTTGATGTAACAAGAAATCTCTTCAAGAATAGCATTCAAATATGGTCGGCATTGAATAGGCCTTGCATAGGTTCTCACACTGATTCATTCTAGACCCTAGACATTTTCAAACCCTGAGCAGTGTCTATCCATGTGATCAAGTCCTCTGCATACCAAGGTGATAGATACAAAACATGGTATTTCAATTTGTCTGCATAGTTTCTGCATGGTAAGTTTCTATCTCAGCATCAAGATCTTCTCCAGTTTTATATTCACCACGCTGCCCTAGGTGACTCTTCCTTCGTCTAGAACCACGAGAACCTTTTAAAAAACTCCTGCCACGCCCCCTGTGGATCATCTACATATATTAGTAATAAATAACATTGATGTCTTTTTTATTTAAAACTACAAAATAGTTCCTTAAATGTGCACTAGTAGCATAGTAAGAGATAAACATAGAAAATTAGGTTTGACAATGGCCAGTAATGTACAGGAAAATATGTATTCAAATAATAGGAATTTCCAGAACCATCATTTCTAAAATAGCTACACAATAGTACAGATGAAAAATGAAAGCTTGTGTTTATACTTCATAGCTAGTGTAAGGAACGAACGAATAAATAGGATAGATCATAGATATTTGTCCACAACATAGTAGAATGTACAACTCATTTCTCCAGCCAAAACAAAAATTCCCTGATCCTGTGCAAAAAAATCAGTAGCCTGGAATCTCAAAACTAAAAACATAACATGATCATAAATGTTTACCTCTCAGCAGCACGGATTGCATTTCCAACTGTCCAATTTCTAGGCTGAGCAGGAACTGTTAGGTTTGTTTCAACTATTTCTGGTTTGAAGAGTTTCCCATCAAGTTGCACATTGTTATGCTGCTGAACAGCAGTTTCAGCATCTTCCCTCCTTGCAAATACAATGTCTCCTGTACCCTGACATGAATTTAAAACAATTAAGCATAACAATGTCAAAGAGGGGATAACTTCAACAACATGCAAAACATTGATATTTATACAAAATGTCTTCTTGCCCCTACCTTTGACCTCCCACTCCTGTCATAATGGACAGCATGGATCCAATTTTCTTTTTCATTTTGTTACAAGGTTTTCTTAATAATAAATTATAAAAGTTGGTGAATTTCTAGCAAGTAATTATGGTAGATCTCATATGGTAAAACCTCAGTTAAGAAACAAAAGTTGAATACATAAAATCTATCAACAAATTTAAGAAGGCCATCGAGAGACCTTCTGAGGAAGAGTCTGCTGCATAGAGACAATCTTATACTGGTTGAAGCTACCTTGCCTTTGGTCCACTGAACTATTGCGAATGCAGTATTCTAAGGGGTGGATCCTGGTTTATGCATAAATGAAATACAAATCGGTGTAGCAAAACTCCCTGATTCCCCCCGATTTTTCTCATTGTTTCCGGAGTTTTTCGGGTCGCTGAGTTTTCCAATTTTATCCAAGTTTTTCAGGCCCAAATTTCTGCTTCCTGAGTCTTGCCAATATTTTCCTGATTATGCCAATTACCCAAGTTGATGACATACTTTATACTGATTCACAATGAAAATGAGAAACGGGATTAAAGAGATTGTCACATCCATCTACTAAGGCACAAATGCAGACAATTGAATATAATTATTTTTCAAAATAATATACGTTACTAAAAACAGAAGGCAAATTTCTTAAGAATGGCATGAATTGCAAAGTGGTGCATTTCAGTGAATATACTAATTTACTTCAAACAACCAGACGGCCAAGTAGCAGAGGAAGCTGTTGAAACAGAGTGTCTCTATGTATGTATAGGTCTTGTCAGTTGGCCGTTGAGTTGAACACATGGAGGAGGGAGGCATTTGTGTGTGTGTGTGTGTGTTTTGTAGACTTTTATTAAGGAAGATGGAGATCATTAATTGAAATAGAAGTAACTCCGTATTTGTTGTTGTTGATGTTTTGGCAATGCAGGAAGATGCAAACACATATTTGCATTATTTGCATCCGTTGTATGTTCATGAAAATTTGAGCAATGAAATGAAACAAAGTGACAAATTCGATATCCTTCTTCATCCTCCTATTCAACCTCTTGTCTTAATGCATCTCTCTCTCTCCCTGACACACACATACGAGTAATTCCTTGGTGTAATTGTCAGCAACTCTCTCTCTCTTTCACACACACAAACAAGTAATTCCTGCATGTGAATATCAATTGTTCACACACACAAGTAATTCCTTTGTGTGTTAATATCAATTGCTCACACACACAAGTAATTCCTTTTTGAGAATGCCAGTTGCTCTCCCTCTCTCTCTCTCTCTCTCATACACACACACACGAGTAATTCCTTTTGTGTGAATGTCAGTGGTTGTTGTTAGATAAATATAATGAAATTCCTTTTTGAGAATGCCAATTGCTCTCTCTCTCATACACACACACACACACACAAGTAATTCCTTTTGTGTGAATGCCAGTGGTTGTTGTTAGATAAATATAATGAAATGCATTTGTTTGCTGACAGTGCGGTGCTCACAAGATAGATGACATGACATGAACATGAAGTTTAAACTTAATACCTTGCCTTATCGTCCAACAACACTGATATCTTAATCAATCCAACAACACTTGTCTACATCCTCTGATAAGGGGAAGGAGTCAATGAGTGAAATCCCCAATACAAAAATCTGGAGGAGGATACACAAGTTAAGAAAGGAGCTTGAACATATATTGGACACAAAGCAAAGAAATATACTAATTGAAGAACTTTACGCCTTATGGGATGATGTGCGGATTGTGGAGGCCCAACTAATGCAATTAATATATAAAATGCCTATTTCAGGTCTGTTATCGCGCAATTTGTACTTGTCCCGAAGGGCAAGGCTAAGGGAAGGCAAATTGGCGTAACAGGAGGTTATCCTATCACTGTCACCTTAATAAGATACCTCTTTCTATTTAGGGATGATAGCCCAAGGGAGACTTCCCCGGTGACCTGGGGGTTTGAGAAGGCAAAGGTTAAAGTGTCAATAAAAGGTATCCCCTCTCACAAGTCACACTTATCAGAAAGTCCCAAAGTTTAATAAATGAAGCACTGATGTGCTTAGATGTACCTGCCCAGAACAAAGCAACAAGAAAACAATATCTTTTGCAAGTACAATTTGATATTAGTGCTTCATAAAAAACTTGGACTTATCAATAAAAGCAATAAGTTGATGCAAGATGAAGCAAACAGAATTTTATAACAGCAATGTATACAAGATAATAGCTTCACAATAAATGCCTTAAAAGAGCTTCACAATGACCAAAAATAATAACCAAATAATAGCAATGTACTAGCAGTTGTCAGAAGCTAATTAGGCAGTGTAAAAATCAGTGTTTTTACTGCTGTAATAAATGGCTGTAGCTTACTTTTGTAACAGCAGCAAGACGGTCAGTGAATTAGTCTAATCTAGGGTTAGGAAAGGTTAGTTGGTTGCTTGAGGTAAAAGATTTAAGGGTTGGTTTCATCAATCAATCAAATTCAAGGTCTAAATCAGTGCCTTTTAGGGTTAATGGAGTCACTTTGCAACAGCAAACTGTAAGGAAACAAATGGTAATGTAAGAGCTAAGGACCAAGAAGGATGATGATTGAGGTGTTGGTAACCCAAGGCCTCAATCAACAAGCCCTAGAAGGAAAACGGCTACTAGGAAGTAGGTAACCCTAGGCCCTAGCGGTTTTCCTTCTTCTTTAGCTCAAGCTTGAAACAATTAATGGCTTGATCAAGCTAATGATACTAGAGCGCTGCAATGGCAGGGCTCTAGTACAATGCTTCAAAGGTAGGGTTTCTAGCACAATCTAGTAGGTGAAAAATTGTTAAGACAAGGACAATAACATGTGCTTGTTCTCCTAGGGTTTTAAACTAGCAATTTCATAATCTTGGAATAAAAATTGTTAAAACAAGCACATGTTATTGTCCTTGTCTAGGTTTTGAAACTAGCAATTTCATAATCTTGGAATAAATGTAAAGTAAATGTACCATAACCATTCAAAGAAAAAAAGGATTGCAGAAATTCACTTACATCCACCAAGAATAATCTAGCAATAAGCCTAGTTGAAGATTTTCCACCAAGAAAAATGCCAAGAAACACCAAATTTAGCCTCCTCCAAGAAGTGCGCCTAAAATTTCAGCCAATAACCCTTAAGTAGGGTGCAAATTTCAGACCTCACTTGTGAGTGAATGAATGATCAAAAAATACAAGGGGAAAATCCCCTATTTATATAGTTACAATGACCTTTAATTACAAAATTAGGTCAAAAAGGACGACATGGCTAGTTATATCAAATATCCAGTTTTTACATAAAATTGACAAATTAAACCCTAAATCAAGCAAGAGATGTGACATCATGCCCTTCTAGGGTGACGTTGGGCCTCCTAGGTGAAACGTTGGCCTCCAGGAGTAAAATGTTAGGCCTCCCAAGGCCTCTAGATCATGCCACATGTGCCACTTGGCACACAACTACCTCCATCGTGTCCATCTAATGTTGGGTGATGTCAAGGGTCACAGAAGTGACGTCATGGGCCTTCCAAGGCCAACATCATAGTGGGAGGGCAAGACCCCCCTGGGTCCAGGCCTGCCAAGCTGTCTCTGGTGGAACGTCCTCCTCTCTCTCTAGTGCAAGCCTCCGATATATGTCTGCCCCTGGCTGGGATCTCAGCATCCATCTGGTGGGCTTTTAGCCCTATGGAGGTCCAAACTAATCATCTCCCCATGTGTACCTGTCCGTCGGGTGTGGCCTTGCAACAACAACAAGCACGCCCTCCATGGGCTCATAAGTCACAGGGATCATAGCAATGTCAATCACATCTAATCATCAAGTTACTCAAACATGTGCATAAAACCGCCCTTTTCCCAAACAAGTGCTCAAAGACGTTATGCTATTCTACAAGCCAAGTTTGGAGAGGACCTTCGGACATCCTATTGGGCTAATTCTCCTTAAGTGTGGGATGTCCCTGGGTGAAGACCAATCTAGGTCATGTAAGTGCATGAGATGGCAAGGGGATGTTTGGGCAAGGGGTGCAGTAATGACAGGGAAATGTAGGGCTTGCATGTGGGTGCCTCTGAAGAGGGTGAGTTGCACCTTGTCCTGGATGCAAATGTTTTCTAGCCCATTCAATGCCATTTTTTCTCTTTGTCTCATTGCTTTTTCTTTCAAGAGAATAGCTAGGGGACACTACCCTGGCGTGGTGATCGGTGGTGACAGTGTTACCCACAAGCATTTCCCGGAGATGAGAAGGTTGGCTCGTGATGAGACCCCCTTTCTCTTGCCCATGCTACCAAGAGCCACTACCCTGGCGTGGTGACCAACTGAATGGCAGTGCCATACCGCTACATGCTCATGGACCTAATATGTTGGCTCGTGATGAGACCCCCTATCCTCCAACTAGGTCTTGAGTTTATTTATTTTATGGGTCCTCCTTTTTCTTATTGAGAAGCCTTTTATTGCTTTCTCGGGGATCCCTGGGCGAAGCATCTGAAGGTTTCTTCTTTTGGATTTTATCTTTTACCAGCTACTTTTACCCTCTGGGCCTTTAGCCCCTTCTTCCCACAAGGCAAGGTACAACCCTTAACTAGCTTGGCAAACCCAATGCCCGAAACAATGCAGGGGATGGATGAGCGAGAAGATGATGGAAAGTGATAAGTATGGTGGAATGGACGATGGCCTTTCATGAACCCGCCCAGTGGCAACTCACTCCTAAGGGAAACAACTTACTAGGGCATCCTATGATCCCCCTAGGTATGGACAAGTCAAAATGCATAAGATCCAAGCACACATCGTAAAGCAAAAGAGAATTAAATGCACATATTCAAATGTTTTGAGAATCAGAGTGATACATACCATGATACCCGGACTCATTACCTCATGGAGCAATACCCACTGTTGTTGAAGGACCAGGCCGATGGGATGGATGTTGTTGTTGCTAATAGGATGGAGGTGTTGAAAAAGATGGGCCCTCCAGGAGCAGGCTCAAGTCAATATGGCTCTCGGTACTCCATGTCTAAGACCTGTGGGCCTCGAGATATAATCTCCTTAGTTATCCCTATACTAGGGGATAACATCTGGCTCCAACTCGGGGACTTGTGCTCATTGTAGAGCACATGAGGACCTCAGCATCTCTGCCATGACCTGTGACCTGCTAGATCTCAACAAAGTTTATTAGTAATCATTCGGGTGGTGATATCACCCCTGGCTCATATATGATACAATGAAAATACAAGTAAGCAATCATATATACAAATTAAAATACAACTACTATAGCATGAAATGCAGATGGTATATACAATAAATGCAAATGCCTACCTACTTACCTGCAGTTACCTGTGAAGTCAAGTCTCTGCCCCTTGATGGGGCTTAAGGAGGTGTCCACTAACTAGTAATGGACGTCTTCTTCCTTCCAATGTGGACAAATAGTAGGCATCATTGACTGACTTCCTTCCAACTTTGTAAGGTCCAAGCCAAAATTGTGCATTCCCTTTGATATTAGTAGGTTCTCCCTTCTTTGTGTCCCACATCCAGACCGTATCTCCCTCTTGGTAATCCTTTGTCTTAGATTTGGTTGTTTCTTGTATAATTCTAGTATATTGTTCATCATAACCTTCAAACTTATCATATTGACAGATGACTCAGAATCAAGCATGCAATTGTGAAGATATAGGTCATCTATTAGCAAGGAAGTGAGAAAGGGTGTTTGCTCATTTTGCTCAAAATGACCAATTTGTAATAGTGTGGAAGTTTCTTCGAACGATAGTTGGTCATCTGAGATTTGTTTTGTCAAAGAATGGATTTCCAACATTCCACGAATTCTTTTGACCTTTTGTAAGATATAGGCCATACTAGTGCTCAGGTTGGTCCATTCACTGCTAGGTTTTGGGAAATGTTGGGGTAGATTGCCAGCATACACCCGGGGCTCTTCAAGCTTTACCCTTGAGTCCTCACTTGTTTGGCCCAAGTATTCAATCCTAGGCTTCCTCATGTCTTGATTTTCTTGGATTTGATTTGGCGTGAACAAGGTAAATATGGAATCTACAAAATTAGATTTCTCGTGAGTAGCCTTTAGGTGATAATGTTCAAAATGGGAGTCCTTGCATGATAAGGACTTAGGATCATCTTCTTGTCTTGCAATATTTTGTAGGTTCAAAGTGTTTAGACAAATTTGTTCTTTTGGAGCATGAGATTTTACTGTTTGAGGAAGTCTCATAGAAAGAGGCTTTTGGGTTTGCGATAGTGACCTTTCTAACTAAGTGATTTCTTCAGAGGTACCTAGATCCTTAGAGGGTTCATGTTGATTTAAGGCATCTTTCATGTTTGAGAAACCTATGCTCCATTTCCTAGGGAAAGTATTGTTTTCTACCTCTAGAATCTCTAGGAGGTCATGCTCTAGTCCTCCCATGCATTCCTTATTCATCTCCCAGATGTCATCATTGTTCAAAAAATTGACCTGATGGATGGAATCGTTGAACTTAAGATTCTCTTCAATTTGGCAGGCAGCATCTTGAGCTTCTTCTAGGCTTGTAGGCAATCGATCCTTGAGGGAAAATTGTAAAGTTCCTTCTAAGGAGTTAAGGTAATGTTGGAGAATAGCACTCTTCGGGAGAAAATTGGGCTGAAGTTTGCTAATGAGAGTGTTGAACCTATCATTGAATTCCCTAACGTCCTCATCGGTTCGTTTGCAAACTTCGAGGTATTGAGAATAAAAGGAGGCCATACTTTCTTCTTTACACCATCTGTACTTGAAAGCTCGTAAAAGATCTTCAGGGATTTTGATGCTTCCATTCGGGAGACCATTAATCCAGCCTCTGGCACTCCCAGTGAGTGAGCTTGCAAAAAGCCTCATGAAGGTGTCAGGGTGTTCCTCTCCTGATTGGTGAAATTCATATCCCTCATAAAACTTATTCCAATATGAATTGCCATAAGATCCTTCTTTCTTTTACCTCAATTTTTTATCAAAATTTCAATGTGAGTTGCCATAATCTTCTTTCTTTTACCTCAATTTTTATCGAAATTTCCCTACAGCCAATTTTATGGTTGCTCAAATCAAAGGCTCGACGTGTTTTGTTCTATAGATACACAATGCATCTCCTTCTCTCATTCTTTACAGCAAAAATTTATTGTCCTGGGTATTCTAGACTCCAACGAATGTATTCTGATTCATCTCACCATTTTCCTTTTCACTTTGTCTTTGTTGCATCACTTTCTCTTAGAAATTGATGATGAAGGGAGTGCCTAAGATAGGAAGAGGTCACCCACACAAAGGGACAAGTATGGGAGGCCTCTCACTCAGTTGTACAAGACTATCTAAGCAATCCCTTCAATGCCAAGTGTGGTTTAGAAGTTTCATGGAACGGTATGGCAAAGAATACGCATTGGCACCCTTGAAAGGAAATCCCATAGCATAGTCTCCAACTGCAACCACATGGAATTCTTTATGAAGTCTTTTGGATTTACCACATTCATTTTTGTTTCAACATTTGGACCAAGCTAATGTGGCCCATCATCAGGAAGAATGGATTGTAAAGAGAAAACCCATATATGGTGTTGTGTTGATACAGAAAATAAACATAATTAAGTCATTATCATAATTTAGAAGGTCAGCTCACTAGAATATATTTATTAGTTAGTGAGTTTGCAAGATTATTAAATTTTAATTTCTTACAATAACTAATAGTTAGTTAATAATTTATTTATTTCAATAACTAATAGTAATTATTAATTTATTTATTAAATTGTAGTTAGTTATTAAGATATTGTTAATTATTCATTTATACTTAATTTGTTAATTAAGTACAGACATTGGGGAATTTAAGACACCTTGAGAATCACATGTTTGATGCAAAGTTGGAATCCAATTCTTACTAATCTTCCAACTATTAGCTTTTGGGGTTACTCCAAAAGTGTTTACACCATGTTTGGGGGTGCTTCATGAGATTTGGGGTACATGGTGTATGATTAGCCCCTGGATGGTTTGTGATGGATTTGCATATTGAAGGTGGTTTACTCAATGGTTGCTTGACCTCAATTGGATGATTGCATGACAATCTTCCTTGGAGCGTTGGAGATCTTCAGACAACTTCACACATTCTTCATGCTCGCCACATGTAGATTGGTAACTTGCCAAAGAGGATGCCCTACATTGGAGGAGGAGCATTTGGCATTCCAAAGGAGGTTGTTGAGTCCTAGATAGCTTGGGATAGCTCGGATGCTTACATGGAGGCATGGATTTGACTTGGGAAAGTCTGGGTTGTGATTGTGTTTGTTATCGCACGGTTTGTAGGAAGGGTTTAGGTAGCTTGAGTCAAGGCTTAAAACCGGCGTAACAGGAGCTTCCCCACCCACTGTCACCTCGATGGGGGGCTCTTTCTATTTAGGAGAGCTAGTCCAAGGGAGACGTCCCTATGTAATCTGTGTTTCTGAAAGGCTTAAAAGGATAATGGGCCAAGTCAAAGGATCCCTTTCACAGATTACAGCCCAGGATGAGATAGTCAAAGAAGATATTGTTCCACTGGATGGCACCTGTTTGCGAGACAAGACAAATAAACTAGAGTATGTGTTGCAGTGGTTAGTTCTTCAAAGCATATAGTGACTATCTTCAAATATATATAAGCAAATGATTAAATGCTATTATGACGAAGTCAATGATGGCTAAGCAAAGACAAATGACTTATATCACTTCTTCAATAAATGCATGAGAGATAAGAGCATTCAATGTATAAGATTCAAAACTTGTATTATATCACAATGCCCAAATATCAAATTTGCTCACAATA
>SNQJ01S0001954.1:53056-73705 GCA_010110895.2 Picea sitchensis | reverse complement strand
CGGTAGTGATGGAGGCTAGTACTGCTGGCAGGACAAATATGGCTGAGAAGAAGAAAAGATGGGCCCTCAAGGGCCATGCTCAAGTCAATCTGCTCTCGTACTCCATGTCTAGGACCATGTGGGCCTCGAGACATGATCTCCTAATTATCCCTAGATATCGAGGATAACAGGCATAATCGAGTTGTTGTAAGAATAGATTCAAAAATGAGGAGGGGTGGGCATTCTTTTATACTTGGGAGAGAGGAAAGACCCCTCTTGGATGAGCTCCAAGTGTCACACATCAACGATAGAAAGACAAAGTCAAGAAGGGCACACTTTTAGGGTTTTGGTAGTGATTAAGGTTTGAGGGGTGAGAGGGGAAGGGGGAAAACACTTTTTCCTTTCATCCAACATTAATTTAGACTCAAGGAGGGGCGCACTTCGGGTTTAGACACCCCTTTCACTTTAATTTTTCACTTTGGCCAAGTTGATGAGCAAGGGGGGCGCACTTTTAGCTAAGGAATGATCACTTTAAGTTGTTGGCTTAGCAAGGGGGGGTCTTTTAAGTGGATAATCAATTTTCCAACTTAGGAAAAAGTTTAGCAAAACTTTCTCACTCTCTCTAATGACTTTATTCACTTTTTACAATTTTTGGTTTTTTATTTTATCCAATTAAATCCTGACTTTTGACTGACTCTGACTCCTCATGGACAATGACTTAGCAAAACTTGTCCAATTGAGTTGAAACTTGGTCCAAGGGTGTAGGGGGTCATCTACCATTTGTTTTGAGTACTCACACCCCTATACAAACTCCCCAATGACCAAATTTTTACATTTTACATCAAAAATAATTAAAATTTTCATTAAATGGAAAATTTTAATAAATTAAAAAAAACTATCAAAACTTAACGGAATTTCGCAAAACTCTAGAAGATGTCTAGCATGGTCATTTACAACATTCATAAACCTTAGTCACCCCTTCGGCTCGATCATTAGAATGCATTTCCCCACTTTGGAGGATTTTGTGAGTGAAAAACTCAAGGATAATTAAAATGGCCTATTAGGCCAGATTAATTACCTGAGGAAAAAAAACACTCGATGAAAGGACTTCCCTAATGATAAAGTCTTAGGCAACTAACTAAAAAAATTGACTCATGCTGACCTATTACATCATTATCCCACGCAGGGGAGCGGACATTCCGATTACATAGAAAGACATGTTGGGGGCAAAATTTGCCCTGCTGAACCATAAATCTTTGAAATATGTTGCACCATAAGGTACATCGCTTCATGATACATGACGTTGACCCCAAGTTGAAATAGGTAGTCAACAGGTTCTAAGGGTTTGCTTCTGGAATTATTCTATCTGTCAAGGTTAAGGTGCTCAGGGGTGGCTTCGGCCTATGGTTGGGTGACAATATTGCTATATTGTCTATGGAAAAACGAGCACATCTCTTTATTTTCTAACAGGTTATAGGCCCACACTATCTTCAGACAGTCTAACCACTAGAAGATAGATTGGGAAATTATTTGTTAAGCTCGTTATGGCACCAGTTACAATTGCAGCTAGGTTTTCTGATTATGCAGCTGCAACAAACCCTAACCCTAACCCTTGTGTTCGGGCACTTATGATGAACGTTTGACCTAATTCCTTGACATCCTAGTGCGCCCTAGCCTAGTGCACCTCTTGGTACTCTCAGCTAGCAAAAACGTCAGGTTTAAATTTTTGGTCAAATTCAAAGTCAAAGGTTGACTTCTGGTCATATTGATTTTGTGGTCAAAGTTGAAATTTTAGAGTTTCTAGCTTGTTCTAATCGTTGAATCTTTCGATTGAGTTTCTAATCTCTTCTTGTCAATATGGTATCTAGTTTCATAGTGGAAGACAAGTTGAACGATGCTACAAGGTTTCAAAGGTATGCACTTGTATATGCTATCTAAGTTATATCATCTAGCAAAACATGAGTGTGTTTGCAGGGAAAGTACTAGAGATCTTGTCCAAGCTGTAATCTTGGATTCAGTGCATTCAGAAAAAACAAGCGCACCCTCCATAGCAAGTGAGGCTTCAGGTTCTAGGTTTGATTAAATTGTTAAAATTTATATATATATCAAGGGTGATAGTTGCTACATTACAAATTATGAAAGCAATCTTTGAAAGATTTTATTATAGCTAGGTGCAATGAATACTTGACTAAATATGAATATTATTTATATAGATGCTTATTGTACTTGTTCACAAGATAAACTAACATCTCCTCTAGATAGATATTTCTTGTTTACTCTTGTTGTTCTTGTTCCTGGCAGGTACCCTTGTGATGAACAATCCTTGCGAAGCTGTCATAGAAGAAGTTTATAAGGATGACACAATTTCCAGATGGGCAGCAATCAGAACGGATAGAAACAAACTTAAACAGTCTCTGAGGAGTCAGACTCGAAGGAAGTCAGGAATCAAAAGGAAATCAAAACAGGCATGTGACACTTTGAAGAAAGCAAAGAGAGATGCAGCAGACGGAAGCAAGGGCTCTCGCAGATGGAGAGAGTTGATCACAGAATTCCAAAAGAAGAGCATGTATATTGCTCATTCAGGCATGAAGTCGAGATTAGGAGGGAGCTAATCCCCAATGATATGATCCATTGAAGAATCCGTGAATACTATGAAGTATATGTCCATGTTTTTCATTACAAGTAGCAGCCATGATAAGCAGCACATGTTCAGCATGACTCTAGAAGAAGTCTTCTTCAAAAAGAAGCCTTGAATATCCTTGGTTGTCCATCTACATTTATGTTCCTACAGCGGAAGGAAAAAGTTGGAGCCTTCAGGAAAGAAGGGCATGTAATCTATAGAAAATTCCATGGACTCCAACATTAAAGAGAAACATGAGGAAGAACATGAAGATTCCAAGAAAGAAAGAAAAGTCAGAACAACCAATTGAACCAGTTTGAACCCACTAGAAGCAGTCAAGCAAAAGGAATGGAAGGAAGTTGTGATCAAGAGCAATATATGTGAGAAATTGTGAAAAAGACTTATCAATGGAAGCAATGATAGATACAAGGCGAGACTCAGGGCTAGAGGGTTCTCCCAGAAGGAGGGAGAATACTAAGATGACAGTCTTGATCCAGTAACCAAACATACCTCTACCTGAGCCATTATATCTCTTGCAGTATCCATGGGTTGGAGATTACATCAAATGAATGTAAAGATTGTTCTTCTCAACAGAGTAATTAAGGAAGAAGCATATGTAGAGCAACCTCAAGTTTTTGAGGTATACCAGAAAGAGACCCTTGTATGCAGATGAAAGAAGACCTTGTATGGATTCAAGCAACTTGGTGCAAAGCCTCTCATGTACAGCAGAACCATGGTGAAAACTTCCTATGACAGAGGAAGTATATTAAAATGGTTCTTCAGAAGTTCAGATGATGGATTGCAAATCCATGGCAAACTCCCATGATGATAGATCTGAAGAAGTTGAGACTCTGATCCAGTAGACCCATCTTTGTATCGACAATTGATTGGCTCGTTAATGTATTTAGAGAATACTCAATCGGATATTTGCCTTGTGGGACATGATATACAGTTGCATGGATTTATCGATTCAGTTTGGACAAGGAGTGCAGATAACAGAAGAAGTGGTTCTTGGATATGTTTCAGTTTGAGCTTTGCCACGATATCATGGGCTAGCAGGAAACAGAAGTTTGTTGCACTCAACACTACAGAAGCAGAGTATATTACAGCGTGTGATGCTTGTACGGAAGCAGTGTGGCTCCGTAAGCTGGTTTCTGGACTATTTGATCAGGTGTTGGATTCGTCTGTGATATATTGTGATAATCAGAGTTGTGTGAAACTTTCAGGGAACCCGATGTTCCATGACAGATCAAAGCACATTGAGATCGAGTATTTTTTTCTCCATGATAGAGTCCAGAGGGGAGAAGTGGTTCTCCAAGTATATCTCCACATATGAGCAGATAACAGATATTTTGGTGAAGCCTCTGTCCAAGATGAAAAGTTTGCGTACTTAAGGGACAAGTTGGTACTCGTGGAGATGACTTCCTTATTGGAAAAGGAAGAGATTACTCCCAGGTTGGGAGGGGGCACTGATATGTTATTGATTTATGGGTAGCCATTTTCTAGCTCGGAAAATGGTCCAAGTTGGGCAGTCACCTTCCAGTCCAGAAAGTGGCCCAAGATTTCTGACAGACAGGCATTTTCCAGTTCGGAAAATGGTCCAGATCGGACAGTCATTTTCGTAATGAAAATGGTCCGATAGATTGTTGATGTACCATAGACAGCGATTCCCTTTGTGACCAGTGTGGGGAAATGGTCTAGGACAGTCATTCTTCTTGGCAGTCACTCTAAGTAGTGGTCAAACAGAATGGTCTGCCTCTTCGGGCAATTATTCTTTCGAAGTTCACAGTTGTTAGCAGTTTCGAAGAATGGTCTGAATAATCACTCCATAGGGCATACTCATTCTCTCCAGGTTTCACTGTGATTAGTGTCGGAGGAATAGCCCAGTTAGGTGAATGGTCCAAGTTAAGCAATCAGGGACAGGCATTCCCTAGGGCAGTCTCATTCTCTCCAGGTTGCACTATGATTAGTGCCGGAGGAATGGCCCAGTTAAGTGAATGGTCCAGGCTCAAAAATCAGGGACAGTTATTCTTCTATGCTTGGGAAGAATAGTCCAAATAGCCCATGGCTGATGTTTTAATTTCTGAGGGCAGATGCTCTTCCAGATCTCATAGATGTGAGTGGAAGAATGGCCCAGATGACTTAGTTTGTATCATGATATTGTTTATGCAGGTTGATATCAGATGATATGATTGTTGTGGAGACTGTATGTCTCTGGACAGTAGTTGGATGCTATTGTGGTGGATGTGATCCACTGGTAGTGACTGCGTGTCACTGGTTAGTAGTCGTGTGCTACGAGGAGTGATTGTGTACCACTGGATAGTAGTTGTATATTACTATGGATAGAAACAGTTGTGTTCTATTGGATGGCATTGTAGCAGCAGTATGTTACTATCCGAGTGTCATGGAGACTACCACTAGTGTTGGAGTTGATTGCCAGCTAGATGGATAGTTAGTGTGTTGGTGGACAGACATTCTCCAGGCGGAGAATGGTTCAGACCGAACAGATTGTTGGTGGACATGCATTCTCTCAATGGAGAATGGTCCAAGTTGACAGTTTGTTGTCGTATCATGGACTAGTATTTCCTAAGGCACAGATTGTGACCCAATTAGGAAAATGGTTCAAGACCGATATTTTCTAAGGCATATAGATAGAGATGGATCTCTATGGTACATATGACCCGATTAGAAAATAGTTTGAGACTGACATTCTTGTAGGAATGGTCTCTGTAGCCCATGGCGTGGCTTTCATCATCTATTGGGACAGTCGTTCTTCTAGGAAGTATGTCCGGATTAGAAGAATGGTTCGTGTATCACTCTATGGAGTGAGTGACTTATTCAGTGTCATGCCCGATTACTCAAGTGGAGTATGGCTTCGAGAGATGATGCAGTTGATGCTATCAGATGATACTGATAGTGGTGATGTTGCTCGAAAGTTGATCTACGTGATCATGAGATAGCTTGTGTGGCTATAATGATGTTATCGATCGAATGGTATGTTTGTGCTCAAGACCATTGCCTTTAATACCTCCCTAGCTAGGAAGGAGTGGTTATATTATGGTAGTTGCGGGAGGTATTAACCTCTACATGTAATCTTTGACGAGACTAGAATATTTCGAGAAGCAAGAGAAACCCTAAACAGATGTGTAGAAACCCTAGAAGACATGTCAGCTCAATAAAAGAATTAATATTTAAGTGTTAACCTCTAAAAGAAGAAGTCAGCCTGGACAGGTGACAACGAGCACTATAAATAAGAGGGCGCTAGAGCTCATTTGTCATTCACACTCTCACAGCTCACACAGACTAGTGGTGTGCAAGTTTTGGAGTGCAGCTGCAACTACTGCAACTGAGATTTTGGTCTTTGGTTAAGGTTTGGACTTTCTGCCTTGGTTATGGTTTGGACTCTCTGCTTGGTGCGCTAGCTTTGGAGAGACATATGCTACCTTGGTTGGCTATTGGTTCTAAGGGTTTGCTTCTGGAATTATTCTATCTGTCAAGGTTAAGGTGCTCGAGGGTAGCTTCAGCCTATGGTTGGGTGACAATATTTCTATATTGTCTATGGAAAAACGAGCACATCTCTTTATTTTCTAACAGCTTTCTCTTGTGAGATGTTTGGGTTTGTTCTTGTGAGCTAGATGTTGGAGATGATGATCTCATAGTGTAGTGTCTTGATCAACTTGTGTTAGAGATGTGAGGAGAAGAGCACACTTCTCTCTCTCTCTCTCTCTCTCTCTCTTTTTGTATTTCATCTTATAACTTTATCTCTCTTGTCTAGGAGGTGCTAGGGTTTCTTGGAGCTTTTGGAGCATCTTGAATACCAGAGTTAGGATTTCATCCCTTGGAGACATTAGAGGTTGGGTTTTGTAATTAAACCCTAGATTGTAGTTATTGAAGTGGAGAGTAAGAGCAGATGTCTTGTTAAGGAGGACTTACTAGTGTGATGCTTGCTTATTGGATCTCCTTGGTGTTGGCGAGCTAGAGGATTGTATGAGATGAGGCTATGGTATGTACATGAACTTCATCTTTATACATATCTATGAAGTTTTCAACTATCCAAAATTGTCTTATTTCAAATTTGATTTTCAACCATATATTTCTTCATGGTTCGGTAATTTCTAGCACTTGTATGTCTTGCCGATTTGGCATGAGGCTGAAATTGTTAAGGGTTTTAACATTAATCTTGAAGAAGATAGGTCAGTTTTACTGTTGTAATTTCTAATGTCACAAAGTGATTTTCAGATCTGGTTTTTGCATGATAATATTGTTCTAGGGGGTTGAAACTAGTTGGCACACATTTGATATAAATCCCTTGCCTTGGAGTTGGCAATGGGTGCCCCTGCCAATTCGATGAGATAGTCATTGACAGACATCAATTGGTAGCAATAGTAGGTTGCAAGTCTGAAGGAGCATGCCTTAGGCAATCTTGCACAATCACAAGGCATGCCTAAGTGTTGAAGAGCTTGGCAAAGCGATTTGGCTAAGTATGGTAGCAAGATTAAGGTTGTCATTTGGAGTTTCTTATAGAAGTTGCACGATGGCTTGGACAATGGACGCAACGATCCTTGGTTCATGGGCACATTAGGCAACAGTGCCTTGGTTTGTGGGCACAACACCTTAGCCATGTGCAAGAATGCCTAGTTCAGTTGGATGCGCATCACAAGATGAATAGACATTGGTTCAACATGACATGAAGCACAAGGAAGGGCATGGAGTGCATTGGACATTGTTCAAGTGGGACGATTGCAACCATAGAGTGCTCAAGACTTTGGGACACCTTGGGCATGAGCACACAATTCAGTAGGACGTGGACTCGAGGGGTTGAACATTCCAAGACTTGGCAGACCGAGTGGAGTGGACTATATGGTTGGGTTTGTTATTGACTAAACTAGGACCCTTGTGAAAAGTCCCAACACATGTGCTAACTGGGGCAACTTTCGAACAATCTTGACTGCAATCTCTAATGGTACACTATTGATCATTGCATTCAACTACACATTTCCTATATGTGATAGGTGAAACTGAAAGGAGATTTTTTATCAAACCAGAACAAAAAGAACTTTAGTCAAATCAAGAACGTCACCTAAGGGCATTCGGAAAGAGATGGTTCCTATTCCAAACACTGGATAGGTAGCATCATCACCCAATTCCACTTGCATCCCTCCCTCTCGCTCCTGAATCTTGCCAAAGATCTTCCAGTTAAAGGTCATGTGCCTAGACATAACACTGTCCAAGTATCATCCAACACCAAAAGTGGTATTGGTGGGAAAACAAGAAATCATGAAGAAGGATGTCTCTAGCTTGGATGCCAACTCATCCACTGTAGCTTTTGCATTTACTACACACTACTTTTGCTACTATTTCCCTTCTTCTTATCTACATATTGGCCGGTATAGTGTTCCTTCTTGCAACATCCGAAACACGTCACATGACTCAAGTCCTTTGTGCCATGATTGGAAGAGCATGTCTCTTCCTTCTTACCTCTCTTGGGTCCTTTCTTTCCATCTCTCTTCATCCTCACGATGAGTACCAGGTCTTGCACTTCCTCAACTCTGGCTACGAAGGTTTCTCAACTTGTTTCTTCCTAGATAGAATCGTTCATAAGATTTTGAAATGTGGGAGTTTGTTCACATGCACAGATACCTTGCACAAAGGTTTCCCATGCTTGTGAGAACCCATTCAGTGCAATAGGCATTGGCTCTTCATCTTTGACCTTCATACCAATAGCAAAGAGTTGGCTCTAAGCTCTTTGATCTTCATCAAATAGCTATATACAGTGTCTATATTGCTTATATGCATATAAGTGAGCTTTTTCTTCAAGAGCAAGTTTTGAGACATGTTGACACTTTGATACAAGGAGGTCAACACCTCATACATCTCCTTTGCCAACTTCCCCGCAATGTGAGGGATTAAATGGTTCTTCATAGAATCCAAATTGAATCTTTTCACCTTGGCTACTTTCTTCTCATATTGGATCAGCTCCTAGGGATCGGTGAATACTTTGGCCTTCCCTTCAACTATGCTCCATACTTCCATCTCCTCCATCAACTTCTGCAATGAGCACTTTCATGGAGTTAAGTTGGAAGCTCCCTCTAGCCAGTCACACTCTCTGAACCTTGACAAGGAAGTTGTTGACCACCTATTTCAACTAGGGGGTCAACTCCATGTGCCATGAAGCTATGTACCTGATGGTGCAACAAAGTTTGAAGACTTACTGGTTCTACAAGGCATTTTTGGCCTCGGCACGTCTTTTTGTAACTGGAATTTCCGCTCCCCTGCGTGGGATAATAATGTAATGAGTCAGCATGAGTCATATTGTAGGTTAGTTACCTATGACTTTATCATTAGGGAAGTCCTTTCATCGAGTGTTTTTTTCCTCGGGTAATTAATTTGGCCTAACCAGCCTTTTTAATCACCCTTGAGTTTTTCACTCCCACAATAATCCTCCAAAGTGGTGAAAGGCATTCTAATGATCGAGCCCTATTGGTGACTAGGGTCTAGGAATATTGTAAATGACCATGCTAGACATCTTCTAGACTCTTGCGGAATTCCATCGAGTCTAAGTAGTTTTTTTTAATTTTTAAAATTACCCATTTAATGGTAATTTTATTATTTTTGATGTAAAAATGTAAAAACTAGGTCCTTGGGATTTTTGATAGGGGTATTTGTACTCAAAAGAAATGGAATGAGACCCCCTACACCCTTGGACCAAGTTTCAGCTCAATTGGACAAGTTTTGCTAGGTCATTGTCCATGAGGAGTCCAAGTTAGTCTAGAGTCGGCAATTTAATTGCTTAATTGACAAAGTCAAAATGTCAATTTTTGTAAATAATGAAGCAAAAAGGTTAGAGAAAGAGTGGGAGATTATTCTAAACCCCTTTCCTAAGTTAGAGAAACACTTTTCCTAACTTAAACACCCCCCTCACCTAGACACCACTTCATTCCCCTCGTCTTCCTAAGAAAAGTGCACCCCCCTTGAGGAGAAAGTCAAGCTAAGTCAAAAATTAAAGTAAAAAACTTTATTTCTCCCTAAGTTCACCCTCCTAAGTCTAATTTGTTGTTGGACTTTGTCAAAAAGGTGCCACCTCACCCCCTCACTCATCTACCAAAACCCTAACATGACCAAAACCCTAAAAGTGTGCCCGCCTTGAGATGCTCAATGACTCTTGAGTCTTGATTGAATGACACTTGGAGAGCATCCAAGAGGGCTCACTCTTGGCTCCCAAGTATAAAAGAAAGCCTCCCCTCCCTCATTTCACACATCTACTCTCAGTATTGTTACTATGCCAAAATCTCTCCTCCCCCACTCTTCTCTCTTTCTCTCTTTTGCTCTTGTTCTTCTCTCAAGTTTGTGGCAAGTATTTGTTCAAGCTTGCTTTTGAATAAAGGAAATATTTGGAGGATCCATGGTGTTGAGAGTCTTCTTGGTGCCATATTATTATTGAGATGATCTTGTTCCTTTGTGTTTTTCCTGTTCATGCTTAGCTTCTAGATCTAGAGTAGGAATTCCAAGCAAAGTATTTTGCTTGGATAGATTTGTGGTAGTAATAGATCTAGTGAGTTCTTTTATTTGGGTATTTCAAAGTATTTTGGTTTACCTCTTATAGATCTACTAACATCCTCTTGGTTCTTGTAGCTTTGTTGTCAAGATTTGTAGGTTATCTAAGGGTTTGGAGTGAAGATTTCAGATCTGAAAATCTCTCTTTCTACCCACTTTCAACCTCTAAAAATTTTTGTTTCATATTTCTTTTCTTTTCTATACTTCTTGGGGCACTCTAACATACTTGGATAGAGTTTTTAAACATATTTTACTTGCTGAAATTTACACAAAAAAAATTTAGTTATTGCTAACAGAAATTTTTCCAAGTTTTTGGTGTTTTTGCAGCGTTTCCAGCAAGTTTTGCTTGTTGATTTGTTGCAGGTCTGCACTAAAATAGGAGGATCTACAACACAAAAGGGGCCCAAAACGTCAAATAGAAGCCTCCTAAGTTGGGGTAATATCTTCCCAACTCTTTCTCCTTCTCACATTGTAAGCAAGCCCCAAGAGAGTCTCTAGGGCTTGCACTTCTCTCTAAAAGTAATTTTCTACGTTTTTTCTTTTCATTTGCCTACACCTTGCATAGTGGATTGGCCTAGCCACCCATGCAAAATCGTAAGGGTAGGACTTAGATTTAATTTTTTGTTTTAAGTTTCATTTTGTTTGCCCCTGTTATCCCCTAGCCTAGGGATAACAAAGGAGATTATGTCTCGAGGCCCACAGGTCCTAGACATGGAGTATCGAGAGCCAAATCGACTTGAGCATGGCCCTGGAGGGCCCATCCTTTCATTCTTCAGTGCCTCCACTTTGTCAGCAGCAGCAACATCCATCACATCAGCCTGGTCCTGTAGCAAAAATGGATCTTGCTCCATGAGGTAATGAGTCCAGGTATCATGGTATGTCACTCTGATCCTCAAAACCTTTGAATATGTGCATTTAATTCTTTTTGCTTCTAACGTGTGCTTGGACCTTATGCTTTTCCACTTGACCACACCTAGGGGGGATGACAGGATGCCCTAGTAAGCTGGTACCCATAGGGTTTTAGTTGCCACTGGGGGGATTCATGAAAGGCCATCGTCCGCTCCCATCATACTTACCACTTTTCATCTTTCTCCCGTTCATCCATCCCATTACACTGGTTCGGGCATTGGGTTGGCCAAATATCTAAGGGTTGTACCTTACCTTGTGGGAAGAAGGGCTAAAGGCCCAGAGGGTAAAAGTAGTTGGCAAAAGATAAAAGCCAAAAGAATGAAACCTTGAGATGCTTCGCCCAGGGATCCCCGAGAAAGCAATAAAAAGCTTCTCAGCAAGAAACAGAGGGACCCATAAAAAATAATAAATCAAGACCTAGTTGGAGGATAAGGGGTGTCATCACGAACTAACCTATTAGGTCCATGGGCATGTAGCGGTATGACACTATCGACAGTTGGTCACCATGTCAGGGTAGTGGCTCTTGGTGGCATAACCAAGAGAAAGAGGTCTCATCACGAGCCAGCCTTCTCATTTTCGTGAAATGCTTGTGGATAACATTTAATGTAAAAACTGGATATTGTTTGTAACTGGCCATGTCGTCCTTTTTGACCTAATTCTGGTCATTAGTATCGTATAAATAGGGGGAAAATCCCTCTTATTTTGGATCATCTTTCCCTCACACAAGTGAGGTCTGAAATTTGCGCCCTCCTTAGGGTTTATTCAATATTGGCTGAAATTTTAGGTGCACTTCTTGAAGGAGGCTTAATTTGGTGTTTCTTGGCATTTTTCTTGGTGGAAAATCTTCAACTAGGCTTATTGTTAGATTATTCTTGGTGGATGTAAGTGAATTTATGCAATCCTTCTTTGTTTTGAATGGTTATGGTATATTTACTTCATTTATTCAAGATTATGAAATTGCTAGTTCAAAACCCTAGGAGAAAGCACATGTTATTGTCCTTGTCTTAACAATTTTTCACCTACTAGATTGTGCTAGAAACCCTATCTTTGAAGCATTGTACTAGAGCCCTGCCATTGCAGCACTTTAGTGTCATTTGCTTCATTATGCCATTAATTGTTTCAAGCTTGAGCTAAAGAAGAAGGAAAACCGCTTGGGCCTAGGGTTACCTACTTCCTAGTAGTTGTTTTCCTTCTAAGGCTTGTTGATTGAGGCCTTGGCATACCAACACCTCAATCTTCATCCTTCTTGGTCCTTAGCTCTTACATTATCATTTGTTTCCTTCAAGTTTTGTTGCTGCAAGTGACCCCATTAGCCCTAAAAGGCACTGATTTAGACTTTGAATTTGAGTAATTGATCAACACTACCTTCAAAACCTACTCTTTGAGCAACCTACTAACACTTTCTAACCCTAGAATACCCTAACCTACTAACAATATTGTTGTTGTGACTAAAGTAAGCTACAGCCATTAGATGCAGCATTAAGAGCTCATAAAAGCAATTGAAAATGTTGAATTATACCTTGTCTTATGTGCTCCTATCAAATGCTAGTATTATGATTTCAGTGGTTAGTGACTCCTAGTCATTTTGAAGCTATTTTCAAGGCATTTAACTGAAGTATTACTCTATAAAGATTGTTGTTATAAATTTTTTGTTTACTTCATCATATTCAGCAAATTGATTTTATAAAGAAAGTCTATGGTTTTATGAAGTGCTAACTAGCAAGTGTACTTGCAAATATATAGTTTTAATGTTGCTTTGTTTCGGGCAGGTACACTTGATATATTATCTTTTCATCGGTTATAAAATCGGACTTTCTGATCGGTGGTGACTTGTGAGAGGGGATCTTTATCTAGCCACTTTGACCTTGCCTTCTCAAACCCCCAGGTCACCGGGGACGTCTCCCCTGGGCCTACCACCCTAAATAGAAAGAGACATCCTATTGAGGTGACAGTGATAAGATAGTCTCTCATTACGCCAATTTGCTCTCCATTTACCTTCCCTTCTATCAAAGTACAAATTGTGCGATAACAGCCCCATTTGTCCTTAAGACAAGGTTGTGTAGCTAGGTTTACTTGCTTTCCTTTTGGGGAGAGAGGCTCACTCCGGTGTTGCAAAAGCAAGGCCTCGTGCTCTCTCCTCCTTCCCGGCAAACGGCTAGCTCAGATGAAGCACAAAAACAAGACAAGAAGGCTTAATGAGGGAGAGTGTTGCTACAGCAAGGCTCTTTCATCAAACCCTAAAGGAAAAACAGCCCTAATTGTAGATAACCTAGGCCTAGGACGTCTTCCTCCTCTTGGATTTTAAATGGTACGGCCAGCACCGGGGAAAGAGAAACAAGGAGTGTAGCTACGGCTAGGCTCTCTTCCTCTCTTTCAATGGCTGAAGGTTTCTCTATCAGGGGACATGAGACAAGGACCTACTTGTGTGCTTGTCACATAGGGTTTTGATTCAGCAAATTTATAAGCAATATGCAAGAAATTTAAACTACAACCATTCAATAAGAAGTTTTGCAGAAGAAACACTTACAATTCATGAAGAAATAACCATTCAAACCCTAGTTGTAACACCTTCCTTCAAGAGAAACACCATAAATGCCAAAAAATCTCTTCCTTCAACAAGTGCGCATCACTTAGTTCAGCCAATAACCCAAATGGGGTGCAAAAAATCAGACCTCACTATGAGTGAGTGAATTGTTATGAAAAAATGAGAGTGAAAACCCTCAATATATAGTGTATCAATGACCTAATTTACTTTTTGGTCATAAAAAGGCCAACAAGGACATAATACCAAAATAATACTGTTTTTTACATTAAATGCTAAGTAAATCCCTAATCAAGCAAAAGGTGAGACGTCAAGCCCCTTTTGGAGGCAGACTGGGCAGCAGTGGCACGTGTGGCATGTTGGAGAGGCCCCTGGAGGGGCTAACGTTTTGCTTCTGGATGTTGCACTGGCCCTAGAAAGGGCTAACGTCTCCCTCAAAGGGGCTTGGCGTCTCACCTTTTGCTTGATTAGGGTTTTACTTAGCATTTAATGTAAAAACAGTATTAATTTGGTATTATGGCCTTGTCGGCCTTTTTATGACCTAAAAAGTAAATTAGGTCATTGATACACGATATTTTGAGGGTTTTCACTCTCATTTTTTCATAACAATTCACTCACTCATAGTGAGGTCTGATTTTTTGTGCCCCATTTGGGTTATTGGCTGAACTCGGACCCCCCCCCTCTCTAATCCGCTTACCACCTACACCCCCCTCCGAATTCCTCCCAGGTTGTTTTTCAATACCGCCCCCTCTCGCCTTTCGCCACCTGTTCTCCACTCACTTCCCAACCTATCTACTCCTCCTTTCCCTACGCGCCACCTGTATCCCTCACTACACGTCATCTACCCTTGCGTCCATTCATCCTGCCTCCCGATTGGATGCTCGCCTCCACGTCTCCCCTCATGTCCGATGGGCTGACAACCATTCCAGCGAAGCTATTTCAATGATACAGATGGCAATTGACGGGGTCAATACAGAGTGCACTTGGCTTCCGAAAGCTCAGGAAGAGACAGAGAGCTAAGTCTCAGACACAGGTCGACGCAGATTAGTTCCATAAACACTTCAAGAAGCTCTGCTCATCCAGTTGGTTATCTCCAGTGGCCTCCAACAGCTCGCAGACATGCCATAGTTCAACACAGAGCTCTGCTCTGTCACTCTAAGGCCTAATTTCGACCACTCAGTTCCTCCAGTACATGCATCAGTTCTGTCGCAGAGACAGCAGTAGTTTTATTTGATTAAGTCCAGCATTTTCCTAGAGTGGTATTTTGTGTGTGATAAGAATCACTCTTGCTAATTGAGTCCAGTGTCTTAGTGAAGTTAATTATTTGATTTACGAACAGTTCCCTAAATTGAGGTCTCAGTCCCCTAAGGACGAGAGCCTCTACAACTCTTTTAAATAGTTAGTTTTTGGATATTGTAAAGGTCGGATTTTTTGAGAAAAGAATAGCAATACAACATACTGGTTGGACCCATTTTATGCATGGATTAAAGCTTTCTACCTGGTGAACATACTCTTGATGACAGTGTTTCGTTCAACACTTCATGTGTTTCCATTCTTATCTTGAATACAATTTTTTATTTGTGCAAAGTACATTTCATTTCCTTTCAGCTATTGTATGACTTATTTTTACTGATATGCAACCTGTCAAACAGCTAATGCTTTGGTAAAGATTTGTTTTCTGCAACCTGTGGGAGTTATTGTGTTTTGATACATGTTTGATGTCTTGAAATGATATTTTAAATATTGAACTTCTTGCAGCAGATTATTCATTGAGTAGTTTGTTGTTTCCCTCTGTTTTCTATTATTTCACTGGTATGTCATTAGTGTGCCATCAGCCAAGGAGGGCCCTCTTCCATATCGTTCTGCCAACCCAACCTTGCCTTCGTCTTGATAGAATAACCCTCTGACCAACCAACAAAAAGATAAAAGAAGCAATCATTCTAAACTGATAGGTAGCCTAGATTTTCCCTTTAGCAGTCAGGTGCAGACCTTAGGACCAACATCTTCTGGCGCTGTTGTCGGGGAACGGAGTAACGAAATATCTTTCCCTGGGAGAACGACAATGATCAGATCTAATCTTTGATGGTGAACAAAGGCCAGACACATTCAGACTGCATATCATTCACCTGGCGACTCCATGGTTAAAGAATCCAGTGGCGACTCCACAGTTTTAAGAAGTCATAGTTTCAGATGGAAGCCATCTTGGCTCGAACGTTTGCTCCTTTAAATTTCTCTGTTGTTCTTGGTTTTCCAAATGTTGTTCCTACTATAGATGAGTGGGGTGATTTTTTGCCCAGATTTAGAGAACAAAGAAATGACAATCCTGCTGAGCATTTGCTTGAGTTTCATGAACTCATGCATCAGTGGGGAATACATCATGAGGATGTACTAATGAAGATGTTCATGTACTCATTAGAGGGAGATGCTCGTGAGTGGTATCGATCCTTGCCCCCTGCTAGCATCTCTTCCCTAGAACAGTTCCATGCTGCACTCAGTAAGCATTGTAAAAGGTTTTTTCCAGCTGAATTACTTTTTGAGAACTGCTGTGAAGAATTTGAATCTCATATTCGACAGTCACTTATTAGTTCTTCTAGTAGTGAAAGTAAAGGGGACTTTTCCGTTGAGGAAGTGGAGGAAGATTCGGTTACATATGAGTCTTCTTTTGATCCTTTTATTCAAAAGGATGATGTTGGGAATTACATTAATGATGAAATTGATGATAACAAGGCTTTGGATACATCTTGCATTATTCTAGGTGACTCAGATAGTCGTTGTTATGATACATCTGTTGTTCTATGTTCTCATAAAGATTTGATTAACTGTGAGGAAAGTAATGTTGAAGGTCACAAGCATGTTTTTCCCCTTCCTTCTGAGATTGTTGAGCAACAAGAAATCTATAAGTCTGAAGATGACATTATGGAGCTAGAACATGGACAAACCAGCAATGCAGGAGACATACCCATTTATTTCAAACAACAAGATGAGCAGTATCAAGGGTGTTTTGTTGCCCTTTATGGTTGTGAATCACATGACTTTCATGAGTTGTTTCAACGAGGACAGGAGCAGCTCAGCCTTATTTATAATGCAGATCTCACACAACAACAAATTTGTCCTCTCAACCAGTTGCAGGCTTTTCATGAGTTTCAAGATCTAATAGCGAGATGGATGGAATCTTATTTTTCCAAAATCCCAAAGGTTGAAAGTTTTACCATGATCATCATTTGCAACTATAAGTACTAGATGCCTGCCAACTTTTTGTCGCATTTGAATAAATCCTCTTTGGATTATCCTAAATAGTGACCTGCACATAGTTACGATTCTTAGTCAAATGTTTTGTTGGTTTCATTGGAAGTGGAATTACACATGATTGTGTTGGTTTTCAGCTGAATAGAGTAGGTAGTAGGAGAATAAGCTCATAGTTCGAGCATTTAATTTTTAGTTCGCAGATTGTTTCAGTATGTTGGTTTTCAGTAGCTTGTTTGAATAAGAGACTCCATAGCCCAACAAAGGCACTGGGGTTTAGTTGCATTTTCAAGTTTCAGTAAAGACTCCATAGCCCAATGCAGGCACTGGGGTGTAGTCTCGGTTTTTAATTCAATAAAATGCATGGCCAAGGGACAGTAATAAATACACAGGGCTAGCAAACGGAAACAAAGGTAAGAAATGGAAGGTAAGAGCAGTTATTTAATCTCAAGGCATCGATCTACAATTCTTAGCACCTCACAGGGACGAGCTATCCCCAGTTGGAGACAATGTTGTAACTTAGGTCTGCACCCCTGCCTCTCCTCTCTCTTTTCCCTATGCCTTCATCAACTTTTTCCTTTTTCTGGTTGGTTAAGTCGTTTTTTCCATGTTGTAACCTAGGTCTGCACCCCTGCCTCTCCTCTCTCTTTTCCCTACGCCTTCATCAACTTTTTCCTTTTTCTGGTTGGTTAAGTCGTTTTTCCCATTACTGAGTGACTTGGTTCTCATTTGCTTCTTTCCTGTTTGAGTCTTCGCGCATTTCATTTTCTGTCTTTCTTGAAGGATGAAATATACGTCGTGTTTGGTTCGAATTACTTGTCATCATGTTTTCCGTGGATTGAGCTCACCACAGGTTTCCCAAGCATTTTTGTATGTACAGGAAATGCCTGAGAACATGACGCAACAATCCAGAGCAGCAAATTTCGGGCTCAGACTATGGGAACAGACATGTAAATTTTCAATGGTAAAGATCCACCAAGCAAATCATAGATCAACGGCTCTCGTCCATTCGGGTTCCAGAATCGCACGGGTTTTAATATCAACTTCGAAGTACTGAGTTGTCGAACTCCTGAAGCGCCGAAAATACGAGATAAATCAAGACCATACATCAACGGAGACACGTGGAAGCAGATCATTTACTTCGGCGATTTTCCTTCGGGAGTTTTCCGAGCATAAAATTTTGAAACTCCCGAACTCCCGAAGCCCAAATTCCCGAAGTAAGCATGGACCGTTCATCCATCATTGACACGCGGCAACAGGTCATTTACTTCAAGGATTTTCATCCGAGAGATTTTCATGTTTCACATTTGAAAGACCCAGAGAGCCTTAGTCCCAAAGCACGTAACAACAAGCAGTCGAGACACATGGCACACTCATGATTCATGACATGTGGCATTCATTCCAGGTCATTTGGTTGTGTCATTCGCCCATTTCCACGCGACACGTGTCACCTTTCGTTCCAGGACAGATCAACAGTCGTGACGTCATATGACGTCAGGCCACCACGTCACTTCGAGAGTTTTCCTCCGGGAGATCTTCACGCTCAACATTTGAAACTCCCGAAACCCGAACTACCGAAGTGAATCTGGACCGTTCATCCATCATGACACGTGGCGACAGATCATTCACTTCAGAGATTTTCCTCCGGGAGATGTTTCATGTTTCACATTCAAAACACCCGAAGCTCGAAAGTCCGATGTGAATCTGGACCATTGATCCCAGGTCAAAGAGAATCGTCGATCCTTGCAGCAGGTAAATGTCACCCAAATCTCGAATCGTAATCAGATCAACGGCTACAGTTCATTGTGGGGACGCAAACTACCCGGACGTTAATTTTCCAAAGCGGTCTCGCAATTTAAACCATGGTTTTGTTGGACGGGTACGTGGCAGCTTGTGGTGGATTGCGGGCCCAAAGGCGGTCAGAATCCATACCACCCTCAACAGCTCCCCCAATCACGTGTTTGAATGACATCAAATCACCGTGTCACCTCCACTCATCCCACTCACTACTATCACTCCTCTCACCACCCGACACTTGTCCTCCGTTAATTACCACGCTGATCTCCATCGACAGTGGCCCACCTCTCCAGATCAACGGTCCTTGTCGCAACTCGAACCCCCCTGACTTTTCTACCTTTAACGGTGGGGGGGGGGGGGTCCGAGTAAGTAGTTTTCCCACCGCGGGCCCTACCTAACGTGGCGAATCCTCAAGAACTTGAACCCCCCCCTCTCTAATCCGCTTACCGCCTACCCCCCCCTCCAAGTTCCTCCCGGGTTGTTTTTCAATACCGCCCCCTCTCACCTTTCGCCACCTATTCTTCACTACACGTCGCCAACTCCATACTCTCGATACCTCCATCATATTCACACCTCCTCTCACTTTGACATCTGTCCTCACACGTCATCTACCCTCGCGTCCATTCATCCCATCTCCCGATTGGATGCTCACCTCCATGTCTCCCCTCATGTCCGATGGGCCGACAACCATTCCAGTGAAGCTATTTCACAGGTATAGATGGCAACTGACGGGGTCAATACAGAGTGTGCTTGGCTTCCGAAAGCTCAAGCAGAGACAAAGAGCTAAGTCTCAGTCACAGATCGACGCAGATTAGTTCCAGAAACACTTCAGCAAGCTCTGCTCATGCAACGGGTTATCTCCAGTGGCCTCCAACAGCTCGCAAACATGCCGTAGTTCAACACACAGCTCTGCTCTGTCACTCCGAGACCTATTTTCGGCCACTCAGTTCCTCCAGTACATGCATCAGTTCTGTCACAGAGACAGTAGTAGTTTTATTTCATTAAGTCCAGCATTTTCCTAGATTAGATACAAGAGTGGTCTTCTGTGTGTGATAAGAATCACTCTTGTTGATTGAGCCCAGTGTCTTAGTGAAGTTAATTATTTGATTTACGAACAATTCCCTAAATTGAGGTCTCAGTCCCCTAAGGACGAGAGCCTCTACGACTCTTTTAAATAGTTAGTTTTTGGATATTGTAAAGGTCGGATTTTTGAGGAAAGAAGAGCAATACAACAGACTAGTTAGACCCATTTTATCCATGGATTAAAGTTTTCTACCTGGTGTGAACATACTCTTGATGACAGTGTTTCGTTCAACTCTTCATGTGTTTTCATTCTTATCTTGAATATAGTTTTTTATTTGTGTAACGTACATTTCATTTCCTTTCAGCTATTGTATGACTTATTTTTACTGATATGCAACCTATCAAACAGCTAATGCTTTGATAAAGATTTGTTTTCTGCAACCTGTGGGAGTTATTGTATTTTGATACATGTTTGATATCTTGAAATGATATTTTAAGTATTGAACTTCTTGCAGCAGATTATTCATTGAGTAGTTTGTTGTTTCCCTCTATTTTCTATTATTTCATTGGTTTGTCATTAGTGTGCCATCAGCCAAGGAGGGCCCTCATCCATATCGTTATGCCAACCCAACCTTGCCTTTGTCTTGATAGAATAATCCTCTGACCAACCAACAAAAAGTTAAAGAAGCAATCATTCTAAACTGATAGGTGGCCTAGCGTTGCCCTTTAGCAGTCAGGTGCAGACCTTAGGACTGTTAAAATTTCAGACCCCAACCCAGTTTCAGTCTCGCTGATTTTTCAGCCAAAGTTAAATGCCCAAACCCAGTTTCAGCACTGTTTCAGCGTATAAAAACTTAGCAGAAAATAAACTTCAGAACTGAAACATGAGGATTCTGAACATTGTTTTCAACGCAGAAATAAAATATCAGCAGTATGCAAAACTCAGAAAATTTAGACACAAGAATTTTCGGTCTAACTTCGA
>SNQJ01S0001954.1:19867-53046 GCA_010110895.2 Picea sitchensis | reverse complement strand
TCTGCTAAGACTGTACGAAAAACCCAGCATGAACAGCTCCTTGAAAACCTTGTTGTACGGCCCTCAAAATTCGTGCCAAACTGTACGAACTGTACGGAAATACACTCAAAAATTAATTGCAGCAGTTACCTCGATTTCTGTGCCAATAAATGGCTGTACAACAGCCTTGGGATGTGTGCCAAACTCCTCAGAAATTATTTTGCTGTCTCCCTCAATTTCTGTGCATAAAAATGGTTGTACGGCCTCTAGAAATCCATACCGTACGGTCTGCATTAATGGTTGTACCTTGTCTTGATATCCGTGCTAGCTTGTTGCCTTGGGATGCGCGCCCAGCTCTACAAATGCTGCCTCTATTTCTCCATCTCGACCTCCTCTCTTTTCTCTCTTGCTCTCTCAACAAGAAATTAACGAACTACTCACAATGGGTGCGCCCTCTTGCCCTAATCGACCTCATGAGGGAAGGTGAGGGGTTTTCTAATCTAACGGTTGAGATTAGATTAGATGAGTGGCTGAGATTAGGTGTCTCTTCACTCACCCTCACTTTAGTCATAAAGTTATTTTTTAATTTGCATCTCACAAATTAATTTGACTAGGACCCACATTAGGCACTTTCTCCCCCTTAGGCGCCTAGGGAAGAGAAACACTTGCCTTGGTACTTTATTTAATTAAAAATTTAACAAGGACCAACATGACCCATAAGATGAATAACTAATTAAGCATACCAACCAAGGTATAGCATGTGTGGGCAATGTTTTTCATGCTTAGATAGAAGTCCCACACATTGTCTTCAACTTGGGGAAGCACAGTGCGACCAGGGTAGAGTCAAGGTGGGCAATGTTTTTCATGCTTAGGTAGAAGTCTCACTTTGGCTTCAACCTAGGAACACAGTAATTAATTAATGGCAATAAATGGGCTTGGAAAAAGGTTGCATTGAAAACAAAGTTGCAACAGAAGTCTCACTTTGGATTCAACCTAGGAACACATTAATTAATTAATGGCAATAAATGGGCTTGGAAAAAGGTTGCATTGAAAACAAAGTTGCAACACACCCTCTACAAAGGCACCCATAAATGAGACACTACGAACCCTTGTATGTCATGAACCCCATGCCCAAAAGTTTACCCCCATCCACTTCACACTCTTTACATGGCTTAGAGAGGGTCCACCTAGGAAACACTCCTTAACTTGATGAATGATTCACCCAATAGGTCACCATGACAACCCTCCCATACCTAGACTTGGCAAGTTTCATAGGGTCTTTGAGCACTTGTTTAATTTGAAAAGGTATTTTTGATGCATATGTTTAGGTGACTCTTGTATTAAATGTGATTTTAGTTGGCATGATACATTTGACTTGAGACCCTTGGAGGGTGCATTCATTTGTCTTTGTAAGACCTTGTTTGGTCGACGTTTTTGGAGGAACAAGCCTAGCTTGGGCCTGTTATCCCCATTTTATGGGATAACTAAGGAGATGATGTCTCGAGGCCCTCAGGTTGCAGATATGGGGTGTCAAGAGACCACATGACTAGCAATGTCCACTTGCACATGCAGAAGCCCGCTCTATCACCACATTATGATCCATTGTCAACGCATCCACCACACCAGCTAGCTTCTGGAAGGCAAATGGGTCTTGCTCCATGCGGTACAAGTCAGGTATTGTGGCAGGTAATCACCCTAATATTTGAGGCATTTAAACATGTTGTATTTAAGTTTCTTTCGATTGTAGAACGCCTACTTGGACATTATGCTTTCGACCCTGTTGCACCTTTGTGAGTGTCATAGATTTCCTAGTAAGTGACCGACCTTGGGGAAGGTTTGTAACTAGGGGTTATCGTACCATTCCCAACCATACTTACCGCCTTCCGCTTGTTACACTCCCATCATATTGTCTTCTTCTAGGCCCTTTGAATTTAGTGACCCAAGAAGAGCATGTACCTCATTCCATGGGAAGAAGGGGTTGAAGGCCCAAAAGGATTGTTGTTGGCTAAAAAGATAAAAGCCTAAATATAGACCTTCCAGATGCTTCGCTCAGAGATCCCTGAGAAAGCAATGAAACGCTTCTCTATAAGAAATGGGGGACCCACAAGAAATAAATGAGAGTGAATGCTTAAGTAGTTAGTTGGAGGATGGGAGGTCTCATCACGGGCGGGCCTATCATGATCATGGGTATTTAGTTGTATGACATTACCATCATCTGGTCACCAAGCCAGGGTAGTGGCTCTTAGTTACACATCTGAGAGAAAGGGGGTCTCATCACGAGCCATTCTTCTCATCTTCGTGAGGTATTTGTGAATGACATTGTCATTATCGGGACACCAAGCCAGGACAGTGGCCTTCAACTTGTTCCTTAAAATATGAAAGAAATAAATAATGGTAAAAAGATGGGCTTGGAAAAAGTGCATCGCAAACGAAGGTGCCACACACCCTCTACAAAGGCACCCATAAATTAGATAATACAAGCCCTTGTATGTCATGAAACTCATTGACCTATGAAGTCTAAATCCCTTTCCACCTTATCACCCATTACATAGCCTTGAGAGGCCATCCTTGGGAGCATCCCCTACTTGAGGGTTTTGGTCTACCCAATAGGACTTTTATGACACCCCTCCCATACTTAAACTCGATCAATTGTATAGGGTCTTTGAGCATTTGTTTAATTTGATGAGGTAGTTTTGATGTGCATGCTTAGATGCCTTATTTATTAGTGATTTACACTTGTCATGATATCTTTGACTTGAGATCTTTGGAGGGCGTACCCTTTTGTTTTGCAGGACTTTGCTCGGTGGCCAGTTTTGGGAGAACAAGCCTAGCTTGGGTTTCCATGGGGCTAGAAGCCCACAAGTTGGATGTTCTAGGCCCGAACACTGGATCACAGAGACATGCCTTAGGAGGCTTACATGACATCACGAAGGATCTTACCCAGCCCCTATTACCCAAACAACTTTCCCAGGAGAGGCAAAATGTCACCTTTTGAAGCTTGACGTCATGCTTGAGGGGGTTTGGTGGTGATGGAGTTATTGCACATTGACACTTGGCATATTTTGATCGGAGGAGACATGGATTGACCCTAGCACATGATGAGGAGGCTCAAGGAGCCCCAACAACCTCCAATGATTTACTCAAAGTGTCAAAACGTCCCCTAAAGGGATGACCTCATCTTATTTTTAGGGCCTTTTTTGTGCAAATTTAAAATTTAGTTGAATTGTTTATTATTATTTGTGTAAAGGGGCTAGATTAGGGTTGTTTACCCCTATCTTGTGGTTTACCCTAAAATTATGTGGACAAACATACTTGAGAACATTTTGTATAAATAGAGATGAACTTTATTTCATTTTCAACATAGCTCTCCCTTGTGGAGAAGGATACTTAGCTGAAATTTTCGCTATTCTTGGAGCAATTCATCTCTCTTTTGCAATTGTTATGGTTTTCTCTTGCTATTGATGGAATAAAGTGGTGTGCTACACTTGGAGGCTTTTTCTCATGCTTGTGGATGGAATATTCTTAGTCACTTAGGGTTTTGAATTTGCATCTATTTGGGATTGGTAAAGAAATTTTGCATTTATTGTTTTAAAATTTTTGCTTCTTCCATAAATGTTAGTGGATAAACCCTTGGAGGAGTATAAGGGCATACACCCTCCCCAAGATTTCATTTATTTGCTTGTGAAAGGTCATTAATTGCAAAGTTGCTTGGAGAACTACAACGACGTATACCCTCCAAGCTCACCTTTGTTTGTTTCACAAACCCTAGGGAGTAAAAGTTCTTACAGCCCTAGGTTCTTTGTAGATCAAGCTCTTACATCCAAGGTCATATTGTTGCATAGGGTTTTGCTAAGAAAAGTAAAAGGGCTTACACCCTCTTAGCATTTCCTAGTGGACCTAGCTTGCCTTGGGGAGTAAGAGGATTTACACCCCCAAGGACTTAGTCTAGTCTTCACATTATTTGACCCCACAACCCAATAGTAAGGCACTAATCATTTTTAATTTGCATTGGAGAAATAAATTGTTGCATTTGGATACGTGAAAACACGAAGGAATCAAATTGTTCAAATTGCTTTCTTTCATTGATGTTCTAGGCTTGCTATTGCCCCTAGGGCATCTCAATTGGCTAAGTGTTTCTTACTGCTGTTACAAATTCATGCTACAGCCATTAGGGCTGCAGCAAAACTCTCTTTCAAGCTTATTTTCTCACTCTTTTACCGTTGGAATTGGTTGGAAAGTTGCTATTATAAATCTACTTGATGTTAGTTATTGTTGGGCAATCTTTTGGCTGATTTCTTGGGGTAAAAGTTGTTGTTGTAGCAAAACACTGCTACACCCACTTGGCCGTCATAAATATACTCTGAAAATTTATCTTTACAGCCATCTAAATACCAGTAAAATTGTGGTAAAGTGTTGAGAATTTATCTACATGTTTTATGCTTCATAACTCAACTAATCTTCGATGCTTTAAGTGGTTTGATCTGCAGTAGTTACTTGATTTCATTGCTGATATATATTTCTGTTTACTGCTGCAATTAGAGACAGCAAGCTTAACTTGCTTGTCCGCCTAACATATACTACGAATAGTTGGTTTTTCTTGTGTCTCGGGCAGGTACAAATACTCTCAGCAGGTACCCAAGGCCCTGGCAACCTTAAACATTTTCCGAAACTCAATCTTAAGTCTTCTTCCATCTAGTAACTTGACCTATAGGGGCTTCCATTCATACATCTCACTTTCCATCTCATTTCCCCCTAGGGTCACCGGGATTCCCCCCTTGAGGTGATTCTACCATCTCTAAAGTGACAGGAACACATGCCTAAGGTGACAGTGGGTAGGTGCTCTCAAAGTTGTCCACCATTTTGGTGGTTGGGTCAGGCTTTTCCCAACCTACAACTTGTGCGATAACAGGGCCTTCATTGGGGCTTGAAGCCCACAGAGTGGATGCCATGACCCACACCTTGGGAGATGACAAATGATGGGCGTTGCCTTTGGAGGCAAGAGAAGCCACCATGGACGATGAGACCTAGCCCATCTTAGCCCAACGTTTGGCCTTGGAAGGTCAAAGCGTCCTCTTGAGGAGCTTGACGTCACAGTGGGGGCTAGGGTTTGATGATGGTGGTGATGACTTGATGGAAGATTGGCACACTTTGATGAAGAGAAGCCCTTGCACCATGGAGATTAGGCCTTTGGAGGCCCAACGACTTCCTCGGCTTTCTCAACAGCTTCCTCTTCATGCCAAAACGTCACCCTATTAGGGTGTGATGTCACCTTTAGGGTTTTCTTTTTGTGTAAAAATCAAATTATTGTTGTAAAGGGGGGAAATAAGGAGGTCAGCCTCCTTATTTTGTGTTTTACCCTAACTAAGTGGACAAATTCATTTTACATGACCTTGTATAAATAAAGGTCATTTGACATTTCATTTTCATAACATTCTCACTTGAGAATAAGACATTCTTGGCTGAAATTTTCGCCCTCTTTGGGCATTTGGACTATCTCTCTCTCTTGTGCAAATTTGTGGATGCTTACTTGTCTATTGTGGAGCTAAGTGGTGTGCTACCTTCTTGGAGGCTTGTTCTTTGCATCTTGATGAAATTTACTTGGTAGATAAGGGTTTTATCTTGCTATCTTGTGGAATTGGTAAGGAATTTTCTGCATTTTGTTTGTAATTTCTTCTTATTTCATGTTATTCTTGTCTAAAACTCTTGGAGGAGTATAAGGGCATACACCCTCCACCAAGTTCATCTTAATTGTTATTGGATAAGCCATTTTTTTCAAGGTTGTTAGGAGGAGTAAAAGGGATTACAGCCCTAGAGAAGTAGTGGATCCAACTCTTACAACCAAGACTCCATTTCCCAATAGATTAAAGCACTAATCTGAAATTGCATTGGAGAAACAAAATCGTTGCATTGGCAAACGTGATTTGTTGAGTTTTTTCATTTGTCTGAAGTGGATTCAATTCTATATGCTATTAGCTTGCTTGAGCCACTAGGGCGTCTAGCTTAGCCAAGGATTTCTTGCTGCTGTTATAAAATTATGCTGCAGCTACTAGGGATGCTGCAAAATCACTCTCTAATCCCTTATATCTCACTCTTATACCATTGAAAATAGTTGGCTACTTGCTATTGTAAATCTACTTGGTGTTAGCTATCTTTTGGGCAAGTTGTTTACTGATTCCTTTGAGTAGAAGTTGTTGCTGTAGCAAACTTATGCTACAGCCAATTGGCTGACCTAAACTACTTCTGATAACATCATTTTTCAGCCTCATTTTACCATCAAAGTTTATGCTTAAGCATTGGAAAATTATCTGTTTGTTTAGTGCTTCATTGTCCAATAAATATGTGGTACTTTTGATGGTTAATTCTGCAGTAACTAGCTCTTTTCATTGCTGATATATATTTTTGTTTACTGCTGCAATATAGGACAGAAAGCTTCACTTGCTTGTCCGTTTGATTATCTGGCTTGTATCTCGATATATTGTATTGTCTCGGGCAGGTACAACACTCTATTGCAGGTACACTACACTTTGGCAACCTACCCTCATCGACAAGACCATTTTCCAAGCCTCTTTACACTTCTAAACTTGACCTATAGGAGTTTCACTCTCCGTTACTTCACTTTCTGTCTCAATCCCCCTAGGGTCACCAGGATTCCCCCTTGTGGTGATTTATCATCACAGAAGCAAGGGGAGTATCTAACTAAGGTGACAATGGGTAGTTACTCCCATAGTTGTCTCACATTTGTGGATTGGGTAGGGCTTTTTCCAACCTACAATCTGTGTGATAACAAGCCCCATCAAATACAACAAACTTGACCTATTGCATCATAGAATAAAATTATAAATATCCTATTACTATTGCAAAAGAACAAGGAATTGGTCTATTTCCCACTTGACTCTCAAGAAAACAAATAGAATCAAGGGTTTAATATTTATAATCGAGATATTTCCTATCTATTGCATTCTCAAGACATCTCATTCTAACAATCCTAACCATATAATCATAAAAGATCATCAGTATTTTTCTCCTCTAGTGATGAAAAATATGTAAAGGGAGGTTTTCTACAATATACATACTTATGTGGGATCCCTTTGTCCTACACCCTCCATATCTTTAAGAATAAGATACATGAATTCCAGTATAGGAAAGCCAACCCAGAATTATTGAATAACGTGTTCTATAAACCCTTTTTGTTAAACTCGGATTTATATAAGAATTTAATGCAACATGCATGCTATCCATTGTAAATCTTTATCCATGATCCAAGGAATCTCTTTGACATATTTATGTCTATACTCTTTGTATCCATCACAAATATAAGAACCTCCTGAAGGGGTTTTACTACAAATAAAGGAAGGTTGCTTTGAAAAAAGCCCTCGTTAAAAACATATGGCAACACAACCTTTTGTAATATCTTAGATTCATGTGTGATAGTGAGCTCAATATCCCCATTAATATCCCTAAAAATATTTGTTTACAAAATCCATTCAAAGAGTTTCGTCAAGAAGGGTAAGTCATACATGTGTAAGGCCTTGAACAACACAACAGCATGCCTTTCCAAGCTTTTTTAGGAGACCATGCCCTAGTATATAAAGTCCACTGACGCTTGAAATTCTTGCATTGTCATCTTTGCAATTTTCACTCTATGAGGTTGCACTCTACCATTCCTGTCGTAGGCATAGTTTGAATACTTTTCACTTACCACGCTTGCCAAACCAAATTATCAATGGAAGTAGAAATATGGAATACTACAAAGTTGTCTATAATAATATTAATTGTAGGGAGATGCAATAACATATAGTGTAGCCTTATGATCCTTGTTAATTCCACTATCACTTCCCTCTAAGGAGAAATCAAGAAAAGGTGGAAAAAAAATGCTTGTCCCAAGAGCACCAGGTTGCATCTAGGGGGTTGAGCCTCCTTATCATTTGGTAATCCTAGTAATAAATAAAACCATCCAGGACAACATTCGTTGTGATGAACCCCAATACTCGATTGTAAGAATTACATGATACATGAGAATTTGTCAATATTTCTTGCATTTCCAAGTAGCGTTGGCTCAAATGAAGGAATTAATATCCCAACTTTGAGATTTTCTTCATTGAGAAGGAACCATTATACTATCCTACACAGGAGGATGTGTATTTATGGCTTAGATGGGAACCTTATTTGAAGGGTCGAGAAAGTTTCTCCAACAACAAATTAAATTGGTTTCCTATTGAGACCAGATTGATTTGTTTCATGTCACAACTTTCCTAATATGGACCACGCTTCCTATCTGAGCTCCAAAACCAAAGTTGATGAATAACTCTTCAAGGGTTTAATTCTCATGAGATAAGTGATTATATACACACACATATACATATATGTGGGTGCATGCAACGAATTGCAACAACATTCACAATAAAAATTCAATGGACAATGGGAGTCACAAAATGTTCACAAAATAACTATACCAACATTTGCATTCCATTATGAGTTATGTGTTACAAATGACAAATTTGGTCAATGAACCTCAAAAGCATTACCTCTTTAAATGTTCTTTAGTCACCTACAAGATATTTCTTAGAAGCATAAATTTGGATCTTGAGTTAGAACTCATCTTAATTATACCTTTAGTGAAGACAACCTGCTTCTCCCTCCAAGATCTTCTTGCCAAAAAGCATATCATTTAAACTAAAGAACATTCAAAGGTGGCTAAGGTACCACTTGAAACTATAAGGTAAGGTTACTTATTCAACATCACAAGCTCAGTGTCAACTTCTCAAAATTATAATAAAACGATGACATGTTTAGCTTTCCCATAAAGCTTATGAGAAAACAAACAACTCTAACTACCCAAAAGTCACTAATAGAGAATATCTTCAAAATTTGCCAAAATATTATCTATTTGTAGTTCTAGGTTGCCTAGATTAACTAAAATTAGAGGAAGTTTAACGCAAAAAGCATACAAGAAGAAACGACTAGCAAGTATCTATTGGGAAAGTGCTCAACCCTCTCAAGAACCCGTTGGTCGTGGATCCCCACTTAATGTCGGCTACAACTTTTATTCTTATTTTCCATTGAGATTTGTTGAAACATAGGGGGAATATCAAAGATAGAGGAGAATAGGATTGTCCGAGAAGGAATGGGGGGTGTCTAAAGACACTGATTAAACATTGAATTCACCAATAAACCTATAAATGTAACATTCAAAAGCATCATACGTTATGTTCTTCTATATATTCACTCATCCATGAGCTACTCCACTTATACTTGAGGATCTGCTAGATCTCCATGAAATCTGATTTATTGGGTCATAGATGATCACCCACATTGGTCCTAGTTGGTAATGTTGTTCCACAAAATCCACACAAGCAATTAGACAATTTTCTTCTTTAGGGTGATCCCTCCGACTCGGTTAGACCCCTTCAGTCAATTAGTTGACTCAATTGACCCTTCAACAAATATCCAACCGACTTTGTTGGTTGCACCAAACAGTATAGTAGGCACATCAACTAAGGTCAATTGGTTACTCAACCCAATCCATAAGTTGGGTTGACACATCTTGTAGAAATCTTTCCCTAGGATCCTACATGAACCTAGAAACTACACTAGCAACAAAAGAAATATCAAGTTGATTGTGAATCAAATAAATCAGACTCCCATCAAGTTGCCTATATAAAATTGCATCAACTTTCGAAGAATCACTCTTTGGTTAGCTTAATACCTTATTGAAACAATGTTTTACAAGGTTTACAAACGTCCCACTTAAATCTTTTCAACAAATCAAGTGCATATTTGGGTTGAGAAATGAAGATACCATCATCCCTATGTAATACTTAAATGCCTAAAAAGAAATGCAATAGACTTGTCGATCATTTCAAATGTATTCTTCAATTTTTGCTTCAAATCAAAGATAGAATCCCAACAACAACCACTAATAATCAAATCATCCACATAAAGGGCAACTAGCAAATGTCATCATTCTCATTCTTTACATAGATATTATGGTCGAATCCACATCGTTTGAAACCATTACAAGGAAAGAATTTATCATCTCTCCATACCACGCACGATGTGCCTATTTAAAACCATATAAAGATTTCCTCAATCTACAAACTAGCAACCGATCATGCACAAAACTAGGTGGTTACTCCATATAAATTTATTCGTTTAGATCTTTGTGTAAGAAGGCACCTTTTACATCCATCTGATGCACTTCCCAGCTAAAATCCGTTGCAAGTAAGTGTACAATACAGATAGAATTCATCTTTGCTACAGCGACAAAGACCTTACTATAGTCGATTCCTTCCTACTAAGAAAAACCTTTTGCCATAAGTCGAGCCTTAATTCTTTCGATAGCTCCATTGGATGTAAACTTGGTCTTATAGACTCACTTACATTTGACAATGTTTTTATCTTCAGGATAGGGAACTAAAACCCATGTGTCATTCTTCATCAATGAGTTGTATTCTTTGGTCATGATGGTTTTCCATTCTGGTCGATTATGTGCATCCACCTATGAAACAAGATCATGTCTCCAACTATGAAATATTGTAACTGCAAAGAGTATTCTATTTATTATTCATATGATTAATCCCCTTTTGTGGATTGATCATGTCGAGTATTGTAATTGACCAAATCCACTTTTGCGGATTGGTCAAGCCCTAATTGTATTATGCAAATTAAGAAGTCGGCCCCCAAGCCTAATTAAAGTGGTTTTAACCACTAAGAAGACAAGTTGGCCCTGCCCGGTGAAGAGACACCTTTCCAGCGCCTGCCAGCTTGTATAAATAAAGGAAGCCAGCAACTCATTATCTCACTCACTCATTCGCTCATCAAGTGCCCAAGTTTGGTAGTTGCAGTTGGGCGAAGAAGGAAGAGAGAGGCCCGTTGCTCAGTGTTGGATATTCTCTAGTGCTTTGGTTTATTGTCTTGGCATTGTATTGGCTATCTATATTAAGGAAGTTTTTGTTGGGTTTTCTCCCCCGTGAGGGTTTCCCAGGATAAATGTTGTGTATCTTGTGATTGTGTTTCTCTCAATGATCCTACCTATGCTATTGTTGTCTAGTAAATTGAAAAGAAACATAATAATAGCTCAAAACTTAACACCAACACACTTGTCATGAGTGCAACATTAGCTTGTTTTTTCTAGCTTCTAGTTCCCCTTGAATCAATTGTATTGCCAACATCTAGTCCAACAACTTCAATAGTCTTCGTTACCCATTCAGGACAATATTATGTTGTCAAAGTCCCTACAACACCCTCTAGATGAGTAGATTCAACCATATTGTTAGTCAATGATCAATTGTCAGTCAATTCATGTTCAAAGATTAGACTAAAGTCGGTGTCAAAGATGTACAGGATCGTAAGTCGAAAATTGGCGTTGAAATCTCATGGTTTCCTACTAAAATACAAATAGAGGCATCATTAATCAATTGTTCAAGAAGGCTTACTCCTAACATCTTCTCATCAAATATAACATCCCCTTGACATACTACATTTTTCTTGATCAGATCATACAATAGATAAGCCTTCGACTCTTCTAAATATCCAAGCATAATACAAGCATGACTCTTTGGTTTCCTACTAAAATCTCATAGAGGCATCATTAATCAATTGTTCAAGAAGGCTTACTCCTAACATCTTCTCATCAAATATAACATCCCCTTGACATACTACATTTTTCTTGATCAAATCATACAATAGATAAGCCTTCGACTCTTCTAAATATCCAAGCATAATACAAGCATGACTCTTTGAATCAAGTTTCTTCTGCTTTTCATCAGGTATATGTGCCCATGCAAGTCTACAAAGATCCTCAAATGTCCAATGGAAGGTTTCCTACAACTCCATTTGCCAATAGGGGTCACGTCCCACACTACTCTAGTCAAAACTCTACTTAGAATATAGTTTGAGCAAGCTATTGCTTCTACCCAAAAGTTATTTGGCTTACCATTTGCTTGAAGCAAACATCTAGCCATCTCAATTAAGGTTATGTTTTTCCTTTTTGCAACTCCATTCTATTAAGGGGTATATGGTACTGATCTTTGCCATGAGATATCATTCTAAGCCAAGTAACCTTCAAAGGAACCACTCACATATTCTCCTCCATTGTCAAACCTTAAACGCATTTTTTAGATCTGCCACATTGTTTTTCAACTAATGCCTTGGATTCTTTAAATTTTTCAAAACACGATATCTTTGTTCTTTAAGTAATATATCCAAGTATATATGAAGAAATCATCAATAAATGTCAAAAAGTATCTTACACCAGCTAGGGACGGATTATTCATTGTACAAATATTATTGTGTACAATCTCGAACTATGCTTTCACCCTCCAAGCCTTGCCTTTCTCAAATGTTTCTCAATGGTACCGACAGAAGATTAGCACTAACTCGACGTACATGATACACATCGGTGATCACTCCATTATTGCAGTACACTTCTCCACATCCTTCAATGGTTACTGCATAATCATCTACAACAAATATATTCTCTTCCTTGGTTTTACTCAAGGAAATAAAGAAAGAAGCATCCTTAGCCATGTGATGAGATAGCCAAATTCAATTATCCATTCCTTGTGAAAAGTACAAGCATGCAATGTATGCGAAGAACTATCAAAAAATGTATGATTACCATTACCTTTACCTTCTTGAGGTCAATGTTCAAGCTTAAGATCTTTGACCTTCGCTTCTAAGTTATCGATCTTGTTCTAGCAAGTTGTTTCAAAATGACCTAATCTCCCACAATAATGATAGGTTTTCCTAGTCTTCACCTTTCTAGATTTCAATTGATCATCATCATCTTGTTTCTTCTAATTTTCATGACTCTTTGCTTAGTCGATCTTCTAAGAAATCAAGTTGCCATTTCAACCCGATTGTTTCCTTCCTCAAGAAGCTTTTCTCATTCTCTAATTGATAGGGTGCAAAAATAATCCAAGGTGTAGTCATTACCATCTTCCTTCCTTGATGCCTGGTTTGCCTAGAATGTGGAGCAAAGGACATCATAAGGTGTTTTCATATTCATTAGGATCAACACTATCAAATAGCATTCCTTCTTCGCAAAACCCTTCCCACATTCACCAAGCTTCAAGTGTAGCGCCTTCACATGAGCGAAATAATCTTCAATCTTGTCAAATGACAGAGAGTTAAGAGAGATCAACTCTTTCTCAAGTTGCATAACTTGACTTACTTTGACTTTGTCGAACAGCTTCTTCAACTTCTTCCAAACCTCATTTGGTCAATGAATTCCACTGGTGTGGAATCTCAATTTTTTGGAGATGTAGGTCATTGTGACACCTACAGCCTCATCTTTTTTTCCATCAACGACAAATTTGCCTTTATCATCCTTCAAGTTGGATATTGCAGTCTTGGTAAAATGCAATAATGCTTTGCTCTTCAGAAAATCCCCATATTTAGTGCTCAAACATCATAATTATGTCAAAAAACCATACCAGGTTCTTGCATTAGTAATCATGTCACCATATTTTCCAACTCCTACAACTTAAATAGCAAGTCGATCCCCTTTCCAACTACATGTCTTCTACAAGAACACTAAAAATACCCTTCATTGTCTTTTTGTGTTGTGATAACCTTCAACAATGCTTGCAGTGATAGATCAGTTTGGATCTATAGATTCCTAACAACTCTTAATCAATACTCGTTGCCATTAGCACTTCAACCATAGCCCTAATGCCATGTTGAAACACGGGGAGAACATCGAAGCTAAACAAGAACAAGCTTGCCCAAACACAAATAAAGGGCGTCTAAAGACAACAATTAAACATTGATATCCACCATTAAACCCATAGATGTAACATTCATAAACATCATACTTTATGTTCTTGTATATATAATGCCCATCCATGAGCTAGTCTGTTTATACTTGAGGATCTACCAAATATCGATGAAACCTAGTTTACTAGGTCAAAGATGGATCACCCACAGTGGTCCCAGTTGGTTAAGTTGTTCCACAAAATCCACACAAGCAATGAGATGGTTTTCTTCTTTAAGATGGTCCCTCCGACTTGGTTGAGATCCCTTAAATTGATCAATCAACTAAGTTGATCCTTTGACAGATATCTAGTTGACTTTGTCGGTTTCTCCAAATGATCTAGTTAGCCCATCAACTAAGGTCGATTGGTCACTCAACTAGATCCATAAGTTGCACTGACACATCCACAACAACATCATATTCTAACAAGATTTCTCTACATGAAGAACAATATTCACAAAGAAAGTCATGTTACAAGATCTCCATAATGTAAGGCTCTTGATTAAGATTTGAGAAAACCAACAGAGTTCGTGAAGGTTGCTAAATTTATCCTTCAACTTCCACCACCATCAATTATAGAGAAGACTCCTAATATACTCACCAACATGAAGCTCTTGTTCAAATAATTAGACCAAATCAAATATTTCTAGTCTTACGGGCCATTACCATTTTAGCCAACACAATGCCAAAAAATATGAGCTACATCATGATTCTCCTACCCATAGATTAGGAGAGCCAAAAAGTACCACATTATGCCACCTTTCCACTATTTAAGTACACAAGAAAGACCTACAGGCCATATCCTAATGGAAAAACATTTTCCCTTGGCCTTGCATGTTTCTACTATATCCACTTATGTTCATACTCATATCCTAGATAAGATGTTTATGATGCTTTTACAACAAAATCTAGCACCCACAAAAGTCCAAAGACCCAATCACCAAGGTGTTGGTTTTGTGCAACTTATGAAGGCTACCCACTATCACCTCAGTAGCTCTTTCTCTCTATTTTGGTTGACTCTTCTCCAAGTCAAGGAGGCTTCCCTAAGGTAGGATTACCAAGGCTATGGAGTGAGGAGCTCAAGGTGAAGATGAAGAGTAAGCCTTGATAAAACAAAGTTTTGTAGCATGATATGTGGAAATGGAAAAGGGGGTATGGAAAGAGAGGAAAGGGAGGAGAGGAAACAAGGGAATGAAATGATGAGGAACCAGTGCCTATCAATCTAAGGGCTAATAGAGTCATGAGAACATTGCAAAAATGAGTGAACTGATTTGTCACCATCAAATACTTTGAGGTAGGCTATAAGGTAGAAAGACTAATTTGACACCTTCCACCCACTTAGATGAAAGATCTAGTTTGATAACTTCATCAATCAGTTTTGTACCTAAGGTAAAGTGAACTTATTTCATACATTGAACCTTAAGGTGCTTTCTGGAAATTATGATGTGGAAACTAATCTTAGAGGGATTAATTAGCCACAAATCAAATTAACATAAAGGTGTTGTTTATTGGCTGAATTATTATCCAATCCACGACTAGATATTGTAGAAGAAAGGTAAATAAAACAGAAATAAGACAGCAACTAAGGAAAGAGGGTCCTCACGTTGCGTATTCCTAGATGAGTAGTGTTCTCATTAATAGGCCTTTATGTTAGAGTGAAAGCAAGAAGTTCCCACAACAAATGAACAGCATATAAAATAACCATACTAAAAAGCAGCAATACATCACTTCTTCATTAATATTCAAAAGGTTTGATACACAAGGGATCCCAACACCATCATCTCCAATCTCCCATCTCCAATCACTTCTTTCACTCCACAATCCTCAAATTACTAATCACAAATGAAATGGAGAGAAGCACCTCTTTATATAGAGGGAGTTTCTTCACTCTTACAATAAAATACAATAAATCTCCAACTAACTCCATGACAAGTCAAAGAAATAATAAACTAATGTGGTAGTTAGAACTTGTTGACCATTTCAAGTGGATAGTGTAGCCTCTATTCTCTCCAAAGGAGGTCACCCCATCTAAAAATAGGATGTAGTGTGCTAGATATCCTTCAAAAGAGAGAGGGTGCACCACTAAAATAGGTCTTACCATGTCAAAATGCTAGATGGGTCCACATAGAATGTGCCCTCCAAGATGCTAACTCAACAACACATAAAATAATCCTTGGCATGGGAGGATGTGCTCCAAGGTCCACCTAGGAGAACTCACTAAGTGTGCCCTCCAAGATGCATGCATGCAAATATAATAAAATAACCATCCTCAAGTAACCACTTCCATGAGACAAGTCCAACAAATAATAAAATAATGAAATAGTTACAACCTCCAACATGCAAAGTTCCATCAAATATTAAAATACTTCCTCCAAAGTGAAACCTCCCAAGGTAGCAATAAAGAGTGTGCTCCTCCAAAATAAAATCTCTAAAAATAGAAAGAGAAAACCTTCCACATGTGCACCCTCCAAGGTCACATGCCCTCCAAGAAACACCTCCAAATAAAATAATATTAATGCCAAGTCAAAGAGGTGAGGGCACTCTCCAATGAAGTTGAAATAATGCCAAGTGTAGTTGAAATAACCACCTTTGACCATGCAACAATGATGAAAGAGCACCTAGAAGAGGTGTGCCCTAGAAGAATGTGCCATAGAGCCACCCCATCCAACCAACAAATAATAAATTATCCTCCAAATGAAGTGAGAACTAGGAGAATGTGCCAAGGGTGGTTCCACTCCATCAATACATGTGCCAAAACCATGTGGTGTTTTGCAAATCTATCAACTAGTTCCTCAAACCATGTGCACAAAGGAATGGCACCTTGGAGAAGTGTGCAAGAGTAGTTATAAATACTCCTCCATAACCACCTCCATAATGATGCTCAACCAACCAAGAGAAAAGCACCCTAAAAAGGTGTGCCATCCTCCAACAAACAATATAATAATTGATGCAAGCCTTGAAATCCATGCCAAAGAGAGGAGCGCTCTACAATAAAGCCTCAAATAACCTCCAAATAACACATCCACGTCTGAAAGGATGCCAAGTGAAGAAGGGTGCTCAAGTAGTTCACCTTTACTTAGATAAAATAGATTAAATTAACTACTGAATGTTTAAATCAACCTCAACATGTGTGCACAAAGGTTAATAACCACAGTCCACCTCTAATAATCAATGAATGATTCAATCACCATGAACATGTGTGCCAATGAGGGGTGCACTCTACTAAAGTGTTGTACCATGCAAATAAAAAATGTTCTCCCTCACAAAACACCCCACCATGATACCAACAAAACATAAATCCATAAGGCACAACCGCCCTCGCCCTCCCTCCCCCCGAATTTTTCTAACTCAAACTTGGGAAAAATTACATCAACAAGGGTACTAACATCATCAAACACATTTCCACCTAGGTGATGTAATATCCCTAGGCCGAACCCAATTGTAAATGTAAATGCAAATGTACTTAAGCTGGTGAGCTATGTGATATCATCTTTGTACGCACCTTTCATGGCATAGTGCGCGCATGTACTGCGCAATAAAATGATGAAGTGTGCACATTCCAGGATACCGCGTGCAGCATCTTAAGTGCGCGCGATATTGAGGCCAGCGAGCCTTTGTGTATATGTTGTGTTTTATAGGTTGGTGAGCCAGTTATTATAAGCCAGGATGCTTATGTTTTGATTAGGCCGGAGAGCCTAGATGTTAAAGGCCACTGCCCCTATTTTTGTATATGTCTCATAATTAATATAAAATACATCGCAGCGCGCAGACCGACCACGATAAAAGAGTATGGGGGACTAAACTCCACCAGTTAGGGAAAGGGTGGGAGCTAAAAGTTAAGGAAAAGGGGCTAACCTAGGGAGTTTAAGCCAAAAAGGAATATTATATTAATATTTCTTAAAGTATAAAGTATGGGTAATTATTTTATCCTAAGTTCCAAAGTTGGGGACAAGTGGGCCAAAGTAGCTCCCAACATGACAAGTGTCAAGTTGGAGACATGCATACATATTGTTGGGACTTAGTTCATTTTTCCATCTTTTCCAATGATTCATCCATCATTCCTTGGATCATTCAGTCATCCATTTCAGCCGTACCAGGATCTTTCACTCACGCGGTCAGCTATCCTCCATACTTCCTATCATTGTACCTGAACTTGTATCCATTACAATCCCTGTTTGTGTAGTTGGTTAGCTTGGGAGCTGGACTGAAGAAGCGGGTTGTCAGCCCCGTGGGATATTGAAGAGGAGGCGGGTTGTCAGGTCCGTGAGCAATTTTTCTCTGGGTGAGAGAATTGTTGGGAATTGATTTCCTGAAGGTGCTAAACTGCAGTTACAAGGCTCTAAGACTTCCTGTTCGACCTGTTGTTGAAGCCCCGGAAGGGAAGTGGGGCAACCGAAGGACTGTTGAGCAGAGAAGGGGCACACTTCTTGGGGTGGGACAGGCATGTGAGGAATGAGGGATTGTAAGTTGTTAGTTGAGTGAGCACCTCTGACGGAGTCTTTCCTATTGTCTATGAACCATTAGCCTGGTTAGGAACCCCTTTACTCGAATGGAGTTTAGTCCCAGCTCGGGGGTGACCCGCTGCTGAGAGTGATGAGCAGTGTGGTCTAAGGTTGGGAGGTTCGTGGAAGGTCTGCACGCAGTTGGTGACATTCTTACCAAGATAAGTGCCAATTGTGTGATAAATTTACATGCTGCATTATTATTCACGTGTTTATTTTCATGGGTTTATCTTATGTGTGTTTATAATTGTGTTTATATTTATGGGTATTTCCTATATATGTTGCATGTATGCGTTTACTGTTATTTCAGTGTGAATTCGTGCATTTACAGAACGTATTTGTCTGTTTACATTTTATATATAAAGCTTCCTCAAGATTTCCGTGTGTATATATTTTAATTGCATGCAGTTCGAAAAATGTATGTGGCATAGCTCAGTTGGATGCCAGGTATGTTACAGTATGTTCCGCAGAGAGAATGAAAGAGTTCTCTGGAGTAGCATGTCCCGGCATGAGTGGTCGGGGACGTTACAACATGGTATCAGAGCTTCAGTTTTCAACACTGAGCCTGGATGGGCCGAGCAAGTTGAGTTGAACGAAATTTCACAAAGAATTTAATTCGAAGTGGCCAATTTTCGAGTCACAGAGCGTCCATGGTAAATTTTAGAAGCAACGACACGGAATTGGGAAAAGCCCCAATTTCGGTTGGTAAATTCATGGGAAAATTGTGAAATTCGGCCAAGTGGCGAGATATTATTGTTTTAATATCTGTTCTAACAAATTCAGACCTGGAATTGGTCGAATTTGAAGTTATAGTGAAGCCATGATAGATGGAGCGCGATTAGTAAATAAAATTCTCAATTCGTGAATTGATTTTGGAGAAATTCGTTCCAAAAATGTCAACCCACAATGATTTGTTGTTGCATAAGTTGAACTGGTGTTATCGGGGTGAAATTGAACAAATTTCATAGTTGCAGAATGTCTATGGTAAATTTGGGAAACAGATAAGCCAAAAGCCCCAATTTCTGCAGCGGAATTCACAAGGAATTGATGCACATAAAAATGAATGTGTGTAGTTGGGCGCACTAGAAATGCATGGTGCGCAGTAAGAAGCTGGTGATATGTAAAATTTGGCACCGTGCAGAAAAACATTGGTGTGCGGGTGCGCGCGCTAAATTTAGAATTGTGCAGTGTGCATACACATAATAAGGTGTGCGCGGTGTACACACACATAATAATGGCGCACGTGGTGTGCGCAGTATTGGCTGAGCGCAGAGAAACTTTGTTGAGTATTGGTGCGCGGTGGGGGAGTACTAAACTTTGGCATGGTGCAGCGTGTAGAGTGAAATGCGTGCGGAATATCAGCGCGCGATACAAAAATTGCGCACAACGGGTAATAGTGCAAGAACCAAATCTGCGCGCGGTGGATATTGGCGCGCGACACAAAGTAGTGCGCGCCAGTTATTGGCACGACAGAGAAGTGATGCATAGTGGTTAAAGGTGCGCGGAGAACGATTTACCTTGTGGTGTGGCTACACATGCTAAATATGGGTGTACAAGCTGAAATTTGTGCGCGCGAAGTCGTTTGGAGGGCGAACAGCAGCAAAAAACCAACGAATTTCCACGACATTTTATACTATTTGAACGTCATCTTTTTGCAGCGCGTTTTTGAGGCCCTTAAGAGCGTTTTTAGGTACTCGAAAACCACGAGAACAGAGTGTGCCAAGGAACACTGTGTCTCTGCAACTCAAATAAAAGAGCTCGGAGAGAGCTTTCTAATGGTGTAAATCGTTCGTCAAATGGAGCTTTTATGAGAAAGTTACAGCGCAAACAATGGAGGGTAAATGTTAAGACCCATCTAACTTCAAAGAGCCATAACTTTCTACTCCGGGATCAGATTGAGGCGCAGGAGCAGTCATTGGAAAGCTATTGAACCATAGAAGACAAACCCAGAGTTCAATTAAATTTCTGGGCAAGTTAAAAATGTTTAAGATGGAAAAGAATGTACCTGTAGCATTCCAGACCAAAAACACAAATTGGCCTAGAACTTCAGCAGGCTGTAACTAGCAGCCCAAAACCCAGAAAAAGGTGAAACTTGGATAGAGTGTCCATAGTATGTATATGAAGAAACCCAATTGAGCTCCTACGAAAACTCCAAAGGAGTAGGTGCAAAAATGCATAATTACAGCGCAGAGTTGCGCCCAATTGAAGTGTGAGCAGAAAAATTAATAGGAAATTTTCAAATAACCATAACTTTCTGCTCAAGACTCGGAATTGAGCATGGGAGCAGGCGTTGGAAAGGTGTTGGAAAGTGGAATATAATTATCCACCCAGAAAATTGATCTGGGCATTCCATGTTTCAGGAAATCAGAAGAAAGAATTCTGATATGTATTATTGAACCAGAATGGTTCATATTTTCATGAAATTGTTGAAACAATTAGTCTAACAAAGTTTTGTTGGCTACACATTTTGCAGAGTTAACAACAACTAGATCAGATCAAGATCAGCTTAGAGTCCAGAGTAATGGAGGAGGCACAGGGGACTTACAGCCAGGAAGATAAGATCAGAGGGATGGATGTCCATTTGGGCATTGAAGGAACAAACTCCAATGGACATGGAGAAGGAAGAGATGAAAACATGAATATGGTAGAGACCATTAAAAATTTGCAGAAGGATGTCCAAAGCCATAAAGTTGATAATGAAAGGCTTATGAGAGCCAAGGAGCAGCGGGATGACTTCAACATGAAGTTATTGCAGAGCTTGAACAGAATAGAAAAGAAATTGGATAAGGAGAGTGGCTCAAGCAAATCAGGAAGTCACAGGTCTCCTGATGAGAAAAGAAGAACAAGAAGTGTTAGTAGACATCACCACCACTCCCCGAAGCATTCCAATAAGAGAGCACATAGCAGTTCAAGTCCATCCCCTGTCAGGAAGCATAAGAGTTATGGGGTGGATGAGCTACGAGGAGAAATGAACAAAATAAAACCTCCTACATTTGATGGTGAGCACAAGAAGGATGAAGATGTAGAGACATGATTGTTGGGCATGAGAAAATATTTTCAATTGCATAATTATTCTTCTCATGTAGAAGGTAGAAATTGCTATCTATCAACTCAAGGGAAAGGCATCCATGTGGTGGGATCAGCTTGTGCAGGTGCAACACATTAAAGAGAAAAGTGTCACTTGGAGGGAATTCAAGAAGTATTTTGAAAAGAAATACCTGACTAAGAGATACTATGACAAGAAAATAAAAGAGTTCTTTGAACTGAAACTTGGGAGTATGACCATAGATGAATATGAAAGAAGGTTTTCAGAACTGTTGAAGTATGTCTCTTTCATCAAGGATGAGACAGTTAAGATTCAAAGGTATTTGAGTGGATTGCCAGCATTCATCGATGATAAAATACAGTATGATGATCCCAAGACATTGGAGGAGACCATAAGGCGAGCTAAATGTCTATATGATCAGCAAAAATCAAAGCCAACTTTCTAAAAAGCTTGGGAAGACAAAAAGAAATTCAAGTTGGATCAGAGGAAGAAGGGAACTAAGCCACCATTCTTCAGAAATAATACTCAGGGACAGCCAACTCCTAAAGAACCCAGAACGATTCAGACAGGGGGTCAAAGGCCAAGGCAACCACCTATGCAATGTTGGGGTTGTAAAGGAAATCATATGTATAGAGATTGTCCTCACAGAGGTGAAAAAGTGAGGATTGTTCACAATGTACAGCAAGCTGAAACAGTGGAGGACATGGACAGAAATGTACCAAGGATCTATGCAGCCCTGGACAACAAGCAAGCAGAGTATCAGTCACATATGATTGAAGTGGAAGGTATGATCAACAACAAGACCATTGCTATTTTAATTGATTCAGGAGCTAGTCATAGTTATATAGATCCTAAGATGGTGGAAAGTTTGCAATTGCCAAGAAGCAAGCATGGGAAATCTTGGTTGGTGCAGCTGGCTACAGGAGCCAAAAGAAAAGTTAATGAGATGGTTAAGTCATGTATTATGGACATGAATAGATTGAACACAAGGGCAGATTTGAACATCTTGCCTTTAGGTTCCTATGACTGTCTAATTGGGATGGATTGGTTGGACCAGCACCATGCTATCCTAGACTGTCATAACAAGGCATTTACTTGCTTGGATGAGGAAGGGAGCCAAAGGAGAGTGCACGAAATTCCCAGGGCAGTAACCATCAGAGAAATTTCAGCGTTGCAACTGAAGAAATGTCATAGAAAAGGGTGTCAAATATTTGCAGCTCATATGGAAGAGACACCTAAAGATAAGGTGCCAAATTTGGAAGATCATGCAATCTTAGAAAATTTTGAAGATGTATTCAAGAAGGTACCAGGACTACCCCCAAAGAGAGATATTGATTTCTCTATAAATTTAATGCTTGGAGCAGCTCCAGTGTCAAAGACTCCTTACAGAATGAGTACACCAGAGCTGAAGGAGTTGCAAATGCAGCTTGAAGAACTTCTGAAGAAGGGGTATATATGTCCAAGTGTGTCACCTTGGGGTGCCCCAGTCTTGTTCGTGAAGAAGAAAGATGGGACATTAAGATTGTGCATTGATTTCAGACAGTTGAATAAAGTGACTGTGAAGAATAAGTATCCTCTGCCAAGGATTGATGATCTCTTTGATCAATTGAAGGATGCAAAGATCTTTTCAAAGATAGATCTCAGGTCAGGATACCATCAGGTAAGGATTAAAGAGGAAGATATCAACAAGACCGCCTTCAGGACAAGGTATGGTCATTAAAAGTTCACAGTGGTGCCATTTGGGTTGTCAAATGCACCAGTGGTTTTCATGTGCTTAATGAATGGTGTTTTCCGAGAATATTTAGACAAGTTTGTCATTGTCTTTTTAGATGACATTCTTGTATATTCCAAGTCAGAAGAAGAGCATGAGCATCATTTGAGGATGGTGTTGCAAGTATTAAGGGAGCATCAATTGTATGCCAAATTGAGCAAGTGCTCATTTTATCAGAAGTAAATTCATTATTTGGGGCATATCATTTCAAAGGACGGGATAGCAGTGGATCCTGAGAAGATAGAAGCCATTAGAGAATGGTCAGCGCCAAAGAATGTGACAGAGGTCAGATCATTCATGGATCTTGCAGGCTACTATAGGAGATTCATTGAAAGATTCTCAAGGATTGCGCACCCAATCACTTCCTTGCAAAGAAAGGGTGTGAAGTTTCAATGGACATTGGATTGTGAGAAGAGTTTCCAACACTTGAAGAAATTATTAACAAATGCTCCAATATTAAGGATTGCAGACCCAAACGAAGACTTCATTGTATGCACATATGCATGTAAAGAAGGACTTGGTGGAGTCCTCGGTCAAAATGGGTTTGTTATATGTTATGAATCAAGGAAATTGAAGGAGCATGAAAGACACTATGCCACTAATGATTTGGAGTTGGCAGCCATAGTGCATGCCTTGAGGAAATGGAGACATTACCTCATGGGGAAAAGATTTGAGCTAAGGACAGACCAAAATGGTCTGAAATATTTATTTGATCAACCAACTCTAAATGTTAGGCAAAGCAGATGGTTAGAATTTCTATGTGAATATGACTTTGATATAAAGCATATCAAGGGAAAAGAGAACAAAGTGGCTGATGCACTCAGCAGAAGAGTGCATGAAATGCATGCTATAGCCAATAGCATGTACCAATCAGATTTGAAAACCAGAATTTTGGAGGCTGAAAATTTAGATTTGCAATACAAGGAATTAGTGTCAAAATTACAGCAAGGTATTTTGCGACAGAAAATTGAAGAATACAAGCTAGATAATGATGAAATTCTCTTGTACAGGGGCAGAATTTATGTACCAAATTCCCAGGAATTGAAAAATCTAATATTGGAAGAAATGCATAATGCACCTTATGCTGGGCACCTAGGTTATAAGAAAACTATTGCAGCTGTCAAAAGCCAATATTATTGGCCAAGCATGAAGAAATAGGTTGTTGATTTTATTGCCAAATGTTTGGAATGTCAAAAGGTAAAGGTTGAGCATAGACACCCTGCTGGTTCGCTACAGCCATTACCCATTCCTGAGTGGAAATGGGAAGTTGTAACAATGGATTTCATCACCAAACTACCCAGAACAAACAAGCAACATGATTCTATCATGGTAGTGGTGGATAAGCTTACTAAAGCTGCCCATTTTATTCTAGTTAAGCTCACTCACAAGGCAGCGAACATTGTTGATGTTTATATGAGGGAAATTGCTCGATTATATGGCATACCCAAGACAATTGTGTCTGACGAAGATCCAAAATTTACCTCAAAATTTTGGAAATGATTATTTAATGGATTTGGAACAAATTTGAATTTTAGTACAGCTTATCATACAAAATCAGATGGACAAACAAAGAGGGTGAATCAAGTGATTGAGGATATGTTAAGGATGTATGTGATGGATAAACCATCAAAATGGGAAGACTACCTACATTTGGTAGAGTTTGCTTATAACAATGGGTACCAAACATCTCTAAAGATGAGCCCATTTGAGGCACTTTATGGCAGAAAGTGCACCCATTTGAGGCACTTTATGGCGAAAAGTGCAACACACCGGTAAGAAGGGACAACCCGTTGCATAGAGCGCTGGTTTTCAGCTTTAAAACTCCAATGGAAATGGAGGAGCAAAGGATAAAGATAAAAAATTTTAAAGGTTGCCCAGACAAAGTAAAAAGCTATATACCGATAAGGGTAGAATTCACAAGGAATTTAAAGTTGGGGGACCATGTATTCCTGAAAGTGAAGGCCAACGTGGTTCCGGCTGAAGCTGGGAAATTGTTCAAAGTTGGCGTCCAGGTTTTGTGGCCGCCGGAAATTCTAGAGAGGATTGGTCTAGTAGTTTATATGATTGCATTGCCTCCGCGATCTATGTCTGCTCATAATGTATTCCATGTATCATTGCTCAAGAAATATATATACCATGCTAATCATGCTATTGATTGGAATGTGATCTGTGTGGAGCAAGAAGGGCGCTTTCATGCGCATCGTATGCATTCTGACTGAAAATCAAACAAATTTTAATCGGTACCATAGGGCTTGTAAAGGTCCAATGGACCCGGGACCTGGTCCTGCGGACACTACTTGGGAGCATGAAGATACAATGCGGATTGACCCGCATATCTTTGAGGATTTTTGAAAATTTTGTTGTATATAGGTACATGCACCGAGGACAGCGCATAAATAAGGGAGGGGATTGTACCATCCCTAGGCCGAACCCACCCTTCGTAAATGTAAAATGAAAATGTACTTAAGCCGGTGAGCTATGCGGATATCATCTGTAACGCATCTTCATGGCATGGTGTGTGCATGTATTGCGCAGTGAAATGATGAAGTGTGCACATTCATCGCATACCGCCGCATGATCTTGGCGCGCTACATATTGAGGCCGAGCCTTTGTGTATATATGTTGTGTTTTATACCGGTGGAGCTATTATAAGCCAATATGCTTATGTTCGATTAGGACGGAGAGCCTAAATGTTAAAGGCCGCCTTTGGCTCATTTTTGTATATGTCTCACAAGTAATATAAATACATCAATCGCTAATGCACTCTAGATTGACCACTATAAAAGAGTATGGGGACTAAACTCCACCCGCGAAAAGGGTGGGGGCTAAAAAGCGAGCGGAAAAGGGCTATTAGGAGCGGCTTCAAAAGGAATATTATATTAATATTTAAAGTATAAAGTATGGTAATTATTTTATCCTAAGTTCCAAAGTTGTGGACAAGTGGACTGAAGTTAGTTCCCAACACGACAAGCGTCAAGTTGGGGACATGCCGCTACTGTTGGGACTTAGTTCATTTTCCATCTTTCCGGCTTATTCATCCATCATTCCTTGGATCATCTACCATCCATTTCAAATGCATACCGTGATCTTTCACTCACGCCGTCACCTATCCTCCATACTTCCTGTCATTGCACCGCACTAAACTTGTATTCATTATGATACCTGTTTGTGTTGTTGGTTAGCTTGGGAGCCGGACTAAAGAAGCGAAGCACTCTCGTGGAATATTGAAGAGGCGGGTTGTCAGTTCAAGGAGCAATTTCTCTCAGACAGAATTGTTTGGAATTGATTTCCGGAAGGTGTTAAACTACAACTACAGAATTTGGCATGACTCTACCGAATTGTTGTTGAAGCCCTGGACGGGAAGTGGGGAAGTCAAAGGACTGTTGAGCAAAGAAGGGGCACACTTCCTGGGGTGGGACAGGCATGTGGGGAATGAGGGACTGTAAGTTGTTAGTTAAGTGAGCACCTGTGACGGAGTCTTTCCTGTTGTCTATGAACCATTAGCCTGGATAGGAACCCCTTTACCCGGGTGGAGTTTAGTCCCAACTCGGGGGTGACCCACTGCTGAGAGTGATGAGCAGTGTGGTCTAAGGCTGGGAGGTTCGTGGAAGGTCTGCACGCAGTTGGTGACATTCTTACCAAGATAAGTGCCAATTGTGTGATAAATTTACATGCTGCATTATTATTCACGTGTTTATTTTCATGGGTTTATCTTATGTGTGTTTATAACTGTGTTTATATTTATGGGTATTTCCTGTATATGATGCATGTATGCGTTTACTGTTATTTCAGTGTGAATCCGTGCATTTTCATAACGTATTTGTCTATTTACATTTTATATATAGAGCTTCCTCAAGATTTTTGTGTGTATATATTTTAAATGCATGCAGTTCGAAAAATGTATGTGGCATAGCTTAGTTGGATGCTGGGTATGTTACAGTATGTTCCGCAGAGAGAATGAAAGAGTTCTCTGGAGTAGCGTGTCCCGGCATGGGTGGTCGGGGATGTTACAGGTGATGTCTAGCAAATGTTACAATATTAAGTTATATCACTTAGGAAAATCCCACCAAGACATGTATCACCACACTACATCCACATCATAAGAGAAGGAGACATAAGAACATGCTAACCCATCCAATCATCAAGTATGTCCCCATCAGACATTCAACACAAGAGGACCATGTAGAACACATCCTCCATCATAACATCAACACATCTAATCACTAGGATGCTCCATGAAGAAGATAACGCATGAAATAACAAGTGCCCATGTGTCAAGAGAGTGATCCATCAAGCAAGACATGAAAGTGGCACCAAAACCATGATATGACCACCAACCATGACCATCCACCAAGAAGAGAAGTGAAGATCCTCCACCAAGATTTCCCCATCAAATGATCAAAAGCCAAGGTGAGAAGAAGCTCTATTAAGGTGTATATCCGCCAAATCCATCAAAAGCTCCAAGGTACTCGCAACAAACTCCACCGATGTGATGAAAATCACAATGTGGAACCTCATAACTATGAGGTGTAACATATTCCATAAAGATCCTCGTACGAATTTAGGGTTGTAAAGAGTGTATGCATGTCTTTCTATTGTAGGCCTCTTAAGGTAAAGAGTAGAAGTTATTGAATCTTTACATGAAATAGGAGATGCTCTAAGAAGGCTCAAGATATACCAAGCTTTTTTTCTGAGAGACTCACTATGCATGACTTCATTCAATGTCAACGAGATCTAAAAAAAGAGTACAATCACTAGGCCTTTTGCATTAAAAGAGTCCTTTACCTCCACCAAGTAGTTCTCCTTTTGGTTTATAAAATGCTTCACATTTCTATTAAGATGCAAAAAAATGTACATTTTACAAAAAAAGGGCCACATAGAAGCCACTGCAAGCTATCCCAAAAAGGCATAAACCCTAGCTAACAAAAAGAGTGACAAAAGGCCACTCAAAATTAAAATGTCATAAAGTACCACAATGCCCAAGGAAGAAAGCAGAAATACAGAAACATCAAGCCAACTAGCCAAAGCGAGCGAACAAATCAGAACATTATTGGAATTAAACCCGCATTAGGAGGGTCTTTGTCCTCGGGAGGAGGCCCCCATTCTCCAATTGTGGGCTCAGGATCAACCACAATGGGATCCCATTTGTTGTTGCCCTATTTGGATTCATTATGAAGCTTAGGAACAGTAGCAAACTTGTCAAACCATGGGATTGTTGATATTATGGTAGTTGCAGGAGGTATTAAACCTCACGTGTAACCCTGACAAGAATAGAATATTCTAGGAAGCAAGAAGAAACCCTAAAGCATTGGACATAACCCTAGTAGAAGACAAGTTGGCTAAAGAAAATAATTAATATTGAGTTTTTAGCCTCAAGAAAGAGAAGTCGGCCCAAACAGTTAAGGAAGAGCAGTATAAATACAGGATGCCAGAGCTCATTTGGACACACACATCTCGCAACTGCAGAAATTTAGTGCACACTGCAGAAATTTGGTAAGTGCGCAAGTCTGGAGAGTAGCTGCAGTTGCAACTAGTATTTTTGGTTTTAGGCTTGGACTTTCTGCTTGATATGCTAGCTCTGGAGAGTGGTACACTACCTTGATTGGCTTTTGGACCTATGGTTTGCTTCCAGAATTATTCTCTCTGTCAAGGTTAAGGTGCTCGGGGGTGGCTTCGGCCTATGGTTGGGTGAGAATATTGCTATATCGTCTATGGTTAAACGAGCACACCTATTATTTCTAACAGGTTATGGGCCCACACTATCTTTAGACAGTCTAACTGCTGGAAGATAGATTGGGAGGATTCTGCTCAGTTACAGTTGCAGTTGCAGTCAAAGTTTTTGTTGCAACAACGAAACCCTAACCCTCTTGTTAAGGCACCTTAAGTGAAGAGATTGACCTAATTTTTGGATAGCCTAGTGCGCCCTAACATAGCGCACCTCCTGGTACTCTCAACAAGCTAAGACGTCAAGTTTAAGTTTTTGGTCAAGGTCAAAGGTTGACCAAGTCAAAGTAGTCATGACTTACTCTATGAAGTCAGAAAACAAGTTAGAAGGGGCTTCTAACTTCAGAGCATGGAAGACAGGGATTGACCTCATCCTTGCCAAGAATAAAATGTTGGATATCGTGAAAGGAAATATCGTGGAACCACATCTTGAAGAAGGAAAAGAGAAGGAACCTCAGAACGTTGCAGTTATGGAGAAGTTCAAGGATAATGACATCAATGCCATGAGTATCATAGTGGACTCTGTAAAAGACCACTTGATACCCTACATCTCTCATCTTGACTCATCTAAGAAGATGTACGATGCCCTAACTAATCTCTTCTCAGTCAGAAGCATTGGACAAGTAATGAGTCTGAAGAATGAGCTTCGTGACATGAAAATGAATGATGATGAAAGCATAACATTATACTTTGTGAGAATATCTCAGTTAAGAGATAAACTACAAGCTATTGAAGAAATCATTTCAAGGAACTCGTAAATATAGTACTCAATGGCCTTTCCAAGACATGGGATGCATTTGCCGCAAGCATGAACACAAGAAAAGAGTATCTCACATTTGAGGAACTTTGGACTTGTTGTGCACAAGAAGAATCAAAGATTAGCACAAAAGATAAATCCCAAAAGAAATACGATGATCAAGCCTTCACAGCAAAATTCAAGAATTTCGAGAATAAGAGGAAGTTTGGCTTAAGGAAGGAAACAGTCGAAGCATCAGTTGTCGAAGAAAAGGAACCCTCAAAGAAGGCCAAGCAAGATAAAACAAACTTCTTCTTCTAAGTCAAGGTAACAATATTCTTCAAAGTTCTTCTACATACCAAGTTTACATAGTTTCTGTACATATATTGCATATCTATTTCTTAGAAGATAAGATGTTCAAGTGAAACAATACCTATGGAAGAATAACAAGATAAGGATTGCTATCACGATGACTACAAGTCAAGCAATACCCATGAAAAGATGAAGTACGTTGACAACCATTGGTAACAATTCATGTGGAAGCTATTATATAAGTAACAACTGCCAGATAAGCCGAAATCAGAATCAAACTTGAAGAGACCCAGAAGAAGTCAAAACAGAAAGAAGTCAGCAATCAAGAGGAAATTAGAAAAAGACTTGTGACACTTTGCAGAAGGCAATAAGGATGCAGATGGAAGCATGGACTCTCTTAGATGGAGGGAGTTGATTACAGAATTCCAAAAGAAGAGCATGCATTCATGCATGAAGCAAGGATTATGAGGGAGCTAATCCTAAATGATATGATCCATCGAGGATTATGAAGTATCTGTCCATGTTTCAATTGAAAGTAGCAGCCATGATAAGCAGCACGTGTTCAATTTGACTCTAGAAGAAGTCTTCTTCGAAAAGAAGACTTAAAGTATCCTTGGCTGTCCATCTACATCCATGATTCTATGATGAAAGGAAGAAATTGGAATATTCAGGGCATATAGAAGACTCCATGGACCCAAGAGCTAAAGAGAAACATGAGGAGGAACATGAAGATTCCAAGAAAGAAAGAAAAGCCAGAACAACCAGTTATTATACCGAGAATCACAAAGACTATCAGCTTGGTTTGAACCCACTAGAAGCAATCGAGCAGAAGAAATGGAAGTTATGATAAAGAACAATGTAAGTAAGAAAATGTGAAAAAGACTTATGAATGGAAGCATTGCAAGATTCGGAGGTTCTTCCAAAAGGAGGGAGAAGACTATGACAACAGCTTGTTCCAGTAAACCAGATATACCTCTTGTAGTATCCATGGATTGGAATTTACGTGTAAAACACTGTTCTTCTCAATAAAGCAAATGAGAAAGAAGCTTATACCATAAAGATACCCATGTATGTAGATATAAGAAGACCTTGTATGGATTCAAACAACTTGATGCAGAGTATCTCATATACAACAGAAGCGTGGTGAAAACTTTCTATGACAGAGATAGTGTATCAGAACAGTTACTCAAAAGATTGGGATTATGGATTGTTAATCCATGGCAAACTCTCTTGATGACAAAAGAAGTGCTACTTGGATATGTTTCAGTTTGAGCCTTGCCACGATGTCATGAGCTAGCAGGAAACAGAAGTTCTGAATTCGACCATGATATATTGTAATGATCAGAGCTATATGAAGCCTTCACATAAAACCAGTGTTCCATGACAGACCGAAGTACATTGAGCTCAAGCATTATATTCTCCTTGATGAAGTCCAGAAAAGAGAAGTGGTTCTCCAATATATTTCCACAGATGAGCAGATAGCAGATATTTTGGTAAAGCCTCTGTCCAAGATGAAAAGTTTGCGTACTCAAGAAACAATATGGGGCTCATGGAGACAAATTTCTTATTGAAAAAGGAAGAGATTACTCCCAGGTTGGGAGGGAGCACTGATATGTTATTGATTTATAGATAGTCATTTTTTCAGTTTGAAAAATGGTCCAGGATGAACAGTTCCTTTCCAATTTGGAAAGTGGTTTGAGATTCTTTACGGACAGACATTTTCCAGTTCGGAAAATGGTCCAGATCGGACAGTCATTTTCGTAATGAAAATGGTCTAATAGATTGTTGATGTACCATAGACAGTGATTCCCCTTGTGTCCAGTGTGGGGGAATGGTCTAGGACAGTCATTCTTCTTGGCAGTCACTCTGAGCAGTGATCAAGAAGAATGGTCTGCCTCGTCGGGCAATCATTCTTTCGAAGTTCACAGTTGTGAGCAGTTTCGAAGAATGGTTTGTTTTGGAGGTTGGTGCAGGATAGTCATTTACATTAGGAAATGGTTCGAACAGTCATTCCCTAGGGCAGACTCATTCTCTCCAGGTTGCACTATGATTAGTGCCGGAGGAATGGCCCAGTTAGGTGAATGGTCCAAGTTCAGCAATCAGGGACAGGAATTCCCTAGGGCAGACTCATTCTCTCCAGGTTGCACTATGATTAGTGTCGGAGGAATCGCCCAGTTAGGTGAATGGTTCAGGCTCAGAAATCAGGGGCAGTTATTCTTCTGTGCTTGAGAAGAATAGTCCAGATAGCCCATGGCTAATGTTTTACTTTCTAAGAACAGATGCTCTTCCAGATCTCATAGATGTGAGTGGAAGAATGGCCCAAATGACTCAGTTTATATCATGATATTGTTTTATGCAGGTTGATATCAGATGATATGATTGTTGTGGAGACTGTATGTCTCTAGACAATAGATGTATGCTACTGTGGTGGATGTGTTCCACTGGTTGTGACTATACGTCATGTTATCGCATAGTTTGTAGCTAGGAGTAAAGGCTATAAGGTAGAAGGCCGAACTGGCGTAACAGGAACCTATCCCACCCAATGTCACCACAATGGGAAGGTTCTTTCTCTTTAGGGAGGCTAGGCCCAGGGGAGACGTCCCCGGTGACCTGGGGTTTTGAAAGGGCAAACGATAGTAGGACAAGAACAAGTTCCCCCTTTCACAGATCACCGCCAATCAGATAGTACCGGTTAAACAGCCAATAATAAAGTATAACCAAAGAAAAGAAAAGCACCTGCTTGAGACAATACAACAAGGAAACTGATACGTGCAATCCTGGTTAGTACTTCATATATATTAAAGACTATCTGATATTCAATATGAGCAGTTTAAAAGTAAATATTGACGAAGTCAATGTTTGCAAAATGGCAATGATAAATATGTAACTTCACCAATAAATACTAGAATGATACAGCATTCAATATAACAAATCACTTCTTAACTCAATTAATGCCTTCAACAACCATTCAATTGCTCATAAAGTGAAACGTTGTTGCATCAAGATGAAATAACCAAGGGTGACATCAGCAGTCCAGGGTTAGTAGGGTTAGCTAGAGTTTAGGGTTAGTAGTTAGGGTTTCAAAAGGCTTAAAGAGTTTGTTTATGACCAAATTCACTTCAACGCAAGGGGTCTTGGAGATCAGTGCTTTAAAAGGGGAAGATGGAGTCAGCTAAGTGAAGGACACAGAAGTTGAAGGAAGTAAGGGGGAAAAACGGCTAGCTCATAAGGTCAAGACAGGAGGGTTTAAGAGGGAGAGTGTTGCTAAGGCAAGGCTCTTTCATCAAACCCTAAAAGAAAACGGCCCTAGGTGTAGATAACCTAGGCCTGGGACGTCCTCTTCCTCTTGAAGT
>SNQJ01S0001954.1:2806-13101 GCA_010110895.2 Picea sitchensis | reverse complement strand
TAACTAACTCCTAAGTGTCTAAATATCCTAACAATAAAAACCATACAATTGATTCCAATTTAGACAACCTCAAAATCCTGAGATTTCACGTTAACCAATGCAAGATTTTATTTCTCCAATGCAATCATATTAGTGCCTTTCGCTATTGGGTTATGGAGTCAGGTAAATAAGGAGCTAACAATGCTATCTCCTTGGGGGTGTAAACCCTCTTACTCCCCAAGGCAAGCAAATGNAGACCAAGTAGATCTTAACTAACTCCTAAGTGTCTAAATATCCTAACAATAAAAACCATACAATTGATTCCAATTTAGACAACCTCAAAATCCTGAGATTTCATGTTAACCAATGCAAGATTTTATTTCTCCAATGCAATCATATTAGTGCCTTTCGCTATTGGGTTATGGAGTCAGGTAAATAAGGAGCTAACAATGCTATCTCCTTGGGGGTGTAAACCCTCTTACTCCCCAAGGCAAGCAAATGCTAACTAGGAGATACTAGGAGGGTGTAAACCCTTTTACTTCTCCTAGTAAAACCTTGTGCAACAAATAACTTCTAGACAAAAATGATAGATAATGGTGGGATTGTAAATCCTTATACTCCCCAAGAAATCTAGCAAATCAAACTTGTAACCAAGCAATGAAGCATCAACAAAATAAATCCTTACCTAGTCCAAGAAATGACAAGAATCAAGATAAACCTCCTCTTACCAAGATAAATCCACCATAAATGCAAAAGAAAAGCTCCAAGAGAGGTAGTGCACTACTTCTTCCACCAATAGCATGAAGAGACAAGAGCACAAGAGAGAAGAGGTTGCCCAAAAAGGGCACAAATTTCAGCTAGTAAAGCTTCTCACAATGGGAGAGCTATAATGATAATGAGATACAAATGATCTCTATTTATACAAAATGTCTTAAACATAGTTTGTCCACCTAAGTTAGGGTAAACACAAAATAAGGGGACAACAACCCTTATTTTGCCCCTTTACACTAGTAATTCATTTTTAATTCGAATTTAAAATTTAAATAGTGCAAAATAGAAACCCTAAAATGACGTCACCCCTCTAAGGGTGACGTTTTGACCCTTTGAGCAAGACGTTGGAGTAGAAGGTTGCAGTCGTTGGGGCTCATGGAGCCTCCCTCTCATGCGCTATAGCCTCCTCAAGTCTTCTCCCACCAAATCATGTCAAGTGTCAACAAGTAGAAACTTCATCACCACCAAACCTTAGCCCCAATGGTGACGTCAACTCCTCAAAGGTGACGTTTTATCCCCTCCAAGCAAATCGTTTGGAATGTGAGGGCTAGGCAAGGTCCTCCAAGGTGTCCTCTAGGCCTCCAAAGGCAAGTCATCGTGATCCGGCATGTGGGCCCTTGGCATCCAACCTATGGGCTTCAAGCCCCACGGAAGCCCAAGCTAGACTTGTTCCACCAAAACTATCCACCAGCTAGGTCCTACAAATACAAATGGGTACGCCCTCCTAGGATCTCAAGTCAAAGCATCATGATAAGTAAATCAAATCAATAAAAGAGCCATCTAAGCAACATCCAAACCACCTCATCAAAATAAACTAATGCTCAAAGACCCTATGCAATTTGCCAAGTCTAGGTATGGGAGTGTTGACAAAACGACCTATTGGGTGAATCGTACCTCAAGTTTAGGAGCGTTTCCCGAGGGAACCTCCCTCTAAGTCATGTGGATGATGTGTCATGGATGAGGGGAAGACTTTTGGGAATGGGGTTCATGACATACAAGGGGTTGTAGTGTCTCATTTATGGGTGCCTTTGAAGAGGGTGTGTTGCACCTTCGTTTTCAATGCATCTTTTTTCCAAACCCATTCAATGCCATTAATTAATTAGAAATCCAAAACCTTGGGTACTCCCTATTGGTGAATCGATTAGCTTGGGGGGCAGTGCCACAAGGCCACTTGAAGCTAGAGGTACACAGAGTGCCATATGCAAGGAAAGAAAGGGACATCGCATGAGTGTACACACCTCAACAAGTGGGGACATTTATATAATGTTAATTTGCTTTTGCAAGTCTTTGATTTTTTAGGAGAAGCGTTTCATTGCTCTCAAGACCTCTTTGGGCGAGCATCTGGAGGGTTCATAAGTAGGCTTTTATCTTTTTCCAACTATTCCCCTTTGGGCCTTCATCCCCTTCTTCCCATGAAATGAGGGACAACCCCTTCTTGGGTCAGTACACCCGAAAATCCCAAAAGGTGTGGAGATGAGGGGATGGAGTGTGGAAAGTGACAAGTGTGGTCAGGAATGGCACGATGACTCGTCCAAAGGACCTCCCAATAGTAGCCCTATCCCTAAGGGTGACCCACTTACTAGGGCGCAATGTCAACCACCAAAGTGAAACAAGGCAAAGAACATAATGTCCAAGCAAACATCACATAAGCAAAAGCAGTAATAGATGTAACAAACTCAAATGCCTCAAATATTGAAATGGCACTCACCATAATACCTGACTTGTACCTCATGGAGCAAGACCCAATGCCTTTCGAAGGCCAACTGATGTGGTGGATACTGTCGTGATGAACCTGGAGATGTGGTGGTGAGGTGGGTCTCTATCTGTGCAAGTGGACTGCTAGTCAAGCCGTCTCTCGGTACTCCATGTCTACAATCTGAGTGCCTCGAGACATCATCTCCTTAGTTATCCCTAGGAGTTGGGGATAAAAGGCCCATTCTATGTGGGTGTCAATGACCGTTAGAGACCTGGAAATGAGCAAAACATGCAGGAAAGTGCCCCTCAAGCAACACCTAGCTCATGGTGCAAAGCACACTGATCCAATAATCTGTTAGCTCTCATAGGTAAGCTACTTCCATCTCCACTTCTCAAGTTTGCACCTAGACCTGTAGAAACAGATGGGCACATATTAGAGACCCTTCCTGCTAGGTAAACTTTGTGTTGTGATGTGTGTTGGTGAAAAGACATTAATTTCTTGTTTTCTAAAAATGATACAAAATATCAACTCTAATCTAGTGCCATGTCCTCTGGAAATCAACAGCACAAGGAAGAGAATCCCCATTGGGGTGACCTTCCAAGTAATATTGGCTAGGAGCAAAGAATGGCAGGTAAGATGGACCAAGAGCTAAGAATGGTAGGTAATATCAAGAGCAAGGAATGGCAAACTTGAATGCTCAACCCCAAGTTGATTGAGCATATTTGCATAACCAGAACAAGTGTTTTGGAGTTTTAGTCTTGCCACACAGCGTGCACTTGGTTGCAAAATTCTATGGATAAGCCTCCATGCAACAATTACTAGACAAAACATGCTTTTCTAGTCTCAAGGTGCCACTTATAGATGGACTTCAATCTATATAGCCATGTTTTCTTCTTCAATTTAGTTCTCCAAACTTTATTGAGCTTTGCTTCAAGCCTAGGCCTTTTCAACAACCAGCTGTACCCATCAGTCAACTTGTACTTCGTAAATGCCTTTCTATGATTCCATCTCCAGTCTTTCGACCAAGTGCACGACCCTAGAAGGCATAGTTTAAGAAAGACCTTATTAGGGATCAACACCCAAAAATTTGCTAAAACAATCTTATCTGCAAGGATATGCAGGAATCCTATCTTTAGAGCATCCCAACTCTTCCAATCTCTAGCATGCTTGTTATAAATGTCTCTAAGACCTCCAATGCCTTTCTAATACAATCTCCCGAATAAGAAACAAGGATCCTCAACCAAATTCTTCCCTTCCTTGATAACTATTGAGGACCACCACAAGCAATGGTCATTGAAGGGGAGCCAAGACTTGAGCTAGTCATTTTCCCAAACCAACTTATTCTTGATGGCTTCCTAGGCTTTCCAAATACTTTTAGCCAAAAATAATCCCTCCAAATTTGGGCAAGGGTTGGGGTAGTCAATAGGGTCTAGAAGTTTAGATTGTTCAAAACCTTCCAAAAGTAACAATGTTTATGAGCAAACACTTACAGGCTTCCGGACATTCTATAGTGCTAATGATTTAGCACATAGAGCTTGGGCTTGTGTTTTAGTAACCAAAATAGCCATCCCTCCTTTCTCTCCAAGAGTGTAGCAAAGGATCCAACTAACTCTATTGAATCCCTTATCTCCATTGGAACTAGCCCACAAAAAGTTCTAAGAAACTTCTCTAGCTTATAGCATATGCATGGGTCAATGGAAGACAACAAGAAGAGCAATACACATCAATAGCAGCCAGCATCTAGTGCAAATTTATTTTTTCCTACAAGAGACAAAGGCTTCATAAACCATTTATCAATTTTTTTAAACTCTTGGTAGCACTACATCCCATAACTCCTTCGATGAGGCTCCGAAGGCAAAAGGGAATTCCCATAAAAATGAACAATTTCCCAGATTCAACCACGCCTATCCTTGTCTTAGTAGTGTAGTCATTCAAAGATCTCCCACTGACTCTACCAATAGCATTGAGTTTGGCCATTGTAATTTTGACCCAAAGGCTTCGCAAAAAATTTGCAAGCAATCCATGGTATTGCCTTGTAGATTTCAACCTTGTACAAATAATTATTGCAAATAGATTCTAAATAAAAACAGAAAAGATACAATGGCACACACACACATTACACAGAGATTTTACCCTGGAAACCCAAACCGGGAAAACCAGCAACATGTTTAGAGCCGCAACTCTAATCTTTTTATTCATCATCTTCTTCATTGTTTACAATACAATATACATATAGGATCCCGCGGCATCCAAACCCCTAATCCATTGACCTGGATTAGTCAACAATCATAATTCCTTAACCGGAATTAGAAAACCATGTGCTAAAAAACTGCCAAAAATGGACGCAAATAACCGCCAAAAACAATTATGGGGGCTCTACCCCAAACCCCCTTGCTCCCATATCAGTGTACAGTACATGGGACTAGTCTTGCAAAAAGAATATAACACATATACAACATGTCCAAGGTCTATTTCTCTTCAATGATCAATGGAAAATAATCATCGACAAAGTTCCCATTTACACGCTAAACATCATTGTGTCAAGGAAGGGGGATACCTCTCCATAAGCCTTATGCTATTCTATTGTGGAGAAGATAGCCAAGGGCTTTAGCAGCCATTACATACAAGCTCAAGGCTAAAGGGTAGCCTTGCCGGATGGACCGAAAAAGCCCTATCTCTTCAAATTTTCCCTAATGGATAAAATGACAGATTGAGGCTTCTGAGAATAATGTTTCAACCGCTTTGACAAAGAAGGGCAAAGATCCTAGCACCTTTAACATGGCGAGGATAGAAGGCCATTCCACTCTCTCATACACTTTTTCAAAATCAATCTTCACGAAGAGGTCCACCAAGCCTTGACTTCTGACCCATTCTATATTTTTCGAAACTATTACATTATCTAAGATGTATCTTCCTCTAATGAACCCTGTCCATTTTAGTTTAATGATTTTCAACAATATATATTTAACTCGAAGGGCAAGCGCTTTGGTTAGAATTTTGTAAGATGCATTCAGCAAGGTAATTCACCTCTAGCTTGTGAGAAACTCTAGGTTTCCTAGCTTTGGAATGAGCCTAAGCAATCCTTTGTTAATGTCACTACCAAGTGTGCATGTTTGTACAAAGTCTTTGTACACTTGGAGAAGATCCTAGCCCACGAGTTCCTAGGTAGCCTTATAAAACTCGCACGACTTATCATCTAATATTTCCTTGAGAGTCATTTCCAATTCCTCCAATGTTAGCCCTTACATGCTCATTGTTGCTCATGTCAACTTTCAAGAGGCTACGTCAATATAGGTTAGCATGGCCACCTTCCTTTCTATTGTCATTTCTTGAACTGGAAACCCATTTCATGATGATTAACAAACTCCCTTTCTTTACTTACCTGGTTTGGTATTCTCCACCTACGATTTTGAGGGCTTTAATACATTCCACACCTTCTTTGGAGTGGAGGGATTTTAAAGAAGTCATTGGTTGGTCTATCACCTAGCTTGAGCCAATGTAGTTGAGCATGAACTTGGGCACCCTTTGCTTTGCACATCTATTCAACCTTCAACAAGAGACAGCTAAGCTACTTTGGCCTGATGCTACTCACTAAAAGGGCTAAGTTGTAACATCCTCAAGACCTTCTTTCATCCATCCATGACTACTTTGCATGTCCTTCTTCTAATTGTCGTAAGGTGTATCCCATAACCTCTCAAAAAGTCAATGACCCTTCTTATGGCATCCTCCTTCCATAGAATCTCGTCTCTATCTCCTTGGTCATAGAATAATGTTCCAAATTCTTTTGATGGCTTTAATACAAGATTTGTTTTCATGAGAGATAGAATTTAACATGAACCTCGTATTCCACAACCTGGGCTTGTCAAAACCTCAGGGTACAGAGACAACAATCGACTAGTGATCAAATAGGGTGACTTCTCTCGGTGCTTGAATCGACCTTATGCCTTCATGCCAATTGGGGGCATTCTAGTAGGAAAAAGGCCTTCTTTATCTTCTTGATTTTCTACATTATTGAACTCATCACAAAACAATCAACGAGCCTCTGTGGGAACTCTTCAATGAGACAATCCCACAAGGTTTCCCTTTCACGAGCATCATTTGATGCATAAATATTGGCCAAGCCTAAAACATGACCTTTGAAATCAAACAAAACCCATACAACACGGTTGGATTCAACCAGTGTTGAATAATGGCCTCCACCCACCATGTTGGGATTAAGTTCCACCTATGCCTTCATCATGGTTAGTTAAAAACACAATAGAATCAAGCCATATTACCCGAAGGGCCTGTTATCCCCTATCCTAGGGATAACTAAGGAGATCATGTCTCGAGGCCCACAGGTCCTAGACATGGAGTGTCGAGAGTCAGATGACTTGAGCATGGCCCCGGAGGGCACATCTTTTCTTCAGTGTAGCCCATCTATCAGCAGCAGCAGTATCCATCCCACCAGCCTGGTCCTGATGTAGCAGTAAGTCTTGCTCCATGAGGTAATGAGTCCGGATATAATGGTATGTGTCACTATAATTATTGAAGCACTTGAATATGTTGCACTAAATTCTCCTTCATTTCATAACGTTTGCTTGGAAATTATGCGCTTTAACTTGTTCATACCTGGAAGGGTGACATGATGCCCTAGTAAGTTGATCTCCCTTTAGAATGGGTTGCCACTGGGTGGGTCTATGAAAGGTCATCGTCCATTCCCTCCATACTTACCACTTTCCATCCTTACTCCTCTCATTTTCCCCTACCTTTGTTCGGGCATTGGGTTTGCCACACTAGGAAGGGTTGTACCTTGCCTTGTGGGAAGAAGGGGCTAAAGGCCAAGGGGGTAAAAGTAGTTGGCAAGAGTTAAAAGCCAAAGAAGGAACCTTTGAGATGCTTCACCTAGGGATTCCCGAGAAAGCAGTAAAAGGCTTCTCGGTAAGAAAAGGGAACCTATAAGATAATAACACTCAAGGTATTAGTTGGTGGATGGGAGGTCTCAACATGAGTCGGCCTATTATGACCATGGGCATGTAGTGATATGACACTACCATCTATCTAGTCACCAAACCAGGGTAGTGGCTCTTGGTGGCATATCCAAGAGAAAGGGGGTCTCATCACGAGCCAGTTTTCTCATCTCCGTGAAATGCTTGTGGGTAACGCTGTCACCTCTGGTCACCAAGCCAGGACAGTGTCCCTCAACTTTTCCATTGAAGCATAAAAAGAAAAAGATCAAAAGCAATGAAGCTAAGAATAATAGGCATTGAATGGGCTAGGAAAAAATGTGGCATCTATGACAAGGTGCAGCTCGCCCTCTACAAAAGCACCCACAGGTAAGATCTACATTTCCCTATTATCACTGCACCCCATGCCCAAACAATTACCCCACACCACCTCACATGCACTTACATGACCTAGACTAGTTCTCACCGGGAAACAAGTGGTGAACCAAGCCAGTTCACCAGGTAAATACCCAATGTAGGTAGGACAACAGGTTATAATCCATAAAGGATAATGTATTAAATAATAATGTATATGAATATGAGATGATGAGATACAGTAAGAATGAGGGCCTTATATACCCACGCAGGGGTGCCCTTCCATTAAGAGACGTGACCTTTTATTGGGAAGGTGTCTCTTCATTAATTATCCATTAACTATTATAATGTATTTATATTTATTATTATATATTATCTTCATAACATTGCCTTCCCCTTAAAAATGCTTTGTCCTCAAAGCATACTTATGGAAGACTTATCTCTTGCTCTGGCTTGTAATATCATCTCCTCATTCTTTACTCCTGAATTATTGATCGTTGAGGGCTTCAAACGATAGGATCTTCTAAGCGCTGCGTAGAACCGTCAAATTGTAAGGGAGTTTGCCCACCTTAAATCGATCTTCTGCACAATGGGGCTTTTATGGGGTTCTTGTAGACAATTTGATGTATTTTGACTCCCCTGATAACTTCTACCTTGCGCATCATTTGTAATGGCGGTAATAATTTTTGACATATTTGTCATATGTTTCTGTGGATACATTGATTGGTTGAAGTCTCGATTTTTGTGATTAGGATGTCTATAAGGTATCCTTGCAACCTAATATTTACTTCGAGTACTTGTAGCTTCTTCTTGATTAACACTTGGAGTTGAGTTTTCTTCATAGCCCTGGCTTGTTTCTACTTCGACATGTGAAGACCTCTTTACATCAACTGAATCATTTTGAGCTATAAGGTTGACTGGGTTTGTATTAATTGTTTTATCCACCATCAGGTTTTTTCCATTTGAAAACTTTTGTAGTTCCATAGGTTCAGTCATTGTCTCTTTATCTACCAATGATTCTTTATTGATAAGTTGTTCTAACATGTCCTCTATCGTCTTCTTATCACTCTTTATCTTCTAATTGTTGATATTGTGGTAGTTGTGGGAGGTATTTACCTCCACGTGTAAACCTGACGAGAATAGAATATTCTGGGAAGCAAGAAGAAACCCTAATGAGTTGGCTAATAACCCTAGAAGACAAGTCGGCTCAAGAGGATAATTTGTATTAGGTTATTAGCCTCCAAGAGAAGAAGTCGGACAGAAGAAATATTATATACTAAGTAAATAGGTACCCAGAATGAGAAGTCGGCCCAGGCAGTTAGCCAGAATTAGTATAAATACAGGAGGCCAGTCTTCATTTTGGTGGGCATTCTCAGAACTGCAGAGCTCACTTGTGCGCACTGCAGTTAGCCAGTTTGTGCGCAAGTTTGGAGGAGAAGTTGCCGTTACAGCTGCTGCAGCGAGCAGATTATGTTTTGGCTTGGACTATCTCTTGGTTATGGTTTGGACTATCTGATCATCTCTTGTTTGGTGCGCTATCCTTGGAGAAAGGTGTGCTACCCTTTGTTTGACTATCTAGCCTAGGGTTTGCTTCCGGAGTGATTCTCTGTCAAGATTAAGGTGCTCTGAGGGTGGCTTCGGCCTATGGTTGGATGACAATAATGATATTGTCGATGGTAAAACGAGCACATCCATTATATTCTAACAGGTTATGGGCCCACACCTCCTTCATTCAGTCTAACCATTGGAAGGGAGCATAGCCATAAGGATATTGAGCTCGTTGAAGAACTGTCGCTAGGGTTTCTAGCAGGAGTAGTCACCAAAGCACTGCCGCTGGGGTTACTAGCAGGTGCAGTTGCAGAAACCTTAATCCTCTCGTTGAGGCACCTTAAGTGAAGGGATTGACCTAATTTCCGGATAGACCAGTGCGCCCTAGCCTAGCGCATCTCCTAGTACTCTCAGCAAGCCAAGACGTCAAGTTTGAGTTTCTGGTCAAATCTAGGGCTAACCAAGTCAAAGCAGCCATGACTTACTCTATGAAGTCAGAAAACAAGTTAGATGGAACTTCTACTTCAGAGCGTGGAAAACAAGGATTGACCTCATCCTTGTGTTACATATTATTTTCGTCATCCCTATGACCGTTAATGATGTAAACCTACCTGTTGCCTTCAGAGGGGTCAATGGCCTGAGTTCCTGAAGAAAGAAGAGAGAAGAACTTTTTCCTGAGATAAGAAGTTGCATTCTCCTTTGTAAAAACCCTATTAAAGAGGATGTTCACAGGTTGCTATATAGGCAGGGTGCGAGAATGCCTGATTTTCGCAGGCTACACCATAGCTAGGTCGCGAAGTGTTCACAGGTTGTTATATAGGCAGGGTGCGAAAATGCTCATACGTGGGAAAAACGAGCATCTTCTCGATGCTTCTAGAAGGAGAAACTTCTATGGTGAGGTGGCATCCGAATGGTTTGGATCTTACTCGTTTTCATGATTTAGTGGAATCATCCTAACCTCCTCACCTTATCCTCTTCAACTTATAAAAGGAGAGGAGCTC
>SNQJ01S0001953.1:201834-250575 GCA_010110895.2 Picea sitchensis | reverse complement strand
CATCTACAATCTCAGTGGTGAACCCTTTGTGGTGCAAGGTTACCATGAGGTTTTGAAGTACATCTTCATACGTCTGCAAATTTGGTTTAGTAAATTCGATAAACTTATTTATGAGCTGTATGAATGATGATATGCCCCTGTCACTGCAACAACTCTTAAAACGTTTTTGTAAGTAGGGTGGTAGGGTGAGCAAAAACAACTTTACAAGAGCATCCTCTCCTCCCAACTCTATCTCGCTTAAATATTCAAAAAAGTTCACTATATGAAGAGCCGGGAGACCCAAAAACGGTGGAGAGTTGTCTAACCATCTATCATCAAAATAATTCGGGTATCCTTGAAAACTTCTAAAATCAATAGTTGGATACATTTGTTCCCAGTAAGCCATGATCCCATAATATTGAGTATATCACAGAAGGTACTGAGAAATGTCAATGGAGTCGCCAGATAGTTTTCCTGAAACTACCAAAGAAATAGGGGGAAAGGCTAGTGGAGTCGCCAGGTAAGCAAGACTCACCAAAGATATGTCGTTGAGGAATGTAGACTCAGTGTTCCCCGGCAACGGCTGACAGCGGCAAATTGTTATCGCATGGTTTGTAGGAGAGGTCCAAGGAGCTTGAGTGAGGGGCTTGAAGCGTGAGGAGCTTCTCCACCCACTATCACCTCGATGAGGAGCTCTTTCTGTTTAGGAGGTCTAGTCAGGAGGCGTCCCTAAGGCAATCTGGTCCAAGGAAGGCTAAAGGATGAAGGCCAAGTCAAACCCCTTCCTGGGTCTTGCCCAGAGATAATTCGAGGGAAGTAAAACCACTGATGATGCAACTGTTTGTGAGACAAAACAAAGAGAACTAGAAATTAACTACGGGTGGGTTAGTACTTCATAAGCATTCAAGACTATCTTTTCATAAATATATGAGCAAATGGATTAATGCTATTATTGAAGTCGATGATGGCTAAACAAAAGCAAAGACTTATAATCACTTTTCAATAAAAGCATAAAGGACAAATGGCATTCAGCGTGTGCAAATTTAAACCATGTATCATACTATCAATGCATTAAATGTGTCGATGGCTCATATATTATCTTTCTTACGTCACTATATAATGCTACAAAGGTGTGTCGACTTCAGATGATGAACCAAAAATAATGACAAAGAGCAAAAACGTTTTATCAATTTAAACATACAAGCAGTGTCAACTCAGTAATCAAACAATAGGTACGCTAGATGTCAAGGCGTTCGAGGTTTAACCAGAAACAAGGTGTGCTTAAGCGTCTGACTATGTTTATTTTTTGGGCATTATAGCAGGTTAAGCCCAGCCTAAGTGGACGTTTGATACTTTCAACCGGCAAAATGCAATTTGATTCCATGACTCACAAAGAAGAGACAAGACGCAACTTTACATCAAGCCAAAGAAGTGAAAATAAGGCCAGATGTCTCCTAAAGTTAGTCCTAAAGCGATAGGGTTAGTAGTGGGATTAGGTAGGGTTTACCATTTGAAAGAGTTTTGAGAAAAATTAAGGTATAACAAGCTCAAACAAGAGGTTCTAGACTAGTGCTTGGGTTAATGGAGTCAAAGGGCAGATTGGCTAATGGGTTAGAAGGACTTCAAACCTAGGGACAAAGGGCCTAGGGGTTTAGTGGTGTTGCTAAAGCAAAGGCCACTAAACCCTAACCCTGAAGATAAAAGGCTTATCTAGGTGCAGCTAAAGCTAGGCCTAGTGCTACAATCTTCTCCTTAGGACTTTCTTGGCAAAGCGGCTGGCTTAGAAGTAGAAAGTCTGCTGGCTGAAAAAGTGTTGCTTTATGGCAGAGGCTTTCTCAAACCCTAAGTAAACCCTAGGTGTAAAACAAACAGGCTTAGGATCACTTCTTTCTTCAACTGTACTTAAAACTAGCACAAGATAAAAGAGAAGGCTAGTGTGGCATTCAAAGTTAGGCTAAACCCTCTAGAATCAATTGGCTTAATGTTTATGCTATGGAGACATGAAGCCTCAGCCTACTGTGTGTAGGCTCCCTAGGGTTTTCAAGGATGAAGAAAATCAAAATAACAATAAATGTAAATCCTAAACCACAACTATTCAATCAAAGAGCTTTGAAGAATAACACTTACAGATCATGAAGAAACATGCATCCCATGCCCTGGTTATAAAACCTTCCAATAGCATATAACACCCTTCACTGAGTAAGACCTTCAAGTTAAGCTACCTCCTCCAAGAGACAAAATGCAAGATAAGGCTAGAAGCCTCTCCAAATGAGAGCAAAGTTATGTTATGATCTAAAAGAGGGAAAAACATCTCTATTTATACAATACTTTTGTTAGCTAATTTAAAATGGAGTCAACAAAATGTGGAAACAAAGTTGTAATTCGATTTTAATTTTTGTCCCTTTTACATGCTAAATGTCAAATGAGCAAAATGTCAAGGGTGATGCAAGCCTCTAAAGTGAGACGTTGGCCCTCTAGGGCATGATAACCACCAAACGATCAAAACGTTGCCCCTCACGATTTCGACATCATCCTGCGTGCCAAACAAGAGCATATCAAGAACATATGTACTACTGGAAGTCGTCCAACTGTCTCTGGTGAAATCACCTTGCATCATAGTCCGATCCATGCAGTGATCCATAAAGCAGTCTACCCAAATGTCACACGATGAGGGCGTTCCTCTTCCTCGGCGTGCATGGGCTCATCACAAACCACATCTGCATCGCCATCCCAGCGTCCATCTGATGGGCTCTTGACCCCCATGGAGGTCCGAACTAAAATCATCTCCCCATGTGCACCAGATCCTCTGAAATTTTGTCAAGCAGGCATAGTCACGCACATCCAAAGCTCACAGCCCTCAGGGGGCTCTCAGATCCTGAACATCATAGCAATGTAAATCAAGTTTCATCATTAAAATTATCAAATGTATGCATAACACTAACAAATCTTCTAATGACTCCAAAGACCTGCGGACCTACATACAAAGTCAAAGCAACCGAGGGGCAACCTATTGGGTCAATAACCCCCAAGGCTGGAAAGTTTTCATAAAGGGGTTATCCAAGACATGTATAGTGGCGTGATATGGTTTTAGGGATGTCTGAACATGAATTAGACCTAGGGTTGGTGTAGATGCAGCCAGGTGCCATTGTAGGGTGAGTTGTGCAGATCTGGATCACAATTTTTCCAAGCCATGGTGCCTTATCTTTTTCTTTATTTATATTATTTTGCTACCAAGCCTTGACAAAGAGGACACTGCCTTGGCGTGGTGAGTAGTGGTGACAGTGTTACCCACTAGTATCTTCCTAGAAATGAGAAGGTACATTTCGTGATGAACTATTTGGCCATGCAACCAAAGGTCTTTGCCAGACTTGGTAACCCGGATGGTGGCAATGTCATGCAGCTAAATACCTATGAACATGATAGATTGCGATAGTGATGAGACCTCCCCATCTCTTAGTTAGGTCTTGCACTTTGTTTATTTATCACATTTTCTTAGGGTCCCTCTCAGGTTTTCTTATGAGAGGCTTTTTCTTGCCTTCTGGGGATCCCTGGTGAAACATCTCTAGGTTTTGTTTTCCCTATGGCTTTTATCTTTTGCAGTACTTTTACCCCACGGGCCTTTAGCCCCTTCTTCCCTGAGACAGATGTACGGATGGTGGTCTTTCTAAAGGCTGAGACTGAAGTCAGGAAAAGATGAGTGAGGTTTTAAGATGAAAAGGTGAGAATATCAGGGGCCGGTTGATGGTTCTTCAAACCCCCTTTGGTGGCTAACGAAACCCATGAATACCAACTTACTAAGTCACCCCAATCAATCACTAGCAGGTGGTCCAAGTGGATTGAGTATATAAGATCCAAAAGCTGATCATCCAAAGATGAAAGGAAGTCTAATGCATATGTAAGAGGTTATAATGATCAAATGTGAAGGCACAGCCATGATACCTCGGACCAATTGCCTCACGGAGCAAGGTAGCACTACGATGCAAGCCCAAGTAGGTAGTGATGGAGGTACAGTCTATTTAATGAGGACAAATCTAATTTTGAGAAGAAGAAGATGGAGTCCTCAGGACCATGCTCAAGTCGATCATGCTCTCAGTACTCCATGTCTACTACCTATGAGCATCGAGACATGATCTCCTGAGTTATCCTATGAATATAGGGGGACAACATGCAGCTCAACTTCGGGGACATCTCGTAGCTAGCTAGCAGTATGAGAACCTCGACAATCTCTGGCGTAGACATGTAACCTTCTCACACTTGACAAAGGCATATTTGCGACAAAGAAGCAGGGGTGGAGTATTGCCACTACATAAAACAACTTGATATATATAAATGTGCATATAGGCGATGAAAAGTAAATGTGCATATCGGGCAATCATAAATAATTGTGCATATAAGGCCCAGTCACAAGTGCAAAATAAATATGAAACTCACTGTACTTACCTGCTGGCGGTATGTTGGTGTAGTCAAACAACCAATGAAACCATCCTAGCGATGTATTATAATATCTACCCTTGTGCTTCATCATGAACCAAGAAAGTGATAAGTTAAGCACAATATGTCATGGGTTGGAATATATGCTCATATCATGGAGAAAATCTGACATCTAAGCTCATGTAGATAGGTGGGAGGGATGAAATCTTGCCAAGTCCATCTCTGAAAAAGGCCCTCAATCCCATCTGAGAAAGGGGTATGAAACATACTAGGCTGACCGAGCAACTCCAAAGGACTAAGTTTCATTTTCACTCTCTAAAGAAGGGATTGACAAAAAACTAGTAGAGGACAGGCACATTATCAAGAGTAAGTTGAAAGACTGATTGGAAAAGGTATTACCAAACCGACTCTTGAAATCTAGGGATTGCCCAAGAGGAAACTCAACACAAAAAAAAAGGTACTTCCCAACTACCCACTGAATGGAAAAGCAAGGCAAAGAAATAGCCGATGGTTGGGATGAAAGAATCATAGTGCTTCCTTAAAGCAAACTGTGTCTTTACTTGTAGCAAGTCACGAACCTAGCGGTGATTAGGTAATCATCTTCATAAAAGGATTCAAGTGCTCATCAAACATCTCAAGGTAAAGGCTGAAAAGTGTCTGAAAACAAGGTACCAAGTCATCATACTTGGGGTTTTGAAAGCTACAAGTAAAACCTCATCTCTGGTTGCCCACTTTAGTCAAAAGAAATCTGTTGGTAGTCAACAGAGCAACATTTGGAGATGATCCTTTGTGTCATAGATAGGATCTGTATCAAAACCAGTGTATCCCACCTTCATCTCCCAACAAGTATGAACTCATAGAAATCAGCTATGTCGATGTGATTATCATAACATGGAGGAGTTAGAACATCCAAAACTTTTCACTCTTTATGTCATAAGGCAAATAACCATTTTAAAACTTGGAAGGAGACAATGTACCTCGCTTAATCCTTATTGGGCAAGAGCTTCAAGTATTTTGGACATCATCAACCGATGGAAGGTCTTCCTCATCTTAGTTTAGAGATATAGGGATACATTTTAAGTCCAGTTCCTTCTTTATTTTTTGAATCATCAAATAAGGCATCATCAAAGAAAATAACACCTCATTTTCTTCATCTTGTGTAGGAGTAGCAGGATCTTGGAAGGCTTCATCGGAGGGAGGAGCACAAGTGGATATTTCATCCTCATAATTCTCTTTTCGGTTCCATCTTCATTGCATTTTATTGAACTATGGGAGATATCTTGCTCCTCTTCAAGGGTTGATAATGGTCTTCACAAACCTCATCTTCTACATGGTCCACAGTGTTGATCATGATAGGCTCTTCACGAGATCATCTACAATCTCGGTGGTGAACCCTTTGTGGTGCAAGGTTACCATGAGGTTTTGAAATACATCTTCATACGTCTGCAAAATTGGTTTAGTAGAATTGATGACTTATTTATGGCTGTATGAATGATGATATGCCCACATGCAACATCTCTTAAAGCGTTTTTGTAAGTAGGGTGGTAGGGTGAGCAAAACAACTTTACAAGAGCATCCTCTCCTCCCAACTCTATCTGCTCAAATACTCAAAAATGTCACTATATGAAGGTAGGAGACCCAAAAGCAGGTAAGAGAGTTGTCTAACCATCTATCATCAAAATAAATTTAGGTATCCTTGAAACTTCTAAAATCAATAGTTGGATACATTTGTTTCCAATGTGCCATGATCCCATAATTTGAAGTATATCACGGAAAGATGCTTGAGAAAAGTCAATGGAGTCGCCAGATGAGATTAATTCTCATCAAAGGATGGAAATGGTAATCAGGGAAAGGTGGGTTCTTTGAAGGTGGAGTCGCCAGATGAAATCCAAAAAGAGCTCACCAAAGATAATAGATTGAGGAATGTAGACTCGGTGTTCCCATTGGCCAAAATGTTATGCTGGTTTGTAGGAAGAGTCCAAGGGCTTGAGTCAGGGGCTTGAAACCGGCGTAACAGGCTTTCCCACCCACTGTTACCTCGATGAGGAGCTCTTTCTATTTAGGAGGAGCAAGTCCAGAGGCGTCCTAAGGCAATCACAGTCAAAGGAAGGCTAAAGGATGAAAGGCCAGTCAAGGAAAACCCTTCCCGCAGTTAACTTGAGAGGAAAATAATTAGAGGAAGTAAAAGCCATTGATGTACCTGTTTGAGAGACAAAACAAGAAGACTAGAAAATGCTTAGGTGGGTTAGTACTTCATAAGCAGTCAAGACTATCTTTTCATAAATATATGACAAGATGGATTAATGCTATTATTGGCCAAGTCAATGATTAGCTCACTAAGCAAAGACTTATAATCACTTTTCAATAAAAAGCATAAAGGACAAATTAGCATTCAACGTGTGCAATTTAAGCCATGTATCATATCAATGCATTAAATGTGTCAAATCAAGCTCATATATTATGTATACGTCACTATATAATGCTGCTACAAGGTGGCGTCAACTTCAAATTGATAGACCAAAAATAATGACAAAGAGCAAAAACGATTTTTATCAATTTAGCTTATACAAGCAATTATTAACTCAATGTCAAACAATAGAAACGCTGGAGATGTCAAGGCGTTGCGGAGTTTAACCAAGAAACAAAGGTGTATGGCGTCCATGACTATGTCACTATTTTGAACAATTACAGGTTAGCTAGCCTATGGTGTACGTTTTGATACTTTCAACCAGACAAAATGCAATTTGATTCCACGGCTACAAAGAAGAGACAAAGGCCATAACTTTCTATCCAAGCCAAAGTGAAAATAAGACCAACGTTCTCCTCCTAAAGTTAGTCCCAAAGCATTAGGGTTATTAGGTAGGTTAGCTAGGGTTTGCAAATTTGAAAGTTTTTGAGAAGAATTAAAAAGGTATAACAAGCTCAAACAGAGAGGTTCAGACTAGTGCCTTGAGTTAATGGAGTCAAAGGGCGGGTAGCTAATGGTTTAGAAGGATTTCAAATCTAGGGACAAGAGGCCTGGGGTTTAGTGGTGTTGCTAAAGCAGGCCACTAAACCTAACCCCTAAAGATAAAAAGGCTTATCTGAAATTGTAGCTAAAGCTAGGCCTAGTGCTTCAATCTTCTCCTAGGACTTTCTTGGCAAAAGCGGCTAGCTTAGAGTAGAAGTCTATGGTTGAAAAAAAAGTGTTGCTATGGCAAGACTTTCTCAAGCCTAAGAGAAGTAAACCTAGGTGTAAAATCAATTGAGCTTAGAATTCCTTCTTTCTTCAACTTGTACTTAAAACTGTACCAAGATAAAAGAAGGCTAGTGTAGCTAAAGCTAAGAGGCTAAACCCTCTAGAAGATCAAATGGCTTAATGTTTATGCTATGGGACATGAAGCCTCAACCTACTTGTAAGGCTCCCTAGGGTTTCAAGGATAGAAGAAAATCAAGATAATAACAATAAATATATGTTTTAAATACAACTTATTCAATCAAGAAGCTTTGAGGAATAACACTTACAAGATCATGAAAGAAACGGCCATCCATGCCCTAGTTGTAAACCTTCCAATAGCATATAACACCCACTTCACCAGAAATGAACCTTCAAGAAGTTGCAGCTACCTCCTCCAAAGAGACAAAAATGCCAAGACAAGGCCTCTCTCAAATGAGAGCAAGTTATGTTATGAAGTCTAAAAGGGAAAAACATCCACTCTATTTATACAATGCTTTGACCTTTAATTTAAAAATAGGTCAACAAAATGTAACAAGACTGAGTCGATTTTTGATTGTTTTGTCACTTTACATGCTAAATGACAAAAATAAACAGAAATATGAAAACGTCAAGCCACTAAAGGGAGACATTGGCCCTCTAAGGGCATGATAACCAACAAATGAGTAAAGCGTGCCTCACAGGGCTCCAGCATTATGTCACGCGTGCCAAACAAGCATATCAAGAACGCCACGTGCCTGGAAGTCGTCCAACATCTCTGGTGGCGTCATGCCCATCATGGTCCACGTCCATCTGCCGGTGATCCCATAAACCCACGATCTGTGCCAAATGTCACGATGGTTTGTTCCTCTTCCTCGGCGTGCATGGGCTCATCACAAACCATGTCATGCATCTGCCATCCCAACGTCCATCACGATGGAATAACCCGACCCATGGAGGTCGGCCGATCATCTCCCCATGTGCCGATCTCACGGTACGTAAAATGAGCGTAGTCACTTGCGCATCCAAAGCTTCTCAGCCCTCGAGGCTCATCAGTCCTGAACATCATGGCAATGTAAATCAAATTTCATCATTAAGGTCTTTGAGCTATTAGAACTATAACCAGACATCCCTAACAAATCTTCTAATGGCTCAAAGACCTTACACGGACCACCATACAAAGTCAAAGCAACCAAGAGACGACCTATTGAATTCCATTAAGAGCTGGAAAGTTTCATGAGGTTATCCAAAACATGTATAGTAGTGATATGGTTTTAGGGATGTCACGGTTATAGTTAGACCTAGAGAGGTTGGGTGTAGATGCATGGGTTCCTTTGTAGGAGGTGAGTTTTACTCGTCATGGATGCAATTTTCCAAGCCCTTATTGCCTTATCTTTCTTTATTTATATTTGCTACAAGGCCTTGACAAAGAGGACACTGCATTGGATAGGTGGCCAGAGCTGAAAGTGTTACCAACTAGTATCTTCGCTTGAAATGAGGAGAGTGGCACTAGTGATGAGACCCCCTTCCTTTAGCCATGCAACAAGGAGTCAACATACTGGCTTAGTAACTTGAGATGATGGCAATGTCACACAGCTAAATACCTATGAACATAATGGAGTGACTCGTGATGAGACCTCCCATCCTCTTCAATTAAGTCTTGCCTTTATTTATTTATCATTTTCTTAGGGTCCCTCGGTTTCTTATAGAGAGGCTTTTTATTGCCTTCTGAGGGATCCTTTAGGCGAAGCATCTCTAAGTTTTAGTTTTCCTATGGCTTTTATCTTTACCGGTTGCTTTTACCTCTACGGGCCTTGGCCTTCTTCAAGACAAAAGATGTAGGATGAATGCTACAGAAGCCAGATGAGGTAGGGGATAGATGGCGGGGTTTTAAGATGAAAAAAGGAATTATGAATATAGAAGGCGGACCGATGGATTATGAAGCTATTTGGTGGCTAACCGAGCCCATGAATATACCAACACTAAGTGCTGATAATCCCTTTGCTTGTTGGTCAGAGTGGATTAGTGTAAGATCCAGTCTCCAAAATGAAAGAGATCTAATGCATACATAGAGGTTATAATGATCAAATATGACACATACCGTCCCTGGACCAATTACCTCCTTTAGGTAAGAGCCTTTTTAATTTGTTAAGCTAGGTAGTGATGGAGAGTTTGATCTGTAGCGAGGACAATCATTTGAGAAAAGAAGAAGATGGTCCTCGGGGATTATACTCAAATGCGCTCCTGCTCTCGTACTCCATGACTAGGAGACCATGTGGGCCTCGAGACATGATCTCCTGGCTATCCCTAGATATCGGGGATAAAAAAGCTCAACTTCGAGGGACATGCAGCTGCCAGGCGTGTGGGGAACCTCGGCAATCTCAGCGTAGACACAGTGACACCTCACACTTGACAAAAGGAGCATGTGACAAAATGAGGAGTGTGTACACACCCATAAACTCAACAGTATATATAAATGTGCATATGAGAGTAAATGTGCTATAGAACAATCATAAATAATTGCATATAAAGTGATGCAAGTGCAGAATAGAAAATATGAAACTCTGTGCTTACCTATTGAACATGTTGGTGTGAGTCAAACAACCAATGTGTGATCAATGATATACGATACACTGCCTTGCACTTCATCACGGTAAAAGCATTGATACATCAAGCACAAATATATCATCGTAAGGTTAGAATATATATCATATCATCCCGGAGAAAATGTGACATCTAACTCATGGAGGCGGGTGGGAGGGATGAAGTCTTGCCAAGTCCATCTCTAAGAAAAAACACTCAATCCTACCCAAGAAAAGATCACGAAGGATACAAGGTTCAGAAAACAGAATCAAAGGACCTGTAGACTGGTTACCCAGGACACCCTCACGCTCCAGAGCCAAGGAAAGAATCGATAAAGAAATAGTAGAAGACTGGCACATTATCAAGAGGAAGTTGAAAAGCTGATTGGAAAAGGTATTACCCATGAGCTCTTGAAATCTGGGTTTGTCGGGGAGAAACTACAGAAAAAGTGCTTTAATACACAGATGGAAACAGTTTAAAATACTTGGAATTGGTTGGAAGAAAAGTCATGACCTTCCTTAAAACAAACAATGTCTTTACTTGTAGCAAAGGTCTGAACACAACGGTGGCCAGTAATTATCTTCATAAAAAAGGATTCAGTGCCATCAAACATCTCAAGTGGTGAAAATTATCGAAAACAAATTGCCAAGTCATCATCCATGGGGTTTTAGAAACCACAAATAAAACCTCATCTCTGGTTGTAGCGGTCAAAAGAAAATGTTGTGAAAATTAATTGTAGAAGGCAACATTTGGAGACTGATCCTTTGTGTCATAGATGGGATGTGTATTAAAACCAATTGTATCCCTTATGCGTCTCCCAACAAGTATAGACTCATCGAAATGAAGCTATAGATGTCGATTATCATAACAGAGTTAGAACCATCAAACTTTTTCACTCTCTTTGTATCATAAGGCAAATAACCATTTAAAATTTGGAAGAGGGAACAATGTACCTTAAGCAATCTTCTGAACAAGGCTTCAAGTATTTGGACATCATCATCACACGGAAGGTCTTCCTCTACATCTTGAGTCTTAAGATATATAGGGACTGGCTTTCGTCAAAGGTTCCATTCAACTACTATTTCCCAGATCATCAAATAAGGCATCATCAAAAAAAAATAACACCTCATTTTCTTCATCTTGTAGCGAGAATGCTTGAGGATCTTGCAGGAGAGCTTCGTAATTTGGAGGCACAAAGTAGTCTTCATCCTCATAATTCTCTTTCCGGTTCCATCTTCATTGCATTTTATTGAACTATGGGAGATATCTTGCTCCTCTTCAAGGGGTTGTGTAGTCTTCACAAACCTCATCTTCTACCACAAAGGGTTCACCACTGATATTGATCATGATAGGCTCTTCTGAGATTGTAGATGATCTCAGTAGTGAACCCTTTGTGGTGCAAGGTTACCATGGGGTTTTGAAGTACATCTTCATATGTCTGCAAATTTGGTTTAGTAAATTAGATAAACTTATTTATGAGCTGTGTGAATGATGATATGCCCCTGTCATTACAACAACTCTTAAAACAAATTTTTTTATGAAGTAGGGTAGGCAGGGTGAGAGCAAAAGCAACTAAGGCATCCTCTCCTCCCAACTCTATCTAGCTCAAATATTCAAAAAAATTCAATATATGAAGAGCCAGGAGACCCAAAAGCAGGTGGAGTTGTCTAACCATCTCTCATCAAAATAATTTGGGTATCATTGAAAACTTATAAAATCAATAGTTGGATACATTTTGTTCCCCGTGGAAGCCATGATCCCATAATATTGAGTATATCACGGAAGGTACTGAGAAAAGTCAATGGAGTACTTGGATAGTTTTCCTGAAACTACCAAAGGAAATAGGGAAAGGCTAATTGAGTAGGGTAAAAGCAGCAAGGCTCACCAAAGGAATATGTCGTTGAGGAATATGTAGACTCTAGGTGTTCCCCGACAGCAAAATATTATGCACTTGCGGTTTTGTAGGAAGGTCAAGGAGCTTGAGTGAGAGCAGGCAAATGTGAGCTTCCCCCACCCATTGTCACCTCGATAGAGCTCTTTCTCTATTTAGGAGGGCAAGTCAAGGAGAGGCGTCCCTAAGGCAATCACAGTCAAGGAAGGCTAAAGGATGAGAGAATAAGTCAAGGAAAACCCCTTCCACGGATTGCTGCACAAAGAGAATAGTCGAGGAAGTAAACCACTGATGATGCACTGTTTGCGAGACAAAACAAAGAAGAACAGAAAGTGCTTGCAGTGGGTTGGTATCATGAAGCATTAAAGACTATCTTTTCATAAATATCTGAGCAAATGGATTAATGCTATTGTGTGAGAGTCAATGATTAGCTAAACAAAACAAAGACTTATAATCACTTTTCAATAAAAGAATAAAGGGACAAATAGCATTCAATGTGTGCGATTTAAACCATGTATCATACTATAAATGCATTAAATGTGTCAAACCAAGCTCACATATTATGCTGCCACGTCACTATAAAATGTCTGCTACAAAGGTGGCCGACCAGATTGATAGACCAAAATAACAAAGAGCAAAAACGTTTTATCAATTTAGCTTATACAAGCAATTATTAACTCAATGTCAAACAATAGAGCCTTTAGATGTCAAGGCGTTCTTGCAGAGTTTACAACCAAGAGGAAACAAGGTGTATGGCGTCGACTATGCTAATTTTGGTGTTCTGTGACGTTAGCTTCGCTAAGTGGGCGTTTGATACTTTCAGCTTGACCAAAAATGCAATTTGATTCCGCAGCTACAAAAGAAGAGACAAGGCCTTAACTATCCAGCCAAAGTGAAAATAAGGCCAAAGTTCTCCTCCTAAAGTTAGTCCTAAAAGCAGAATTTGGGATTTAGTAAGGTAGGTTAGCTAGGGTTTGCAGAATTTGAAAGAGTTTTTGAGAAGAATTAAGGTATATGAGAAGCTCAAACAAGGGTTCCTAGACTAGTGCAGCAGGTTAATGGAGTCAAAAGGGGCCGGGTGGCTAATGGTTTAGAAAGGACTTCAAACCTAGGGACAAGAGGCCTAGGGTTTGAGTGAATTCTTAAAAAGCAAGGCCACTAAACCTAACCCTAAAGATAAAGGCTTATCTAGGTGTGGCTAAAGCTAGGCCTAGGTCTTCAATCTTCTCCCTAGGACTTTCTTGGCAAAGCGGCCCCAACCAGAGTAGAAGTCTGTAATTTTGGAAAAAGTGTTGCTATGTGAGGATTTTCAAAACCGTAGAAGTAAAGCCTAGGTGTAAAATCAATTGGGCTTAGAATCACTTCTTTCTTCAACTTGTACTTAAAATTAGCACAAGATAAAGAGAAGGCTAGTGTAGCTAAACCCTCTAGAATCAAATCCTCTAGAATCCAATGAAACTAATGTTTATGCTGGGACATGAAGCCTCAACCTACACACAAGTAGGTTGAGACTCCCTAGGGTTTCAAGGATAAAGAAAATCAAGATAACAATAAATGTAAATGCTAAATCACAACTATTCAATCAAAAAGCACTGAAGAATAACACTTACAAGATCATGAAGAAACATTGCGTCCATGCCCTGAGATTCTTAAACCTTCCAATAGCATATAACACCCTTCTACTTAGAATAAGACCTTCAAGAGTTCATGCCTCCTCCCAGAGACAAAATACAGAGACCATGAGCTAGAGCCTCTCTCCAAATGAGGCAGGATTATCGTTTGTCTAAAAGAGGAAAAACATCCTCTATTTATACAATGCTTTGATAACAATTTAAAAAATAGGTCAACAAAATAACCGACAAATTTAGCAGTCGATTTTAATTGTTTGTCCTTTTTACATGCTAAAATGTCAAATGAGCAAATGTCAAGGCGTCCAAGCCCTAAAGGGAGACGTTGGCCCTCCTGAGACATGATAACCATAGTAAAGGTAAGCGTTGCCCCTCACGGGGCTCGGCATCATGTCACAGTGCCAAACAGAGCATATCAAGGCACGTTACTTACTGGAAGTCGTCCAACATCCTACGGTAATCACTGCCCATCATGTCCTGTCCATGTCAGGGGCTGATCCCATAAGCCGATCTATGCTGGAATGTCCTGATGAGGCGTTCCTCTTCCTCTCTGTGCAAGGGCTCATCAAAAGAGCTTACATCTGCATCACCTTGTCCCAACGTCCATCGATGGGCTCTTATTTATGGAGATCGGCCCGATCATCTCCCCATGTGTCACAGATCCTCTGTTTTTTGTCAGCAGGCATGGTCACGCATCAAAAGAAACTCGCCCTCGGGCTCATCAGTCCCTGAACATCACCTTGTGTAAATCAAATTTCATCATTAAAAATTATCAAATGTATGCACTGCCTAACAAATCTTCTAATAGCTCAAAGACCTTACCTGAGACCCACCATACAAAGTCAAAGCAACCAAAGGGCAACCTATTGGGTCAATACCCCCAAGAAGTGGAAAGTTTCCTTAAAAGGAGTTATCCAAAACATGTATAGTAAAATGATATGGTTTTAGGGATATGCAGTTACCTCAGACAGACCTAGGAGTTGGTTAATGCGTGCATGGGTGCCATTGTAGGAGAAATGTTGTGCGAGTCATGGATGCAATTTTTCAAACCCTTATTGCCTTATCTTTTCTTTATTTATATTTTGCTACAAATATGACAAAGAGGATACTGCCAGCTGGAAGTGGCGGTGACCGATGTTACCCTAGTATCTTAGCTTGAAATGAGAAGGGCAGCTCGTGATGAGACCCCCTTCTTGTATACAACCAAGGTCTTATATACAGCAGTAACCCGGATAATTGGCAATGTCATGCAGCTAAATGCCATATGAACATAATGGGTTGGCTCTTGATGAGACTTCCCATCCTCTTAGTTAGATCTTGCACTTTATTTGGCCCATCATTTTCTAGGGTCCCTCAGTTTCTTATGAGAGGCTTTTTATTGCCTTCTCGAGGATCCCACAGTGAAGCATCTCTAGAGTTTTAGTTTTCTGTAACAAACTTATCTTTACAGTACTTTTACCTCCTGGGCCTTTAGCCTTCTTCCCTAAGACAAGATGTACCTGGATGGTCTTTCTAAAGGCCAATTGAGAAGTGGGAAAGATAGGCCAGAGGTTTTAAGATGAAAAAAAGGAGTGAGAATATGAGGGGCTGGACGGTTCTTCAAACCCCCTTTGGTGAAACAACAAAACCATGAATACCAACTTACTAAGTCACCCAATCAATCACCCCAACAGTGGTCAAGTGGATTAGTGTAAGATCAATGATCATCCAAAATGAAAGAAGATCTAATGCATACACCAAGAAGGTTATAATGATCAAATGACACATACCATGATACATAGGATAGTGTTACCTCATGGAGCAAGAGCCTTTTCTGATGCAGAGGCCCAAACGGTAGTGATGGAGGGTGGTACTGGTGGCAGGAGACAAATCACAGGCTGAGAAGAAGAAGGTGGGTCCTCAGGACCATGCTCAAGTCAAACTCTTGCTCTAAGTACTCCATATCTAGGACCATATGGGCCTCGAGACATGATCTCTAGATTATCCTAGATATAGGGGGATACTTGATTATTTATGTATAATAATTGTGCCAATTTCAATTTTACCTTGAGTCTTCATATACATGTATGTGATGTTGTTTTGGCGAGAGATGTGTTTGTGATCATAGGGGCGGTCACGGATTCTCATGTCTCTCCTTTCTATAGAAGATCAACTTTTGCGTCCCCATATGGAGCCAATTTATCCACCAAGTTGCACTAGGGTGAATTTCGGTGAGCATAAGATTGAACATTAACCATTCCAAATTGAGTTAGGAAAGTGGTCGGTCAAAGAGACCACTTTGTTACTCTACATTTTCCATAAAGAATTGTAATAAGAGGTGTTGCACCAGTGAATTTGTAAAGGTCTTAGCCACCTTAAACCTTAAGCCTGAGTTATACTCTGGAGTGTTTTCACTTACTAATTATATTTTGTCGTTTTCAGGTGATTTATAATTTATGAGTTTTCACTCAATCCTCGAGCTAGGAATTATATGCATGTAGTTGGGAAACTGAGCATCAGATCTAGCCTAATTGTCGATGTATATGCTAAACATTATCCTAGAATCTTATGGAAATGTATTAAGTCCCCTAGGATTTTTAATTTTTGAGTTAATTAAAAATTGCGAGAATTGACAATTTTTAATTAAAAAATAAAGATACTTTAAAAAGAAAGTGGTATTTGGGCACCAAATAGGCCATGGGATGCTCATTTTTTGGACTTAGAGCACTTACGTGTTACCTAATTACCCACTTACTTGAGTAAAATTAGTAATTTTCATCCTCTTTAAGTGATTTTACTCTCAAAAACCCAAAAGGCATTTTGGCTGATTTTTATTGAATTAAAATCAGCCAAGTCAAAAATATAAAAGATATGTGGGGACAAGGTTGAAGACAAATTAAAGGCACAAAGTCAAGCTAATAGTCAAAGGGAGCAAACTTGGCTTGATTGAGGGTTGATTGATTGTGGAATATTTAGTTTTGAACATGTGCACATGGAGGTAAGCCCCTCTTGGAAGGTGTGACACTTGAGATGGTAGCCCACTAATGTGAGAGGTGGCACATCCTTGGGCCCTCAAATCTTTGAGTTGGCAGTTAGATTGGATGTGGGAGAGGTGGCAGACCCTCATCCCACACTTGGCACTCGTTGCCTTACATGGTGCGCCCTCCTTTGAGATGCCATGCGTCCTCTTCATTGGGATCTTCACCCATATTGCTATTTATACAAGCCTCTCTCCTCTTTGTTAGTTAGTTGGAACTTGATTGAGAGAGAGACATCATTGTAATATTTTTTCATTTGTAGAATAAAGAAAGACTTTGGAGGAGTCAAAAGTGTGCTATGCATGTGTGTGGATATTTGATGTCAGTCTATGCTTAATCTATGAGGTGATATTTGTCCTAATTTTCTCTAAATTTTGTTATCTTGGCTTTCAAAGGATGTTATCATCTTGAAGGAATAAGTTATCTAGCTTATTTGTTATTCCTATTTGTTCATTTTATATTTAGAGATTTTTGATGTGTATGTGTGTTTGTTTAACTAACATACTCAAGTTTCTTTTGTAGATGACACCAATTTTTATTAACAAGTTTTTGTGCAAGGATTTTAAGACTTACGGGTTCATAGCTTGGAGTGGTGAAGAGCTTGCTTGCTTCCAACAACTTAAAGGATCTAAAGACTCAAATCCCTCCTTAACTCATCTAAAGACTCCATTGCCTAAGGGTTCAAGAATACAGTCTTTCTCTCTTTCCTCTTTCTCAAGAAATTTAAAAAACGCTTTGGATTGGTGTTGCTTCTTTCTTAGATACATTTCAGATTTCAAATCATTCTTATCTAAGTAGTAAGTGGTTTCAAGATTAGATCTAGAGTTCTTGTTTCAAATTTGTTATCTTAATCTATAGATCTAGTTCAAGAAAAGTCAAATTTTGCCAAGCATTTCATTTCAAATAAAATTTGTTGATTTACTTTAAAAGGTCTCAAGTTTATATTTGTAAATCTGCTCTTATGTTAGCATTTTATAACAGCCATAAAAGATCCTAAAGAAACTAGCTTTTTAGCTTGAGTTCCTTAGTTAAATTTTGCCGAAATTTACAAAAGTAACTTAGAATTTTTTTGGAGTTTGACTCATAAAGCAGACACTTCTAAGTGTTTTTGGGCATCTTTTATCCCTCGTTTGTTCAACTTGTTTTGTGCAGGTTGGCCGAGCAGGATGAAGGAAGGTTCACCATCACAGTTTTAGGCGGATTAAACATCAGGACCACAAAGAAGCAACATTTATGCTTCATAGTTCTTTGTAAAACTTTGTAAAGACATGTGATCCCCCTAATGAAAGGTCACAAGTCACTCCAATAAACTTGTACAGGATCATAATAAGATCGATGAAAGCCCTATGATTACCGCTCTTCATTCCCCACAGAAGCGATTAATGTCCAGGTGGTTGTGTCAATTTTGCATAATTTTTAGCTTAGATCAAATTTTCCATTCTGTAGTAAATACTAATTATTAGATTAGTTTCAATTCGATATTTTCCAATTTAGCAAATATTCATCCCCTCGTGACCTCGAGGGGCCTAGTCAGTAGCCAGTTTAGTAATTAGTCACACATTTACTTTCTTGTTGGCAAAATAAACTATCCCTCAGCGACCTCGAAAGAGACCTGGTCAGTCTGAGGATTTAGTAGTTAGTCTCACACTTTTATTTTTTATCAATAAAATAAACAAATTCCCCTCGACTCTCAGTTTTGTTCCTGACCCTTCGATTCTGTGAGCTAAGTCTCGATCATTTGGGAATAAGTTCATATCTTTGGTGATGGTTGATAGTTTTAATTAGGACAAACCCAGAGTTATTAATTAGATGGTCTCTGAGGAAAAGCATGTAGTGACTGAGAAGTAAGTGGACCCTCCTGGGACTGGCTTCCCACTATTTTGGACATCCAGTACTTTAGTGAGTTTCTTTGGTGGACCATTTTGGGTTTGAGTAAAACTCTCATAGGACTACCTCCAAGCAAAGAAGTTAACCTCAAAGGAGGCAAACCATTTCATAATCGAACTGAATTTACCCTTAATGGCTCACCATGAACTACATTGCTTGATTCTCATAGGCCTTTAGTCCTCAATTTTCATGCTTTCAATGAGAAGCCCTGAGGGCTTCATTTTACAATTGTTTATATATTTAATGTAAATGAAACTTGCCTAACCATGTTCAGTATCCTTTTGATGCAAGTTAATGTTCATTTACATATATAAGTGGTGAATGATTTGTTCATGTTTTATTCAATTTATGATTAATGGTTTGAAGAATCAATAAACTCCTAGATTCAATTTCTTGTACTTGGCTTAAAAGCCTTAGTATATTTGTTAGGGACTACCCCCCTTAGCCACAGCTAGGAGTTGGCCTAGGCAGAGGAGTTGAGGATTAGGTGTGACACTGTAACTCTCACTTGCCCCAAGGATTTTGCAAGTGGATTGAAGATTTCAGCCCATGTCTCTCCCCAGTGTGAATCAAAGCAGTAATCCAGATATCTCTGCAGGAAGCTTCTGAGACTCCTTGGTATATTCTCCTCCATTATTTGACACAGAGTATCTTAATCTTTCTTTAGGAAGATTCTCTATCAGGCTTTGAATTCCTTGAATTTGAATACTTCATCTTTAGATTTTAAGAATATATCCAGGTCTTACGAGAAATCATCCAATAAATGATCATAGTATACATACTTAGCTAATGGAGGATGATGGCGTGGGGCCACACACATGCAGATGGATGAGTTCCAATGCTCATCCTTTCTTTGTCCTCTTTGGAAAGGGTTCTTGATCTTCTTCCCTTGAGCACATCCATACATATGCAAAGATGTCAAAAGTTTACCAGAACTCAAAGGTAAACCTGTGACAACTTTGCATATGTAAGGTAGTGCCTTGTGATTGATGTGGGCGATCTTCTATGCCAAAGTTAGCATGAGTTTAGATGTGGGTCATGTGATTTCTGGAGTATTATGACTTATAAAACCATTTCTTCACTTTAGATGATGATTGCTTCATTTAAGGTTCTCCCTTAGCCCACATAAGAACTTCTCCTCCATCCTATATGAAGCAACTCTATAGCCTTTCTTGTCTAAAACGATATGGAGAATAAGTTCTTCTTCAAGCCCGAAACATAAATCGTCCCTTCATTATTTATTATTTTCCCCGAATCTAGCTTGTAGTTTATTCTCCTATTCCCTTGATGGGATAGTGATAATCATCTCCAAGAATTACTTTTTGAAAGCACTCTTTTCTGAAATACAAGAGAGTATTTTTCTTACTTGTCATATGCTTTGATGCACCGTTCTCAATGAGCCATGTGTCCTCTCAGTTGATATAGATCTACGGAGAGCTGAGATAAAGAAATTGTCCTTAATCATCTTCATAGGTTCTTCATCTTAGACCAATGTGAGCATGTTGCCTTTGCTTTAGCCTCTTGTACTCTTCTCTTCTGATTGGACAATTATTAGCCTTGTGTCCCATCTTATCTGTGATAGCATTGTATAGATGAGAGATCTAGTCCATTGCGTTGTCCTTTCTTATGAAAAATTCTTGAATAAAGATTCTTGGTTATTGAACTTGTTTGATGGTTGCGGTTCTCTGAGATTCCCTTTGAAATAGGGTTTCTTCTTCTTCCTTTTGTATGAGTAGCTAGGGCTTGATCATGCGTCCCTTGCTAGTAGTGTTTCAGAGTTGGCTTCTGTCTCTTCTTGGGTACATTCTTCCCATAGGCTCTCAAGCTGTAGTTTCTCCTTTACACTCACTCTTGACTAGATGAAGGCATCCCAAAAGTCTTGAGACCATTTAGAGCCCGTTAATACAAATACGTCTTCATCGATGGTGTCTCAAATCGCTTTCAATTGTTCTTTTATTTCGGAGATTAGGAAGAAATATTCTTGAATCATATCTCCTTTCTACATCTTGAGTATTCTTCATTTGAGTTCTGAGATTCATCTTTGATTGATGTTCTTTCCTTCATATAGTTTGTAGGCATCAAACATCTCCTTGGGGTTTCTTTGTATTGTCTGAGGATGGGAGTTGGTCTTTGGTTGAATCTGCAATGGTTCTTTGTGCCTTGATTGAGTCCTTCTGATACTTCTCTTTCTCTCGGCATCTTGAGGTTCCTCCCTTCTTCTTTGTCAAATCTTGATAGGTCATTCTCGCAAGGATCAGACCGATCCTATGATTCAACCTGATTGTCTATACCTTCTAGTTTTCTCAACAACAAGCTTTGTGTATGAACATCTTGTACTTTCAGTAACAAAAATAACCAAAAATTCAAAAATGCTTGGAATCAAATTTTGACCTTACCCGGAGGTGCACTTGGCTGAGACGAGTAACCTGGTGTCCTCAAATCACGAGAAAATCTAGAGTCTTTACCCGTCAAATCTGATCTGCCAGTTCTGAATTTTGTGCTTAAATTTATGCAGGTACTCACAGTATACAGTACTTAGGTACTTTTGGCAAACTAGGGTTTCTTTCTAGGAGAATCCAACCACTTTGAAATTAAGCTCTAGGTGCCAAATTGATCCTTAGGGAGGGCACAACTTTCTAGGAGGTTAGGGAGTTGAAAAGAGATACTTTTCAAAACCCTAATTTTTTTTTTTTTTTTTTTTTTTTTTTTTCCTCTTGCAAATAATGCTTTCTTAAGTTTGGCTCACGATACCATGTTAATGTTTATGCCATTATTACCCATAGTTCTTTGCATTTCAATGGGCCAGAGCATAATAAGAACAAGATCAGCAGAAATGCATTCACAAAGAGATACGGCATTTATTCTGGGTAACCCTCTAGGGGAAGGAAACCTAACAAAACTTCCTTATCATAGAAGTAGCTTATACAATGTTCAGAGAGATAACTCAAACCAATAGAAGAGTCCTCCCCAAGAGATGTGCCACTCCCCTGCCCCTCTCTCCAGTGAAATTGCTAGCACCTCATAAGAGAATGAGCAAGTAGGTTGTGTGTTTGAAGTGAGCTAGCCTCTTATTTATGCAAGGCTGGCACGTGTGAAAGGCCTGGCCAGCAAGGTCGACCTCTACTCTGGGTGAACCACAACTAATTAATTACAGGTCTTCAATAATAACTGCTAGCGCCGACTTCTTATACTTGTACCTCGAATTGTCACGTGTGATCCACAAAAGGGATTTGGTCCTTATACAATTCTTGACATGATTAATCACAATGGGGATTAATCCAGCCAACAATAATAATAATGTGGCAGTTAATCATGATGAGTTTAATCCAATAATAATAAGGAGATATGTATGATTTACATTATTTCAACAAAACATAACTTCAGAGCTCGATTCAACAAGATACTCACACAAATTCCTAATGCATTAAATGTGACACTTTATATGAAACAGTGCTAGTGTACCTCATGTGTGTTTGACCACCATCATCTAATAAATTATGTTGATCAAGTGCAATGCGCTGAGCTAGATGAGGGGAATGTCTGAGGGTTGTTGTCTATTGAAGAATGATCATCATCAACCATCTACATCATCATCATCATCATCATCATCATCTAGGGATCATTGTCTTCATTTCAAGACCATGAAACATGATCTCTCTAGTGCTCCCTAGGTGAGAAGGAGATGCTTGATTAACCATTTAAGCACAATGGAAGATGTTGGTGTACTTCAACACCTATGGTCTTTCTCCTAATGCATAATTTTCCATCTCGTGTACTAGTTATCATAGTTCCCAACACGGTAGAATTCCTCCTCGAGGGCATGGAGTAAAAGTTGAAGTGGGTTTGTCCTAAATGTTTAAAGACTCATCTCGACATATTGCACACTCACCAACCTTTGACATGGGGAAGGAGGACTTTAGTAGAAAAGATGATCTTCTCATTATGAGGAAAAATTTGAACAAGATAACCCTCTAACCAGAGCTTAACCATTTCTCCAAGCAATCTCGTCTATTTGGTCTTGTTATCCTTACAGTTTAGGAAGGTTTAGATGGTTAGATCAAAGGCTCAAGCATGTGAGAACTTTCCCCCACCCACTTTATCACCTCGATGGGGAGACTCTTTCTATTTATGGAGGCTAAACCCAAGGGAAGCGTCCCTAGTAATAGGGTTACAGAGAAGGATCAAGAGTTTAAGGCTTCAAGGTTGAGATAGGCTCCCTTCTGATTCACATATCACCATTAGTCCAAAAGAAGAAGATATTCCTTGGATGACCTTTGTTTCGAGACAAGGCAAATAAAATTAAAAGAGTGTGCTTTAAATTAGTTAGTACTTCACAATATCAATGACTATCTTTTATACACATCAGCATTAATGAAAGTAATTGTTGAAGTCAATGATTGCAATAAACTTATATTTTATGTCACTTCCTCAATAAATACAAAGTGATACTATGCATTTAATGTATAAAATCAAATCCTTATATATCACAATGCGAAGAATATCATAAATCTGCTCATAAATAATGTTGTTCAGCATCATGCACTTAAAATTGTGTCAGCCCTATGTTAGCTTAGACAAATGAGTGGACGTTATGATAAATAAGCCAATGAAAGTGTTAACACTCAGATGTTTATCAAAGGAGGGCAAAGCCACAACGTTTGCGCCAAACAAGGGTTAAGAAGATGCTTGACGTCAATAATGTTGTTGTTGCTACAAAGGTGGCGTTAGCCCTAATTTAGGTTAGTTATGTAGGCAAAGTAGTGGAAAGTTTGCACACTAAGCCAACGGAAATACTCTACACATCAATGCCAAAATCTAGGTGGCGATATCCACCCGATGTTTTGGGGCCAGAGCAAAAGGGTTAAATAGAGTATGGCATCACTTGCCCTGGGTTTTGAGGATGGATTTGGCAATTGTAAAGAAGTGGGCGTTTTGCAAAATAAACTAGTGAAAATACTCAATGCTTCTATGGCTATCAAGGGATGACCCTGGCCGCAACTTTTAATCCAAGCACAAGTTCAAAAGGGCAAGATAAGCCAGTGATTGTCATCATTCTCTTCAAATAAAATTGTTCTCAGCCTCATTCAGATCAAGAATCATCTGAGACGGAGAGTTGGGCTTGGTAGTCTTTGTATTGGCGGGGAGCCACCGTCAAAACCCTAAGGAGGAGGCTCATTCCGGTGTAGCTAGCTAGGCCTCATGCTCCTCCTCTTTCCTTAGAACTCTTTGGCAAAGCGGCTAGCTTTGAAGTACAAGTATAAGGAAGAAAAGTGTTTAGCAGGGACAGGACTTTGCCAAACCTGGAGTCCAAACCCTGAGTGCCAAGCTCAATTAGGCCTAGGGGCGTCACTCCTTCACTCAACTTATATCCAAAACCAACTTTCGGAAAAAGAATGGCTAGTGTAGCTCATGGCTAAAATTTCAAACCTTCTTTAATCAATGGCTAAACAAGTTTTGTCATGGGGACATGAAGCCACGACCTACTTGTGTGTTGACTCCTAGGGTTTCAATGATTAAGCATAATAATAACAATGTAACTATACATGTAAAGATATTCAATCAACAACCATTCAATCAAGTTTTGATAGAAAACACTTCTACAAATTCATGAAAAGCTCATCAAACCCTAGTTGACACCCCAATAACCAAAAACACCATATGCATCACAAAATGATCTCCTCAAATTGTGGCCTCCCTCCAAGAACAAATATCCAAGACAAAAGATAAAAAGGAGTCACTCTCAAGAGAGCAAGTTGTGTTATAAAATGAGGGTAAAACGTCCTCAATTTATATCATCTTTATGACCTTTAATTAATAATTAGGTCATTAAAAGCAGTGGAAACAAGGCTAACTTTACAATATTTCATTGTTTGTCCATGAAATGCTAAAAATGTCAAGATAGAGCTAAAATGGCAGACGTCAGGCCCCTCTGAGGGAAGCGTTGGCCCTTTTTGGGCATAGTCAGATGACATCCAAGAGGCAAGGCGTTGGCCCCTCTGGGCCTCTTGCAAACTTCCACACGTGCCACAAGGTCAAAACAGTGCCCATCCTCGAGAGCGTCGATGCCTTACTGGTGGCGATCCTGCATCCATCAAAGCCGTCATGCACCACTGCGGTGATCCCCATGGGTCGATCTGCGCCAAAGCGTCCTCATGAGGCGTCCTTCTTCTTCTCCACATGCAAGAGACTCGTCACCTTCTGTCTGCCTCGCCATCCCGGCAACCATCGATGGGCTCTTAAATTATAAGGTCCAGGCTAATCATCTCCCCATGTGCCTTAGATCCTCTTGGTACTGTCCCGAGTGGGCATGGTCCTGCACATCAAAGACTCGCCCTCCATGGGCTCATCGATCCCAAACATCCTTAGCAATGCAAATCATGTCATCATTAAAGTTATCAAACATGCATGAAATCCCAACATCATCTAGAGCGTCAAGGGCATTACCTGGATCTACTATATAAGCTAAAGAAACCAACAAGACAACCTGTGGGTAATACCCTGCAGGAGATGAAAGTTTCCTCAAAGGATCATTCAAGCCATGTGTAATGAGATGATATAGTTTTAGGATGTCGATCCTTGATAAGACCAAAATTTTGGTGTTATCTGTAGGTGCTTTATGAGGAAATATTTGTGCAGATCTGGATGCATTTTTCCAAGCCCCTTTTTGTATCTCTTTTATTGCTTTTTTACTACAAAAGGTCGTGAAGAGGACCTTGCCTTGGCAGTGGCCCAAAGGTGACGTTACCCACTAGTATCTTCAAGGAAATGAGAAGGTGGCTCATTGATGAGACCCCCTTTCTCTCAAACATGCAACTAAGATTCATTACCCTATTTTGGTGACCAAATAATGAAAATTTAATACCACTGTATATTCATGGATGTGATATATCAGCTCGTGATGAGACCTCCATCCTCTTAGTTGGAGTCTTGCATTTATTAATTTTATCATTTTTCTTAGGGTCCTCATTTTTCTTAGGGTCCCTTAGTTTCTTATCAAGAGCTTTTATTGCCTTCAGGATCCCACAGTGAAGCATCTCTAGAGTTTATTTCCTATGGCTTTTTATCTTTTTACCAGCTTGCTTTTACCCCACAGACTGGCCTTCTTCCTAGAGACAAGATGTACCCTGGAGGTCATCTTAATGGCCAGACTAAGGGAAGGGATGGTTGAGCGGGGTATAAGATGAAAGAAGTGATAAGATGGAGGGAGCGGACGATGAAATGCAAATCCCCTTGGTGGCTAACCAAAACCCATGAATACCAGCTTGCTGAGCTACCCCATCAATCACTTGTGTGTGGTCAAGTGGATTAGTGTAAGATCCAAAGCAGTCATCTGAAATAGAAGGAACCTAATGCATGTATAAGAGGTTATAATGATCAAATATGGCACATACCATGATACATGGACCAATTACCTCATGGAGCAAGAGCCCTCTCCGATGCAAGTCCAGGCCATTGGTGATGGAGAGCTACTACTGCTAACAAGATGCAGTCTAGCTCAGAAGAAGAAGAATCAGGGCCTCCAGAATGTGCTCAAGTCAATCTCTCTCAGTACTCCATGTCTGGACCATGTGGGCCTCGGGACATGATCTCCTGAATTATCCCTGGATATCAGGGATAACAGGTCTTCAAATAAAGATATCCGAGTTAACATGTACATTGAAGGGTGTCATACCTCCAAAGTGACTACCTGTCGAAGGTGCCTCCATTATCGTTGGAAGTTGGCTGGAGGTATTTATCACTCCAAATATGACACATACCATGATACCTTGGACCAATTACCTCATGGAGCAAGAGCCCTCTCCGATGCAAGTCCAGGCCGGTGGTGATGGAAGCTGCTACTGCTAACAAGACAAGTCTAGCTCAGAAGAAGAAAGATGGGCCCTCCAGGGCCATGCTCAAGTCAATCTCGCTCTCGGTACTCCATGTCTAGGACCATGTGGGCCTCGAGACATGATCTCCTAGTTATCCCTGGATATCGGGGATAACAGGTCTTCAAATAAAGGAATGTCAAAGTTAACATGTACATTGATAAGTGTCATACCTCCAAAGTGACTACCTGTCGAAGGTGCCTCCATTATCGTTGGAAGTTGTTGAAGGTGTTATCACTCCAGGAGTCCTTCTAGGCTGTAGGTCAAAGGAGCCTGGTAACTTAACTATTTTCTCAATGTTTCTCTCAATTGGATCAAGTCAGATGACTAACACGAGGTTTACTCAATCAAAGCATGCATAGACATATTCACATAGACAAGGCTTTTAACCAACTCTGTTCAGAGGATTCAAATAAGGTATATGGATGGATAGATCTTAGAATATCAACAGAAACATACATAAGATATATGTATGAATGGCCAATGATATAAGCAAAGAATACTTGTAAAGCTTAGTTTATCAGTGTAATGACAAGATGACAGTTCTCAGACACTAGATAAGCATAAAAAATGAAATAAATCATTCAGATACAAGCATAGAATGGACAAGGAGGTAAAACTGAACATAATAGGTAAAAGAAGATTATATTATGATATGATATGAGAAGTTTGGGAGTACAAGCAATGTATAATCTCCAAAGTCGAACCCCTTCTTCTACAGAAGTCATAGGCTTTGTAGCCTTTACAAAATATTTCCAAATCCTAGAAAACTGGATCAAATATACTAATGATAGAAAGTCAAAACAGTTTTCAATAAACTAGGAATAGATCCTATTTTATAGGTCAAACTCTTATCCTGACAATCTTCATGGTCTTCGACAGCTGCACAAATCCTGATAAGCTGATGGATGAGGTTGAAATTGCCACCTTGACAGACAGACAATTTTTTGCCAAAAATAGACAAGAAACCTGATCTTCTTCACCTTGCTGGCGCCTTTAAAACTGGAACAGAGCACTAAAACAGATGTCTTTAGTTATTATCTTCGCTCAGAAACCATCCTTGTGTCATTTAAAATGATACAACTGAGATCTGTGCAAAAAGACTCTCATTCTGCCAGTCCCTGCGCTTTTGGTGGCTTGGGAGCAAAATTTACAGTGATTAAGCCACCGAAAGCCCTGTTTTCGGTTGCTAAAGATGCCTGTGCAAGCCCAACTAGCCACCGAAAAGGCAGTCTTTGTAAGACTCCTACAATTTGTTGTTGTTTAACCAGATACTTTTCCCTCTGTTCTTTCCATTCATCTATCACAAGTCTTTCACCAACCAAGTGAAGAGTAATATCCTCTGGAGGTTTCTTGTATGCCTCAAGAGACTTTACTAGTACATTCATCTTCCAGTAAGAATGGTAATAAAACTAATACAATTATGAGTGAGAAATCTCCTGGACCTACACTTAACCAATCTTTAAAGGCAGGAAGACAGAATATTTTTGTCTTTGTATATTTCTTGTATGTTTTATGCATACAGAGATATCAGGCATGCTTCTACTTCGACCACAAAGCAAATCCAAACTATGAATATTGCCAACTTTTCACAATCAAACAGCTTAAAAGATCCAGCTTCAAAGGAAAATGCATGTTCATCAGGTAAGAAATGCCCATCAATGAATCAAGAGGTTTAGGAGGTTTGCACTGTGTACTAGCAAGAATTGGTTCTGGATTTTATCCCAAATTCACGAAGCTCACTGTTTCTGTGTGATTCATTGGACTGCTCTACATAATCAGAAACTAAAACTTCTTAATTTGAAATTTGTAGACTGGGCAGATGATAACAAGTTTGGAAGGAAGGATGTCAATTTGTTTTCTCTGAGAGCAATGCGCAACACTCATGGCACCTTTACCAAGTCATCATAAATCGTATGCTGAAACTCTGAGTATGTTTCTCGTCTTCATAGACTGTCAAAGAGTCCGTGCGCAAAACCTGAAATCCACATGTCCGTGGCTCTTCCTCGTGGTTCTACACCATGGCCCGATGCCTTCAATATGTCAAACGTTCCAACAACTGATGCTACGTAGACTATTGGATAGCTGTATATGCATTCTCTGCCTCCAAATGGTGGATTTGGCAACTGTCTATTTAATATTTATTTTTATCTGCTCAGAGATCAGATCCCTTATGTATCGGATGTTTAAATCCTTTTCCCTTTAATTGTGCTGGCGTATAAATAGCTGGTGAGATCAGTGGAGAATGGAGTATAGAACTCGGTGCTTGCGTTTTAGTGACTTGTGGCTTGACCAGTGATTTAGCATAAGAATAGGCTTTGTGGTTTGGCTCAGCGCTGGGCTTTGTGTGTTGACTCATAGCTTCAACTCCTAGCTTGACTCATAACCTGGCTTTGTATGTCGATTTGTGAATTGACATGTGGATTGGAATTTGGCTTTAGTATGTTTACTTGTTACTTTATTCTTAGCTTGGCCTGTCAACTGGGCATAAGAATTAGCTATAAAAAACCATAAATCTCGATAGGCTAGGTTAGGCTTAGGCATATGTAGTTGATTATGTGATGATATGGCCTCGGCCTTAGACTTTGGTCTATGTACTAGGCTTAGTAGTAGGATTAGACCTAGGTCTTAGAATGCAATCACTTCGAGCACTTACCACTTTACAACAAAATGCATATTATTGTTTGACAGTATAAAGCCAATAAAACTAAGTTTCTAGGCAATACTAACCAGATTTTGGAATGCAGGTCAGGAGATACTAAGGTAAAAGCGGTCAACGAGAGCTTTGATGAAGAAGTGGAAGTATGATACTGGCCAAAATACCTAGGGGAACGATAAATCAAGTAGCGAGTAATGAGGACATTCTCCAAAAATACCATTACTTTAGGTCGCTAACAGAAGGATCCGGTTGAAATTATCCATCATCTCGTTCCTCTATCGTGTAAGGGCTTCCTTGAGCAATAGGTTGATAGGATCTCCTAGTACATCATATTTCCTTTTTCCTTCCATGGGAGGCCGCTTGGGCTAGCAAGGGTGGTATTCACCAAGTTTGGTTAGTTTGAGGCCCAACTCCCTATACCCTGACCTCATCAAGGACATGCACCGAAAAACAACAAAGAGCAGATTGCTCTAATACCATTGGTCTAGATTATGTGGAGAACAAAATGAAGATAGAAATATAGGCTGAATCACACAGAGTTACTGCAGAGAGCACAGTCATATAGGGAAACCCAAATTCTATTAATGAATGAAATAGAAAAACACTGCAATATGTAAAGCAATACAAACTGGCTAGAAGGGTGGTAGCTTTATCTCTGAAGAGAGATGTCTTGGCTGTGCTCATTCGCAAGAAGGCCATTACAAGTGGCTGAAATTGACTTTTAACATAAAGTGTAAACCCTAACCCTAGGAGATGAGGTGGCAAAAAGAATGTGGGCCCCAAGAAGCCTAGTTGATACGTCAACTTCCCAAGGCCACAACTTTTGCATACAACATCTGTTTGGGGCATTTCTTAGACTGTTACAAAGTTTATTCCATGATTTACGTGTTTGACAAGCATTGCAATCTAAGATTGGGAAGCTGCTTCAACTGCCAAAAACACATTGGAAATACCCAAAAAAAACATCAGAAGTTCAAGACCTGTAAAACGGTAGTAGAACTGCCAAGATGTAAAACCATTCTGAGTCAATGAAAGAGGTGGGTGGCCACCGGTGCCCACCTGGATCAGAAAGAAACTAGTTTGACCAACCACAACCACAACTAATAAATATTGAAAAAGAAAACTAGCAATTTCAAAGCCAGCATGAACAGAGAGTCTGCAGGTTTAAGTAATCAAAAATTTTGTGCAAATGTATGCCTCCTTGTATTTAGCAAAAGCAAGCATAAAGACAGATATGATTACAACTCTTCTTAATTGCAAAAGAACTAATCTGCAGCGACAGCAAAAGAACAGAATTGAAAAGAAGAGTCACAACAAAATTAACTGGATTTTTCCAAACTAAAACATATACACTGCCCATTTTATTTTTTTCAGACTACGCATCAATTGCCTGTAGTAAATAGTAAATACTAATCACAAAATAAAAGAAGAGCTGTATGTGACAACAATAACAAAACTGATTAGTTTCTTGGAATCACAAAATGCATGGTGTGATATATAGTTAAGAACTACAAGACCATCTAGCAAACAAAGACAAGTTGTTTCTATAGTTTCAGATTCAATACGAAAAACATAGCAATGTGCATTGTGGCCAACCAGGTATGTAAAAAACATGTACTCATTAACAATCAAAAAGCTGTACTCTTTAACAAACAAAAAGCTCACCTTAAGAAGTTCATAAATGTAGTACCGTATGTCATAATCTGTTAAAGTAGGATAGAGAACTTTAAAGTCTGTATTGTTCACATACTCAAAAATCAGACTGGGTGTTTTTGATTGTTGATCACGAACTATGTCAAGCAGTTTCACAATATTTGGCCCCCCACATAGGTTCTGCAATATCTTGATCTCTCTCTTAATCTGTCAAAACAAAAAGTTATATATTAATAATAGCTGAGCTCAAATTTCTAACCACAGAATAGACATGACATCAAATATATGAAAAATATGAAAATAAACATTTAAAACAATTAGTAAATATCATAATAAGTATATAATTCGGTTGCGTATGTCATAATTAGGCAACCCACGACCTCATTTCAAATAGGGGGTCTAGCACAAAAAGTAAGGTAAGAAAAGAACCTTGGAAAAACATACGATCCAATCAATCTTGAAAAGACTACAATCTTGTAATCTCCCATGGAAAGAAAGGCACTTTTTCTTTCAACATTAGGATGAATTATAATCTTTTCAAGAAACAGGGCAAATCCTTACAAGCTAAGTTACCTGAAATGGGGAAACAGTTACAATTTCTGAAACGGATAGAAGTTTTGAAAATGCCACATTCAAAATGTTATAAAAATGAGGAAATGACAGTTATATATATGATATACAAAGAATCAAATGACGTGATAACAGAAAAAAGAGGGCACCACACCCAACATGGGAAAACCCTCAACAATGAAGTAAAGTACATTACTGAAGGAGCAAAACAGCGAAACAGCGAGCTCCAATGTTAAATAAAAACTAATGTTAAGGTTAGCTAGGTGGTTAGACCACCTTAAACACCTTAAGAGTACTATATATAATGTAGTGTGTGATCAGATAGGTGAGAAATGAAATCTACACAAATGTCCTCAAAAGACCAAAATAGGTAGAGGGCCTAGAAAGCACAAGAAGCATTTATAACCAAAGAAAAGGGAGGGTGCATCAGACATCCACTAAAAAGATGAGTACAAAATAGCAACACAAAATGATATAAGGCATACAAATGGGTTTAACCAAGAGGGTGAACCCTACAAGATGAAGAATATTCAGCAAAGAGACATAGTTCTAAGAAGAACATGCACTCCAAAGGAAAGGTATGAATTTTAATCTTGATTCCTTTGAGTTTTGTGAATCATGTGTTTGGGTAAACATGCAACGGTTATGTTTTCTTTAAGTTCTCGTAGAGCCAAAGAGATCTTAGACTTAATGCACTTAGACATATGTGGCCCTATGAATGTGGCCTCTATTGGTGGTGCTGAATACTTGCCACTTTTATAGATGATTTCAATGGGAAGACATGGGTTGTGTTTATGAAGAAAAAAAGTGAGATCATTAAATCCTTCAAGAATTTTGTTGCTATGGTGGAGAGGCAAACCAGTAAAAAGGTGAAAGCCCTAAGAAGTGATAATGGTGGGGAATATTGCTCAAAAGAGTTTGGTGCATTCTATCTAATGCACAAGATTGCAAGACAGAAAACTATACCATATTCTCCACGGAAAAATGGAGTAGCAAAGAGGATGAATGGACCCTAGTAGAGAAGTCACAATGCATGATGTATGATGCAAAATTAATTAGAGGTTTTTGGGCTAAAACCACTTCAACAGTTTGCTACTTGGTCAATTCGTCGCCTAGTTAAGGCCTCGGGTGACAAGACACCAGAGGAAGCTTGGAGAGGGAACAAGCCATCTATTTCTCACTTGACATAGGATAAGATAAGATAAGATAATTTTATTAATGTTCAATAAGTGACAACAAATAGGTCAATGACACTGCTAGTACAATACGATCAATACATAATGGGAGCACAAAGGCCACTACTATATAAACACCAAATGCAGATCTAATCTAAGATATACCACCTAATAGCTAGGAAAGAACGCATTGTAGGGCAATCTAGAGTGACGCATGGACTGCAAGCCAAAACTTCCTGGAGGGATGCCTTGAAGGAGGGTACAAGGGGAAGGGGAAGGGGAGAGGCCTCATTGCCCCTTGGGCATACCGCCTAAAAATCAGGAGGAAATGCTATGCTCCTACAAAGCATCCACCTTAGTATATGTATCTCTCCTAGCATCCAAGGCCAAAGAGGAAAAAAAATCATGATAGAAGATTGTCCAAAAGAGCTAGAAGAAGAATTGGTCTGATATGTGTCTCACAATCTAAAGGGGCATGATATTGTTGTTTGAAAGTGTTACCCCCCCGTGCCTAGGGGTAACTAGAGGAGATCATGTCTCATGGCCCACAATGGAGACAATGATCCTAACCATGATGATGATCAGCATGTCCACAAATAACAACCCAATAGCCCCCATCATTTGCCTCTACAGCTACAGATTAGTCAAGGCTCATCACATCCAGACAACCTAGTGTATGGGAGATGGTAAGCCAGTGTCGCAATGAGGTATGTTAGTCCTTCTTTCATGCAAAGTGTTGTACTTGATTTGTTGGGCATGTGGATAAGGATCTTTGGTTGAAGTTACTAGCTCGAGAAATTGTGTTTGTTGTCTTGTTTCACTTTGGTGGTCAGCTTCTATGCCCTATCCCCATGTTGTCACCACCCAGAGAAAAGGGGTACTACTGGGGGGCCCTCACAAGGGTAACGTTCCGTTCCCCACCATAATTAACACTTTCCATCCTGGAGCCTCTCATAGTGCACTAAACTTTGGTAATGGATCGTAGTCCATCCTCTCATGAGAAGAAGGGGTTGAAGGCCCAGAGGTTGATGCAGCTGCTATATATGTATAAGCTATAAATGATAAAGGCCACCATAAAAGCCACAGGCCAGCTTGAAATCTAGCCCCTTTAATGGGAATCGCCCATGAATGCACAATTATAAAGGACCATAGCCCAGTGAGAAAACGAATGAATAAAGCTTGAAACCTGTAAAGGGGACTTGGAAATAATAACTGGGTATCAAAAGGCAATTAAGGGGTTTGAAATGCGAAAGGTACCGAGGAAAGGGTATCTCAAGCAGCAAGCACTCCCTCTATAAAGACGCTCATAGAAATGGATTTAATGACACCATAAGCCATGAAGTAAACCCTAATTCATATCATTATCACAGTTACTCTTGAAGGGTTTCTTTCTTTCCTGCTTTTGTAATATCCCCCCTACTTGCTGTTGCGAATTGGTGTTTACTGTTGTAGTATTTTAAGAATTTTCTGGCTCAGGACTTTCATCAAACGGTTTGCTAGAAAGCTCAAATCTCACTGCAATAACTCTCTTCCCGCTGCTATTATATTATTAATGGATTGTTGGCTCAAGAGTTTTGTCAAACACTTTGTTATTATGCCCAAATCCCCTGCAATGATCCCCTTTTCTCTTTACTGTAGTGTTCTTAGGTTTATTTCTGGTGTGGAGTTTTGTCAAACACTTGGTTATAACCCTCCAAACCATCTATAAGGACCACTTGCTGCAGCTGTACCATTTTTATGGTTGCTGATATGATTCCTCTCGATCAGGATTATTGTCAAACAGTTTGACAACAACCCCCAAAACCACTGCATAACCTGCTTGTTACTGCTGTTATGTAATTGTCTGTGGGCTAGTTGGTTTCTAGGTGTATTTCAAATGGATAGTTGAGGGTTTGATGCCCACTATAATTCTCATATTACATGCAAATGTTTACAGCAAGATCCAAGAGAGATAACACAATTATAACATCATGATCAGCAAATAAAAACCATAAGAAATATTCTGATTTTATTAAAGTTCTGACCTCAATACATAAGATGTCCAGATCAGAGAGAACAAAGGAATATGGCACAGTAGACTGTTGTTGAGTGATGAGAGGGATTATGGCACTGTAAGCTGCTGTTGAATGATGAAACGTCGTCCCCCAGGCTGCCAGCAGTTAAAGAATTGGTCTCTACAAACCCCACGACCTCCCAGCAATTATATATGGCTCCTTCCTTGAGAATGGCGGCCCAATAGCGAGTGAAATCGTCCCTGGTAAGTGAACCAAGCCTCAGCAGCAAGTAAACACGTCCACTAGATAAGAATTCGGCCAGCAATGGAGAAAACACGGCCCAGCCTACCACTGTAACGTCCCAGAAAGAGGAAATCGGCCCCTTTGTCTATGAAATCAGCTGAGCTGCAAGAAACTTAGTCTTAGGAAATGGAATTCGGTCCAGCAGCAAAGGGGGTCGACCCTTAGACCATGAAACTCAGCCCAACACAGAGCAAATCGGTCTCTAGACAGTAACTCGGCCTCCACAAATGTAGCTCTGCTCCTCCACTAAGAAAATCGGTCCTATCACAAAGGTATGGCCCCACAAAGACAAACTCAGTCCAGCAATGAAAGACAGTCTCCTCCTCAAATCCCGAGGTACTGCAAAATGGTAGATCAAACTCCCCAATAATGGAACCCAAATGGAAAACCTGAATGGCCTTCCTAATCTATGACTAGGGTGGATCTCTCACCACCAAAACCAATCCGAACTAGGGTTTATTCCAAACCCCCAGAGGCTCCAAGAGCTCTCCAAATCACATCAATAATCATCAACATAATGAGAGAATATGAACCCCTTTCTCTCCTTTATACCCCCTTTCACTTTTTTTCCCCTCAAGTGACTTTTAATTCATCTTTCATATTTTCTCATAAAATGACTATTAATTTAATAAACTTTTTTCTCCAAAAAGTGATTTATTTGATTTTAGAGCATTTTCGGCCACTGGAAGTCACCTTTTAATCATCTCAACCTTTAGAGTTTTTCCTCCTGGTTCCAACAAGCTATTACACTAAGGTGTCCCCTCAAATAATATGATCCGAATAACACCTTTAGTGCATTTAATTAAATTATGCTCAATAATACTCCCAAATTACGGGAATCGTCGGAATGCCACGAAACCAAGAACGAACTGTGCGGAAGTGATCCTGATGATGAAAGATGATAAATGGACTAGGTTGGGCCTCACATAACTCTTCCAAACCCTCCGAGCTCACTGGTGACATAACCTCACCCCTCTGTCCTGACTGACACAATCCTCGGAAGTCATCTCCAATTGCAGAATAGGGGAACCCAAAAGATGGGGACATTATAGTCCTCCCTTCCCAAAGATTGCTTGTCCTCAAGCAATGCCATCACAGCCAGACGCTCTGCAGGCTGAACTAAACTGAGATTGAAAATGATACCAGGGTCCCAAACCAACCTGTATGATGTGAAGCACCCTCTACTCATAGAACTGATCTACAAGGTGCTAACACAATAATCCACCTGACTGCCTCTGATAAGATAGGCAATCATAAGCTGCATAAACTCAGTGAACTCCTCAGAAGACCACTCCTCCAAGCAACCAATCCTAAGCACCCCAAGAGTAAACTCCGAGAAGCGAAAACTAGCCATCTCATCTGTATCGACTACCGAGTTGTCAAACATTGCATTCCCAAGGTCCCAAGCTAATCGTCGAGAGGAACCATCATGTCGACGCTACAACCCTCTGATCATAATCGTCTGACCGCCATGCTCAGACTGCGCTCTCCTCCCATGGTACCCACTATCATGAATCATACTCAATCGAGGCATCTCAGTGAAGTCAAAACCTACCAGTCCACAGCTACTTGATCCTAGGTATCGTGAGGGATAAACTACCTCGTCGTATAGATAAAAACTCCACAACTCCTCTCACAACATCCCCACAACGACGCAGATCAATCACTGCCTCAACTCTGTCAATCATCAACCTCATCTGAATAAATCCCTTACTCGGATGAATGCCTGAATCCCACCACCAAATTGGAATTTCACCATTCCCAATGATTGCTACAAAGTCCAAATAAAAGAACTTTGTCATGGCCACAATCCCACCTGTCTCATCCGACTGACTCGGGTGAACCTCCCATGTCTTGTTGTATAGGGCATCAAATAACAACAATAGATGCCTTTTCCACTGCCTGCAAAACTGGAAAGTGACTAGTGTGTTGGTCAACCCCAAGGGCATGAGCAAGAAATCATAATGAAGTCTGGAAGCAGACCTGTGAGTATCCTACTCCCTGGCCCTCATCTGATGATATCCCAGATGAAGATCGATCATCGAGGGATAAGTTGCTCCCTAAGGCTCATCCATCCACTCACCAATCCTGGTTAACCTTAACTCAATGGTTAACACTAGGTTTTCTCCTGTAACTTATGTTCCTACAATAAATAAGTTCCCATCTATAGTAGGTGATTGTTGTTTATGATTTGTTTAAGTTATTGTTACTTTAAGTGCAAGTACTAAACAAATTCTCGCAATTGAACATGTCGAGTGTCAAGAATGTTGAAGCATTTATCTGCCATTGAGAGGCACTATGATTCTACTAGTGTTAAAACTATCCACAGTTGTTCCCTCTCTTTTCTTTTTAAATGTTGGCATTAAGTGTCCTTTTAGTATATAACAAGTATATGATGAAAATAAAGTTATTCGATGTTTAAACAAGCACATATTTATATTGTACAAACTAATTTTGTGGATTTGTCATGAAATGGAAAATCCTTGATTTTTTCTTATCAAATTTTAACTATTTAATACTTTATAGATTTTGTAATATCTCAATTATTGCTTAATTTGGCGTCCAGTTTCACCATTTTGATTTTGTTGAGTTGTTGTCTATTTTGAGTTACGCAACTTTCCATTAGAGTAATCCAGGTGTCTTTTTCTTGTGTCCCCCTGCCACCAACAAAAGGGGAATATCGCTTTTTTTATTTTTTAGGGATTTCAACATATTGAAGTCCCCACAAACAAACCAATGGGCTTTTGGAAGTTCATTAGCCACCAACATTCAAAACGACTTGCGACTACATCATTGGAGATTAGATATTGGCTAGCCTAAGAATATGATTTCATAACGTGACCATAACCCTCTACTATATCCTAAGTGGGGTTAGAACCTAAATTTGTAACATACAAAAGAAAACATGGGGAGATTAAGACGACTATACCACCCCTACCTCCTTCATTGGTAGTGACAATGTCCATAGAACCAAGCCAAATAAACGCAAGGGAATAAATAAATTTAATCTTGTTTGTTTAATCTCTTGAAGATGAAGGATAACTATCCTATTTACTTAGTCTTTAATTCTTCGAACTACATTTTTCTTACAAGGTGGGTCAACTCTTGGACATTTCATGAAAGAACTTTGATGTTAAAATAATGGAGAGAGTCCCTGCATGCACCTCTAATAATGGAGAGCGTCCCTGCATCCACCTCTACCCTCTACACATTCTACAAATACAGCCTGAGTGGGCCTAATGGTTAAGAACATGTGTTTCCTTCTAAGAGTCACAAGTTCAAATCCAGAGGGGGGTAGGGTATGTATGCCTCCATAGACTTTACTAGTCAAATCATTGGGCGGAGGGAGTCCCTTGTCCTACAAACAAGGGGTCTCATACACCAATTGGATGTTTGGTTTGACCGTGACCTTAAAAATAGATTATTATTATTATTATTCAAATAATCATTAGGGCCCTTGCTTGGCATGGAGCTTATTCCGCCTCATGGACCGAAGGCCCCCAATTTTTCCAAAATGAGGATGGAAAACGGGCTTGCCTTCATTGTTGTTTCAAGTTACAAACGCCTAATTATTTAAGCCCAATCTCTTAGGAGGTTCTTGCATAGCTTGGGGTTTTCCTTTGGTGGTCATACCATTTCCTTAGGATGGCGAGGCAGACTTGTTTTGGGTTTTCTCTTCCCTGCTAGGCTGAATATGTTTCTTGCTCACCACATCCCAACCATCATCATCGGTTGCAGGAGCTCCAGAGGTACAGGGATAATGTTCACAAACAGAGGACAGTCTAATATCTTGAGATCGGGACTTCGACACCGGAAACGGGTTTTTGACAGGCTGATATACCGGATTGGCTAACAAAAACTCCTATATCCAACCCATATAAAAACCATATTTGTGGAGGCTTGAGAGTATGCATGCGCGGTCGGTTTAGAGAAATAGAAAGGAAGAAAATAAAGGCAAAGGGCATCGCACCTTTTTCTTCTTGACAGGCTTGAGGATCTTAATAACGCATGGTTCGTTGTTAATAGAATTGACGCCCTCAAACACTTCGCTGTATTTACCCCTTCCCACCTTTCTCACCACTTCATAGTTCTCCTGGTCACTGTGCCCGCAACACTAACTCAGAAATCTCACCAATGCAAATGTACAGCCAAAGACAAAATCAAATGAAATTTGAAAAAGGTTTTTGGTTATGGTTAAGTTTACCCCCACTGTAGCGTGAGAGACTCGTAGTCCCAGTACTCCTTGGGACGTACCACGTTAACATCGGGGTACACACGGGCCTTGGACATAACACCGGGCCTTCGTATCGATTTCCCGATTCTCTTCGCCAGGTTGAGATTGAGGATGCCCTCCGCTGCTAATTCCAACTTCCTTCTTTTTCTTCTTCTTTGTTCTTCCTCTCCCAACCTTCCCACTTCCCACCAGTGTTCGACAAAGGCGTCAAACCTGATCAAAGTGGAGGAGGACGACGAAAATGAAGCGTTGTTGAGAAATAATGATAAGAAAGATGATGAATTACCGATGGGGATGGGTGCATGGGTTAATGGCAAATTATCGGGACGCAGCAGAGAGATAGAATCGGGTGGAGTGGTTTTTGTGCTGCGTTGGAAATTCAGAGTGAGGACAGTGGAGAAGAGGAGAATGACTGCTAAAAGTTTTGTTCCCATCCACTTGCCCCCTTCTCCCTGAATCTTCTTGCGGGTTCTCGGGAAGACTGGTTGGATTTACCGCCGATAACTGTTTTTAATTATTTTTCCTCTCTTTGTTTATATGATTTTGGGGATAAATGTTTTGACGGTCGTAACTTGACAAGTACACAAAAGCTTACCGACGATAACTGTTTTTAATTATTTTTCCTGTCTTTGTTTATATGATTTTGGGGATAAATGTTTTGACGGTCGTAACTTGACAAGTACACAAAAGCTTACCGACGATAACTGTTTTTAATTATTTTTCCTCTCTTTGTTTATATGATTTTGGGGATAAATGTTTTGACGGTCGTAACTTGACAAGTACACAAAAGCTTAAAGTTCGGAGAATTTATGACTGTTTGAAAGATTCACTACATTTATTACTACTGAGCCGTACAAAAAGAAAGAAAGAAAGAAAGTATTTTTAACGTCCACGAGGTTAAAAATAGCCTATGGGACAGACTGTTTTTCCATCTGACTTTTGTATTCGGCCATTTTCCTGTGAAGTTTTACAATAATCGTCCCAGCTTCTCAACACACTCTTTGCTGAATAGATTATTCCAAGAATTAGCTGCCAGAATACCTGCATAATTTTCCCTGCTGTCTTTGAGGGCTTCACATTCTAAAATGAAATGTTTTTCTGTTTCCACTTTTCCGGACGAGCACAGAATACATACTCTTTCTTCCCACCTTTCTTTTGGCCNTTGTATATATAGGAGGCTAGCGCCTCACTTCAAACACACAACTCACTTGCTCATTTCTCTTATGAGGCAAGCTGCAATTACCAGAGACAGTAGAAGAAGAGTGGCACATCTCTTGGGGAGGACTATCTATATTGGTTTGAGTTATCTCTTGAACAATGTATAAGCTATTTATGATAAGGAAGTTTTTGCTGGGTTTTCTTCCCGTAGAGGGTTTCCCAGGATAAATGCAGTGTCTCTTGTGAATGTGTATTTCTCAGTGATCTTGTTCTTATGATTCTCTTATCTATTGAAATGCAAAGAACTATAATAATGGCATAAACATTAACATACATATCTTGAACTTCGACTATGGTCCATTCTCTCATGAGAAGAAGGGGTTGAAGGCCTAGAGGATGATGCAACTGCTCTATGTATATGTTATTGCTAAATTATAAAGACCACCATAAAATTCTCAGGCCAGCTTGAGCTCTACCCCCTCTAATGGTAACCACCCATATCCGGATGCGAATGAATGCACCAATTATAAAGGACTACTTCCTAGTAAAAAGTAAATGAATGAAGATTGAAACCTTATAAAGGGGACTTTCAAATGATAAGTGGGTATCAAAAGGCAAAATAAGGGGTTCAAAATGCAAAAAGTACCGAGGAAAGGGTATCTCAAGCAAGCAAGTGCCACCTCTACAAAGGCGCTCATAGAAATAGGTACCATAAGCCACGAAGTAAGCCTAATACCATATCATTTTCACACTTTCTCTTGATGGGTTTTTACTTTCGCTTGTCACTCTCTGAACCTATCCCTCTACCTAGGTTATGTGTTTCTTGTCTAGGTGTCACACCTAATAGGGTTGGATGAAGGCCCTCCCATACTTAAACTTGGTAACCCTCACAAGGTCTTGGGCTTGGGTGATACTTGAATGGGATACTGGGGTGAATTATTTACATGGCTTGTATCTTAGGCATCAACTTACTTTGTATGATTTAAGGACTAACATGTCTTATGAACATTGGTTTACTTTCTCTTATATTATGCTTTGTTTTGAATGGCACTGACATGGTTCTTTGAGGGACATCTCAAGTTGTGCCCGGGATGTTGTGCCCTATTTCAAGACTTTGGCACATGAAATGGGGAGTAGTGATTCATTCAGTGACTCAACACCCTCAGATAGTGGCTCTCACATCCTTGGAACCTTTGATGATGGACAAATGGGTTTGGTTTCGATCACGCTAGTTATTATGCCACATACATGGGCTAAAAGCCCATAAGATGGGCAATGCACCCCGAAGCTATTGTGCATATATGATGGAGGACGTTGCCTTTGGAGGCACCTTGCCATTACCAGAGGAAGAGATTGCACCATGACATGACCTTTGGAGGCCCATGATGTCACCCTCTATCCCTTGACATCATATTGGAGGCTAGGGTTTGATCGATGGTGTGGTTCCAAAGGTGGTTTGACTCGAGGAGACACATGGCATGGCACCTTTGCACATTGAAGCATGACACATCTTTGGAGGCCCAATGTTCCACTCCTTGAGGTTGGATGTCACATTTTTTAGCCCTACGTCACCCTTCTAGGGCATGACATCACCCTTTTTAGGGTTTTCATTTATGTATTTTTCATTTTGGAATATTGTAGAGGCAAATGAAGGGGTCGACCCTCTTCTGATTTGTTGTTGAAAAGTTTATGAGGACAAATTGGTTAAGGTGGCCTCATATAAATATGTCACCTTCTCATTTCATTTTTGGATGATCTCAACTCTCACTTGAGAGACACTAAGTCTGAAATTTTCACCCTTTCTTGGGCTATCTAGCTCTTCTACTTTTGCGCCTTGCTTGGAAGTCAAATTGTGGATGCTTTTGTTGATTTTTGGATGGAATTTCTGCAATTCGGGTTTTTATCTCATGGTATCTTGGTGAAGTAAGTAAAATTTCTGAAATTTTATCTTTTATGCTATCAACGCTTCATGACAATTTTACTTTTTCATGCTAGATGTCTTGCTTGGTGAAACCCTAAGAGAGCAACATAAATGTGTCCTCCTCTCACAAGGTTAAGTTTGTCCAAAATTTGTGAATGAATCCTTGCTAGGGTTAGACTCCTAAAGCCCTAAAGTGCTAGCGCTTTAGGATTTTAGCTGTAGACATTAGATTTTAATCTAGTTGAAGCATTGAATGTTTTCTAGATTAGGATTTTGAATGGAAATTTTTCCCTGGCCCATTCTGTTGCCATCTTGGAATCACCAAAAACCTGTAATTTATTCAGATTATTTTCCTTCCCTGTCTCCAAAAGAGTCCACATAGCGATGAGTTCAGCTCTGTTATTCGTCTCACCACCAAGAGCATATCTAATGTGGATGTAATGATTATGACTAATAAAGAGGACCCCTACTCCACACTTTGGTGGGTTCCCTTGACAGACCCCGTCAAAAAATCCCCATGGGATTGTATAGTCAATAGCGAGGGGAAACAAAGATCAAGTATTTTGTTCCTTTGAGTATTCTTTGAATTCTTTCGCCAGATTGAACGTGATTGTTGTTGTGACTTCTGGGGGGACTATTTTATCCTTGAAAATGGCATTATTACGTGCCCACCATAAATTTGAAATCATTATGCTTGGAAGGCCAGCGTAAAGAGAAACAGATCTATCATGGATCCAAGATCTGTAGCATTCTTCCAGTGTTTCCTTGTTCCAATCAACTTTGGCCTTGAGTTGTTCTTTGATCTGCCTCGATCCCTATCTTGCATAAGGGCACGAAACGAAAAGATGAGAAATTGATCCTGAGTTGTTTTTACAGAGAGGACATATGTTTGGGCCACACCACCCTCTCTTTTGACCATTGTCCCACATCAACAGTTTATTGTTCATGGCCAACCAAAGGGTTATTTACATTTGGGGGGGGGGGAGCTTTGAGTTTCCAAAGGGGCTTCCACCACCATTTCAAAGGGGCATTATTTATGTCTTTGAACCAAGTTTGATAGCCTAGTTTGATCGAGTAAGAACCTTTCACATGTGTTTTTGACTAGCAGAGGGAGTCTTCTAATTCTTCTTCCAGAGAAATAAAAATTTTGCATAAACAGGTAATGTAAGAGTCCCATTCCTCGTGTAAGGCCTCGGGAAGTCCTAGAGTAATCGCATCCTTCCATCCCAGACAACCTCTAGGTTGGGGAAATCCTACACATGCATCATTCAAGGAAAGAATGTTGTTGTTCCTTAAGACCTGGAGGAGGGGAGGAGAAAGCCTGAAAGAATTCCATGCGCCTAGCCATGGGTATTCCCCCAAACGAACACTCTTCATGTTTCCAATGCGCCACACTGTTTAGTTTCCAACCAGTGGAAAGGCTTCCACCAAGGCTTTCCACATAATGGAACCCTTTGGGGATTTTGATGGAGTGCGGAACCAATCAATAACATAAACCTGTGGAAAATATTTTGAATTCAAAACTCTTACCCAGAGTGAATTTCCTTGCATTAGTCTCCATAGGTTTCTTCTAGCAAGAGCATGGGAAAAAAGTTGAATATCTTTTAGACCCCATACCCCCAGTTCCTTTGGGGTTGCAATTGATTTCCAGCTTGCCAGGTGGTTACCCCCGGGGAAGTTTTGACCGGCCCGCAAAAAATGAAAACTAATCCTGCCAATTTTTTCCAAGACTCCTTTAGGGACTGCCGCAATGGAGTTCCAGTACATAGGGATGTTTTCTAGGACAGCTTTCAGTAACACCAGTCTGCCTCCTTTGGACAACATCATATTTACCTAGACATGGATTCTTGACTCCTCTTTCCTTAGAAGCCAATTCCAATCCTCTTTCTTGTAACAATTTGGCTTTAGGTGGAAGCCCAAGTATTTGCATCCTTCTTGAAGAGATTTTTTTGGGTCGGGATGATATTAAAAAAGGAGGAGGCTTCGACTTCAGAACATTGGTTGAGGATGATGCAAGATTTTTCTAGATTAACCGACATACCATTTGCACCGTAGCAAAGGTTTAGGATGTTTTTAAAGGCGATGAGGTCCCTCTCTGAACCAAACAGACTGCAGAAAATATCTTCGACAAACTGCAAATGAGAAACCTCTTCAGAATCAGAGACCTTGACTCCTTTTATAGGGTCGATGGAGCGATCCTCCTTTAACATTCAACTAAAGGCTTCTGCAATGATCAAAAAAAGGAAGGCGGAAAGGGGGCAGCCCTGTCGAAGGCCTCGCAAGGCTTTGAAGAATCAAGACAGGGCCCCGTTGATAAGAACGAAAAAGGAGGTGCTATGTAAACACCCCATAATCCAGTTTACAGAAGACAAGCTCATACCCATTTGAATGAGTACCAAACGAAGAAAAGTCCAATTGACTCTGTCATCGGCCTTTGACAGGTCCAACTTAATGATGGTCTCTTTGAGGTTTCGTTTCTTGACTGAGTGAAATACTTCTGGTGCAATAGCTACCACATCATATATCTTCATGTTGTGGAGAAAACCAAATTGTTCTTCCCCAACAATCTCCCTGAGCAAAGGCCTTAGTCTTCCAGAGATGATTTTAGAAATGAATTTGTAAATAGCATTGCAATAGGAGATCGACCTATAGTCCTCAAAATAAGTCGGATTCTATCTTTTAGGGATGAGGCATATAAAAGTAGAGTTTAATGGACCATAAACCCTACCTTCCCTTTGAGATTCCCTTATCATCATAAGTAGATCATCTTTTAGGAGATCATAAAAGGCTTTGTAGAATTCGACTGTGAAACCGTCCAGGCACAGAATCTTTCTATTTTGCATGGAGAAAAGGGTCGAGCACAATTTCGTCTCTGAAACTTCTTCTTCTAGGGAACGATTCATGTCCTCTGTAAAAACAATAGGAAATTTTCTCACTACTTCCAGAATGTCCTAAATAGGGCATCAAATAGGGGCATCAAAAAGTTTGTTGAAATAACTTACACCAAGTTCAACTTAATCCTTGAAAGAACTTAATCCTCGTCAATAATTTCCCATATGGAATTAAGGTTTTTTTTGTAATTGGTGAACTGATGAAAAAATTGTGTGTTATTGTCGCCATCCTTTATCCATAGGGCTCTGCTTTTGAGTCGCCATTGTTGTTCCTCTGATTTTAACCAAGAGGATCGAAGGTTCTCCAAATTTTTGAGTTCCTCGAGCAAGATTTTAGAAAGAGGGCCCTCATCCATCAAATTATATAAATCTTCTAGCCTTTCCTCTGTTTCAAGCAGATCTCGATACCTACGTGCTCTGCAGATGGGAAGCCATTTTTTGATAGCCCCTTTCAGTTTTTTGAGGTTAGTTTCGAATTGTTTCATCATAGGATCGGGCTATTGGGGAGAAATATTCTCCCACGATGAGGCTGCCAACTTCTTGAAATCCTCTTCTTCCAAACAAACTTGGCTTATTTTGAGGGGAGTTGGAGGAAAATCAAACATTGTTAACCACTGTAAAGAAATTAGTCAATGATCTGAGATTCCTCCAACTACGTCTGAAGCTTTGGATCTGGATCCCATTTCTAATAATGCTTCCAAGACCAAAAATCGATCTAATATTTTAGCCACCTCCTCGTTCCCGTTCTAAAGTTTCTCCATGTGGGAGCTAACTTAATAGGTTCTAGATCCACTAGCCCTGCTTTCTCCAGAAAAGAGAGGAAAAAGCCTTTATGTTGATCTTCTCTAGGGTTCACTCCCCATACTTCACGAAGGGAAAGCGTAAAATCCAAATTCCCTCCTACTACCAAGAGAGGGTCGGAAAAAACACTTGCAAAGGACAATTCTTCCCAAAAGGGGGCCCTATCAGAATACAGACCATAGATATTTACAATAAAGAAAGCTAAATCACTGTTTTTATGCTTTAATTTGACCAAGATGGAGGAACGAACAGAGAACGAAGACAGAGCCTGGAAATCTTGGGTCCACCCTGAAATGAGGCCTCCACACATTCCATTTGCATCAATGATGCAAAAGGACCAATTCTTGATCCACTGACGGAATGTCTCCCTAGCACTCTCACTTCAACACATAGTCTCTTGAATCAATAGGATGTCGGGTCTCAAGTTCAGGAGCAATATTTTGAGGGAAAGTTTTTTAGGGGCACCCCCAAGACCCCTGATGTTAAATGAGAGTATCTTCATCGCGCCCCCGAAGGAAGGGCTTTACCCACTCTAAGGGCCCTTGTGATGGTAGCTTGGGTACCTTTCCGAATTTCTGCATCAGATTTTTCTTTCGCTTTTAATAGGTGGGACTTCTTGCCCACCTGTGAAAGGAGAGGGGGGTCAAGAGCTAGACCTTCTTTGGAAGGGGAAATCTCTTTTGGGTGGAACTTAGATCTTAAGGCATAACTTTTGACAGGGGGAGGGGAGAGGGGAGGGGGATAAGGCACATGGCAGGGGAGCTTCTTCCTGAACTGGAGAAAGACTGGAACCCCTTAAGGTGGATGGACTAAGAGAACTCCCAAAGGACTTCGAAGGAGGGGGTGGAGCAGAAAGAGGGGCATCTGACAGGGGATCCACATGCTTACTATCCAGGGGAGGCAAGAGGGGATCTTTCGGATCCTCTTCTTGAAAAGGGGCTTTCTCTAGAATGGAGGGAGAAATAGGCAAGGGGGAAGGGAGGGGGCCTGAGGGAAGTCAACGGAGGGGATGTTAAGGACAGAGGCCAAAAGAGATATAGGAGAGGAATCAAGGGAGGGTGAAACCATACCTGAGGTAGGAGCCTGTTGTACCAATTCACCCAAATCCAAGCTAGAGGAGACCACTTTGTTCGAATCCAAATAAATGTATGCATTCTTGCCTTCAATCGAAACAACATCATGTGCAACCTTCTTACTAATGGAAGACTTTGTTTTCCATACTTTTGTTGGAGGTTGGCTAAAAGGGGCAACACGATTACACTGGTCGTGCAAATGGCCTATTTCATGGCAACAGTGGCATCTAAAAGGTAGCCTATAGTAGTCTACCTTCTGGTGCCATGTTTTATCCTCGAAGACGATGTCAATACTTCCAACAAGACCTTCTCTAGCGTCTACCTCAACTTGAATCCAGGCCCAACGATGGTCTTTTTTTTAGGCCCAATTTGACTCAAACCTGACAAAAGAACTCAACTTATTTCCAATTGCCTCCATCGCTTCTCTCGACCAAAAAGCCCAAGGTAAACCTGGAAAAATCGCTCAGACCTTTATTAAGGTCGTTATTTCCTTCATAGGATCGAAATCTATTGTCCACGGTTTTAGAGTAAGACCTGACTGACCCCATAACCATTTTTTCTTCAGAACTGAGTCACAATCCTCAGCAGACTGAAACAGAAAAGAAACCCAACCTTTGGCGAGGAGCTGAAACTCCAAGGAATATCCAAGTTTTGGTTTCCACTGGAGGTCCAGCCATTTCGAAAGGGATTTTTCGCCCGGAGCTTTACCATTAAAACGACACACCAATGACTTTCCTACAACCAGGGAGATATTTGAAATGGAGATATATTTCCCTACAACCATCCTCACAGAATCCCTCTTCTCCTTAATACACTTCGAAGATTTTCTTCGCGGAGGACCTGGACAGCTTGAAACTTTGGGGGATTTACTCTCCTCCTGAAAGCTTGCTTCGTTTTTCTAGAAAACAAAGGGGGATGAGACCGTCGACAGGGTAAATGATTTCGAAGAACGACCAAGGGTAAAGTCAAAACCAGGAAAGACCGCTTCATTTCTTGGAAAGGCTTCCTCTGGATCCGCGTCATCCCTGGCACACTCTAAAAACCTGGCTATTGCTTTCGGATGAGACTGAGAGCGCGTGTGACGGATGGGCAGGAAAGCCTTTCCCCTTTCCAAAATTTCTTCAGGAGATACGAATACCCTTTGGCTAACCAGATTGACGTCAAAGTCCAACTCTTCATCCTTTGAGGGCTCCATGCGACCAAGTCCACGCAAGGGCACGCGCTTGTCAGACAGAAATAAAGGAAAGAGGCAGCTGGCGGGAGGGGAAGATGGGATAGCGCAGGGTGTCCGGCCACCAAAGAAAAAAGAATGAGAACCAGAAAGGGAGAGGAGCAGGAAAAGAGGGCCTGCGGCCCTAGCTCGCGATTTTAAGTCGCAGGGGGCATCTTTCGAGGGAGATTAGTCACAGACCAAAATCCAAACTAACGGAATGAACATACGTTAATTATTTTAGTTATACCTTGAGTAATAACTATTAAAGACTGTGATTATTTATTATAGAAAGAAAGAAAGTATTTTTAACGTCCACGAGGCTAAAAATAGCCTATGGGACAGATTGTTTTTCCATCTGACTTTTGTATTCGGCCATTTTCCTGTAAAGTTTTACAATAATCGCTCCCAGCTTCTCAACACACCCTTTGCTGAATAGATTATCCCAAGAATTAGCTGCCAGAATACCTGCATAATTCTCCCTGCTGTCTTTGAGGGCTTCACATTCTAAAATGAAATGTTTTTCTGTTTCCACTTTTCCGGACGAGCACAGAATACATACTCTTTCTTCCCACCTTTCTTTTGGCCTTTTCCAGCGCCCTGTTTCACAACGGAGTTGATG
>SNQJ01S0001953.1:139778-192479 GCA_010110895.2 Picea sitchensis | reverse complement strand
TCAAAATATTGATCACACTACCAACCTTCCTAACCTCTTAACTCAACAAAAGTATGGTGATCTTGGAAAGCTTCTCTTAATGCTTTTTGAGCATAGAAACAAAATTCTAAAGAATCACAAGTAATCACTTACCCTCTTAAGGTCTGATAGACCAATTAGGTCTTAGTGGACGTTAATCATCATCATCATCAACAACAACAACAACAACTATGCTATGATCATAGGTAATAAAATTTATGTAAATTTAGAATGGAATATATAGAAGATATATATATACTATGAAATTTATGGTTTGCTAATCTTAATTGATTATCGAGAAAGGGAATGGAGGAAATGGATGCTCGATAATAAATTACATATGGAAATGATGGTTAGTTAGTAAAGTATGATAATTATTATATTGGTCTTATTCTAACTTATATTAATAGTTGAGATATAAATGGGACTAAATAATTAATGGCTCATATTTTTGTAATGAAATGCTTAATGATATATGTAAATAGGATTAATAAATAGTTTAAACTGTTGTAATATTTCGACTTAAGGTTAAGGTTGAAAGTCTTTATAGATATTAAGGTTGGTTCACTGATAAATCTTTTAGATTTGATTGTTAAATTAGTATAATGATAACCTAAATTGGAATAGTTAGGTTATGGTAAGGTTGAATTCATTCATTAAAGTTATGCTATCATGATGATAGTATTCCTGGGAACGGTTAGAGTTATGAATATCGAAAATCATTAATAATGTTAATTATTTTTGTCACGTTGAAATTCATAAAAAAATTGATAGTTGTTGTAATATTGTGAGATTTAGTAGGCATTCTTGTCAGTATTAGGTTGAAATTATGATGAGGATTTTCGCTAACGTCATTGAATAGTTGTAATTTGAATAATGATATATAAATATAATTAAATGTTGACCTTATTGTATAAATTGAAAATAAAAATAAAAAATCTCAATTTTGAGGTTAACTTAGACAAGAATTACAAAAAGCAAAGGACATAATAAGTAAGCGGATTTACTTTACCAACCCATCAGTTACAGTGCATTTTTTTATTGGACATCTTCAAATACTGGAATATTTAGTCTCTATTGTCCAAATTGTAAAAGCTAAAACAACTATTATTTTTTTCTTTGTCTTCTTAGATCTTGTAGCAATCATCTTGATTTACAAGTTGTCATGGGTAAGTGTCTCAGTTGAAGAGGACATAATTTAGAGACTATTATTTTTTTTTCAATCAACATTTTTACATTGGTAGCAGGGGCAGATGGGTTAAATTTCATCTCCAGATGTTTAGCAACAAGCAATAGGACAGTTTTAATCATATGGTTCCACATCCCAAACCAATACAATGGTTGTTGAATTGAGGGGTCCTTTTCTCCTTTTCTACCTGGATTCCCAAGCATAGGGCCTGCAACTTTGCAATTGTCATCAAGCAAAACTCAGGGGAAGTATGTTCCTTGAAAGGCGTGGTCAACTAGAATGTCAGTTCTATATAAAGACATTAACAGAAAATTTGTCATGACATGTACATGCCATAATTCTAAGGAGAGGATCATTCCCACGCCAAACTTTCCCTTGATTCTCTTGGTCTACCCTTATGACCTGTAAGATTTTGCATGTTTCTTCCATCCTATCCTGCTTTATTTTTTCTTTATAGAATTGGAAGTATATCATTTACCCGATCTTGGTTTGATGTTGAAAATATTTAATGTGATTTTATAGTGACCTTGTTGCATGTCATCCTATGTGTCTATGCATTTTATGTGGTTGAAGTGTAATAGTTTTACTTTTTATTCCTTTTCTCCTACTTAAATATTCATACCTTTCTGATAAGAGCCTTAGTGGCACTAAAAACTACTCTTATATGCACTCTTATAAGATGTTTGAGATATAAAATGCATAATGCATTTTTGTATGCAGCTTGGAAGTAGTTCTAATTTTTAATGCATATGTTTTATTTCTTTTGAATGTTTTTACCTCATTGTCACGTTAATAGTCAGAAGTGTTGACCCTTTATCAAGGGCTCAAGATTATTGATCGAAAGGGGATAAGGAATTTAATAGTCATTGAAGACTAGACAAATATAATTAGAAGCATGCACAATCCCACCACATTGTCAGATTGTAGTTTGGTGAGGCTTATATTGAAAAAACAAAGCAAGGCAAAATGATATGACTCCATTGAGTATTATCATGTCCTAAGAGCTCAAAATTATCAAGTAGACCATTTAGCAAATGAAGCCTCCCATCTATAGGTGGGGAAGCTAAGAGTAAAAGGTGGGATCGTGTTACTACCCAATCCTTAGCATATCATATGATGGACAATTTAAAGTTTATTAGGTGCAGTGAATAGATAACATAAATTGTGTTATCTATTCATTGTGACAATATTGCCTGACCACTATGGCATCATAAAATGTTACTATAACATTTACTTTTAATGTGATGGAAGTACAGTGCTTTGTTTTGTGAGACTAGTGGTATATTTTCTATCAACAAGTGTTGTATATTTGCAGTTGGTAAAACAATTCAGTTTTAGAATTATTTGTCTTAGGACTCGTTATTTCCCAAATGTAACTTAGAGAATAATTACTAGTTAGTTGGTTAAATAGGCCTTAGAAGTTTAGAGTTTGTTTGAGCACTATGAATAGTCATGTGATGTGGCTACCGAAGGAGTGTGGGAGTGTAGGCATAACTTATTATATTTTTAATTTTTTTTATTCGAGGACATATTTAAATAGAGTGGTAATTATTGGCATCATGTAACTGGATGCAGGCAGTATTTTTTTGTATTTTTTAATTATGGGGATATTACACTATTGCTACTCTTTCCAATGCCATTGTAGGTAGTGGTAAGCTTCTATTTTTGGATGCATTTATGTTGTATTTTCTTACTCTACACCCTAAGTTATTTTATGGGATTCATGTAAGCATTTGGTGGTTTTCCTGTTTGGGTGTATGTTTTCACAGATAATTTGATTTCATAAAAAAGATAATTAATATAAATGCATACAGAGATTCTATACTTGGTAGGAATTTTACTAATTTTATATTGTTTCTCATGCAGGTTTCACTTTTGGCTTCTAGATCGATTTGAAATTTCAATTGTGACATATTTATTGAGATGTCAAACACAGATTGTAGGAAGAAAAGATCAAGACAAAATGATCTATCATCGTACTTTCAAAGACCTCAATCCAACGATCCACATTCTCTTCATGCTTCAATCTCTTTTGAGAACCCTATCACCGAAAGATGTCAAGTCTTGTGAGAATGCATCTAATATCCAAATAATAGATGAGGGAATATGTTCCGCTAGTGATCAAAGTGAAATAAATGCATTTTCACCAGAAATTGGCAGTAAAAATGTCAAAAATATTTCATTGAAAAAGAACACAACCAATTCACAAAAAAGACAAAAAGGCCAATGGGAAATATGGAAAGACTTCCAACCACATTGAGTCTCAAAATTTCCATTTATTGAACCAATACCTCCAAAAAATTAGAAAGAGAAACCACACATTAGATGCAATATATGTAGTTGGAAACTTGGCACACCAATGACATTTCAGATGAAGTTAGATACAATAGAGAAGCATGTAGGAAAGGTGTATGAAAAGAAAATTATAGTTGGCGAGGAGAAATCTATTGTCAAATGGAAATCTTCTAAGGAATGTCAACATGTCAAATATGTCGATGAATATAATAAATATTTAATAAGTACAGAAAAACTGTTAAGTTATTTATGGTTAAGGTCATGCATATGTAGTTTATTTCAATTTAGCATTTAACGAAACCATAACCATTGTAGCAACAATTAACAAGTTGCAGTAAAACAATATCACAAGAAGAATAACCATGCACAAAAGACATCGGAATTTATCCTAGGAAAACCCTTCTCAACCAAGGGGAAAAACCAACAATCCTTTGTTATATTCTTAAGAGAAGATCCTCCATCCACCACCAAACCCTAGCACACAAGAGGGTGCTTCTATGACTGAGAAAACTAGTGCCTAGAAAAGTGTGCACTTTAGTCCTCATAATTTCAGGCCATGCGTTAAGCATATGAGAGATGATCCACAATGGGGATTTATCTCTTATTTATAAAATACTAAGCTCAATGAATAAACAAGACACTTGGAACAATAGGACCGACCTGAACAACTTAAAATATAATTAATATTTTACACAATATTAATTATCTTTACATGGTGGGGCCGACTTGTACCCTTTACAACACAAATTAGGGTTATAACAAATCTTACTCTCAGACAATATAGCAAGGATCTCTCTCATCCTCTAGTGCTTGGCGTATAGGGACATGTCCACCTGTGCTCACCCACAGGGACGTCACACTCAACAAATTAACTCAACTTAGTCCACAAGAGTACCATCCGGAGAACCATCTCAAGCCAACTCAACTAAGTCCATAGGAGTACAAGGTAGAAGACCATCTCAAGCCGACTCAACTCAGTCCAGAGGAGTACAAGGCATGAGACCATCTCAAGTCATCTCAACTCAGTCCAGAGGAGTAGACAAGAGACCACACACCATCACAACTCAGTCCAGAGTCTAACGCACACCCAACACATGGGATCTCTCACATATTGTCTCAACTCAGTCCAGAGGAGAACGACTTGGAGAATGGCACACGACGCTACAATCATCAACACTCCCTCTCAGCTAGGGAGGCATTCTCCACCGGGCCAAGTCGCTCACAGAAGTACTCAAACTTCATCCTAGCAAGCGGTTTGGTGAAGACATCTGCAACGTGCTTGTGTGTAGAAAGGTATTGCACATGCACTGCTTTCCTCTGCACCATATCTTTGATATAATGGTATTTGATCTCAATGTGTTTCGATTTATCGTGAAACACAGGATTCTCGGAGAGCTTCACACAACTCTAGTTATCGCAATGGATAACAGTGGAATCCATCTCATGTCCAAATAAGTTTGCAAGGAGCTTGCGAAGCCAAACTGCTTCACAGACTGCCACACACAATGAAATATATTATGCTTTTGCATTACTCAAAGCCACAAAAGTATGTTTCATGCTGCACCAGGAAACCATGGCAAATCCCAAAGTGAAACAACAATCGGATGTTCTCTTTCGGTCCACTGCGCTCCCTGCCCAATCTGCATTGGCATATCCCTGCAATCTCATGTCTACATCGGAGGCATATCTCAGGCCATAACCAATTGTGCCTCATAGATATCTCAACACATGCTTCCTTGTTATCAGTGTGTCTGTCTCGGCTGACTCATAAACTGATTGAGTGCACTCACTGCATAGCATATGTCATATCTGGTGTTTAATCAGATACATCAATGATCCAATCAGTTGTCTGTAAAGATGTGGATCAATCTCGCTTGACTCATAAGAAGCCTTGTTCATCTTCTTCAAATTCATCACCATCGGTGTAGGCATGGATTTGCATTCTGTCATACCGAATCTCTTCAATATCTCAACTATGTATTTTCCCTGACATAGGAGAATCTCATTAGTCCTCTCACCACACTTCTAGTCCAAGAACTAGTGCATCGTACTAGATTCCTTCATCTCAAATTCAGAAGCTAATGCACACTTGCATTCAACAATAAGGCTTTCTGAATTGGTGAGGAATAGGTTATCACATATAGGACCGAAATCAGGAACTCATCACTAACAATGTTGTAGTATAGGTTTGGATCAGCAACACTCTTGTTGAAGCCCAAACTCATCAAGTATCCATCAATCTTCTCATACGAAGCACGAGGTGCTTGCATTAGTCCATACAGGGCTTTCTTCAACCTATATACATGAGACCCCTTCTCATGTGCCACAAATCCATTTGGTTGTTTCATGTAAGATTCTTCCTCAATCTCGTCATTGAGAAAGGTTGTCTTTACATCCATCTGATGCAGTCTCCAACCCATGGATGCAACTAGGGAAATGATTGTACGGATGGAAGTGTATCGGGAAACAGGAGAAAATGTCTCCTCATAATCAATTCCATCCACCTGAGAGAATCCTCTAGCTGCAAATCTCGCTTTGTACTTCTCGACACTTCCATCAGTTGCATGTTTGATCTTATAGATCCACTTGGAAGTCACTACAGACTTCCCTTCTGGTCTCGGAACAATATCCCACACATCATTCTTCATGATGGACTGATACTCTTTGGTCATGGAATCTTTCCAAACTTGTTGACCTGTTGCTTCTCCATGACAAGAAGGCTCAGTATCAATGATGTGGCTCATAGCTTAAACATAGCTCGAAAATTTTTGTGGTCTCTTGCTCTCTCGGAATGTACCACGAGGAGTTACATGTTCCTCTGCCTCCTGCAGAGTCTGTCGAGCCCATGCAAGTCTCTTCTAGCCTACTGCCATGTCTCTGGGAACATCAACTGGAGCTACAAGATCAACTGGATCAACTAAATCAATAATTGTCTCCCTCTAAATTGTTGAAGGGGGAGAAGGTACTGTCTCTTCCTTCTTCTCAAAATAGTTTGACTCCCTGTAAGTCAAGTGACTCCCTCTGAAGTATGAAGGATAGATATCTTCCTTTTCCAGTGTTTCTACCCTGGAGACATCCCATGTCTTCTCAGGTCCTCTACTACCTCTACAATGCTTTGTTGGTCTCTCGTACTAGGATAATAACCAAGATGACCTCCCATAGGGATAACAATCAAAATGGCCTCCTGTACTACGATAATAACCAACCAAAGAAAAATTGGACTCTCGTACTAGGGATTATGGCCCTTCAATAATGAAATAAGAAATTTGGCCTCTCGTACTAGGATAATAACCAAGATGGCCTCCCGTAAGGATAACAACCAAAATGGCCTCTTGTATTAGGATAACAACCAACCAAGAAAATTTGGACTCTTGCACCAAGGATAATGGTCCAAGTCACGAGGGCTCCCACACCAGGGATAATACCCTTCATTATCAAAAGTACTCTACTACAAAGTAATGACGCAATCAATTAAGGAAAGTAGCACAAAACTTACCTTAGTCTGCAATCATGCTCAATCTTCTTTTTGGTCTTTTCGAGAATACTTAGATAGAGAAGAATTTCTCATCATTCTTACTTGCATTTCTTGACTTCTTTTAAGGTGGCTAATGTTGCTTTCCTTGCACATCACTAGTTGCAAGTCTAGTCTCATACTGACAAGGGATTGAAACCTTTCACATCACTAGTTGCAAGTCTAGTCTTCTCGATATCCACTAGAGCTTAAATAAGGTGCACTTATAGCACACACTCAAAAGTCACGCCAAGGATCAATTTTGAAACAAGTTTTCAGAAATTTTACTCAACAATTATTCAAACTTAGATTTAGAATTTGGGTGATATACTTCCTCAGATCTTCCTTTTATCACAGCTCCAAATCTTCCCTTGTTTAATCTTAAAACAGGTCTGAAATTCAGTCTTATTGCATGCTTGAACAAACCTCAGATTTTCCCTCTTTCATAACCTCATACTCACCCTAAAACTGCTTCATTTTGTTGCCTATTCTCTGCTGGAATTTACCCTTGGATCTGTGTCAAATAGCCTCAGATCTGCGCCTTATTTCTAGTCTTATGTTTTCCTCAGAATAGGCCTTGTTATCGCACAATTTGTATTTTGATCAAAGGAAAGGGTAATGGAGAGCAAATTGACGTAATTTGATGTTATCCTATCACTATCACCTCAATAGGATGCCTCTTTCTATTTAGGGTTGATGGCCCAGGGGAGACGTCCCCGACGACCTGGGGTTTGAGAAGACAAGGTTAAAGTATCTATTAAAAGGTACCCTCTCACAAGTCACCATTGATCAAAAAGTATCGGGGTTTTAACCAATGAAGTAGTGAAATATCAAGATGTACCTGCCCGGAACAAAGCAACAAGGAAATATGTCTTTTTCAAGTACAACTTGTCGTTAGCACTTCATAAAACCACAGACTTTATCAATAAAAGCAATGGTTGATATAAATGTGAAGTAAACAGAAATTTATAGCAGCAATCTTTAAAAGACAATAACTTTACAATAAGTGCCTTAATATAGCTTCAAAATGACCAAGAATATTCAATCATTAACATCAAAATACTAGCATTTGTCTGAAGCAAGTAAGGCAATGCATTAATCAACTTTTTCAATTGCTTTTATATGCTTTTAATGCTGCAAAATGTGGTTGTAGCTTACTTTAGTAACAACAGCAATAACGTTAGTAGGTTAGGCTATTCTAATGTTAGAAGTGGTTAGTAGAAGGCTTAAGGTGTAGGTTTTGATGGTTGTTTTGGTCGATCACTCAAAAGGAAGTCTTAGATTAGTGATTTTAGGGGAAATGGAGTCTATTAGGTGGCAGCAAATGTTGAAGGAAGAGGATGATAGTAGGAGAGCCAAAGACAAGAGAGATTAATAGTTGAAGTGTTGGTAAGCCAAGGCTTCAACTACCAAACCCTATGGGGGAAATAGCTACTAAGGTGTAGGTAACCCTAGGCCTTAGCAATTTTCCTCCTTCTTTAGTTCAAAGATGAAGCAAATGACAGCTTGGATGAAGCAAAAGTGCTAGGGTGTTGCAATGGCAAGGCCTCTAGCAAAAGCTTCAAGAAAAATCGGCTTCTTGGCAAAATCTAGTAGGTAAAAGATCTTAAAGCAAGGACAATAACATATGCTTGGCTTCCTAGGGTTTTAGACTATAAATTTCATAATCTTAATGTAAATGCAATATAAACATAACCATAACCATTCAATTAAGAAGAATTGCAGAAATCTTACTTACATTCATCAAGAATCATCAAGTAAAACCCTAGTTGAACACTTCCACCAAGAAAATTGTCAAAATAGTCCAATATTAACCTCCTTCAACAAGTGCACCTAAAATTTCAGCCAATAAACCCCAAGCAGGGCGCAAATTTCAGACCTCACTAAGTGTGAGTGAAAGATGATGAAAAATATAAGGGCAAAAACCCTTATTTATACAGTTTTAATGACCAGAATTAGGTCAAAAAGGTCGAAATGGCCAGTTTACATGTAATATCCATTTTTTACATTAAATGACATAAATAAACCCTAAATCAAGAAGAAAAGGTGACATCATGCCCTTTTAGGGTGACGTTAGGCCTTCTTAGGGTAATGTTGGCCTCCAGGAGCCAAACGTTAGGCCTTCTTGGGCCTCTAGATCATACCACATGTGCCACTTGCCACACAACTACCTCCAAAGTGTCCAAAACGTTGGGTGACGTCATGGGTCACATGGGTGATGCCATGGGCCTTCTGAGGCCTACATCATAGTGAGAAGTGCAAGACCCCCCTAGGTCCAGGCCTATCGGGTTGCCTCTGGTGGAACATCCTCCTCTCTCTCGGTGCAAACCTCTGATCTATATATGCCCCTGGCTGGGGTCTCAACATCCATCTAGTGATCTTTTAGCCCTATGGAGATCAGAACTAGTCATTTCCCCATGTGTACCTGCCCATCGAGTATGGCCCTGCAACAAAAAAAAGCATTTCCTCCACGAGCTCATAAGTCACAGGGATCATAGCAATGGCAATCACATCTAATAATCAAGTTATTTAAACATGCGCATGAAACCCCCTTTCCTAGACAAGTGCTCAAAGACATTATGTTATTCTACAAGCCAGGTTTGGAGGGGACGTTAGGATGTCCTATTGGGCTAGTTCTCATTGGATGTGGATTGTTTGGGTGAAGACAAACCCAGGCCATGTAAGTGGATGAGACGGTAAGGGATGTATGGGAAATGGGTGCAGTGATGACAGGGGAATGTATGGCTTACCTGTGGGTGCCTCTCAAGAGGGTGAGTTGCACCTTGTCATGGATGCAAATGTTTCCAAGCCCATTCATGGCTTTTATTTTTTATTCTTATTTCTTTTTCTTTCAAGAGACTAGTTAGGGAACACTGCCCTGGTGTGGTGACCAGTGGTGACAATGTTACCCACAAGCATTTCACGGAAATGAGAAGGTTGGCTCGTGATGAGACCCCCTTTCTCTTGGTTATGCCACTAAGATCCACTACCCTAGCGTGGTGACTAGCTGAATGGTAGTGTCATACCGCTACATGCCCATGGACCTAATAGGTTGGCTTGTGATGAGACCCCCTATCCTCCAACTAGGTCTTGATTTTATTATTTTTACGGGTCCTTATGTTTCTTGTTGAAAAGCCTTTTATTGCTTTCTTCGGGATCCCTGGGCGAAGCATCTGAAGGTTTCATTATTTTGGATTTTATCTTTTTTCAGCTACTTTTACCCTCTGGGCCTTTAGCCCCTTCTTCCCACAAGGTGAGGTACAACCCTTTACTAGCTTGGCAAACCCAATGCCCAGACCAATGTATGGGATGGATGAGAGGGAAAAAGATGAAAAGTGGCAAGTATTGTGGGAATGGATGATGACCTTTCATGAACCCCCCCAGTGGCAACTCAAACCCTATTGGAACCAACTTACTAGGGCATCCTGTCATTCCCCCCAGGTGTGGACAAGTGGAAGGGAATAAGGTCCAAGCACACGTTAGAAGTAAAAATAATTAAATGCACATATTCAAATGTTTTGAGAATCAGAGTGACACATACCACAATACCTGGACTCATTACTTCATGGAGCAAGACCCATTGTTCCTGAAGGACCAAGCCAATGGGATGGATGTTGTTGTTGCTGACAAGGTGGTGGTGTTGAAGAAGAAGAAGGATGGGCCCTCCAGGGCCAGGCTCGAGTCAATATGGCTCTCGGTACTCCATGTCTAGGACATGTGGGCCTCGAGACATAATCTCCTTAGTTATCCCTAGGCCAGGGGATAACATCTGTCTCCAACTCAGGGACATGTGCTCACCGTAGAGCACATGAGAACCTTAGCATCTCTGGCATAATATGTGACCTGCTTGATCTCAACAGAAGATTATTAGTAATCATTTGGGGCGGTGGTATCACCCCCGGCTCATATATAGTACAGAAAATGAAAGCAAGCATATATACAAATGGAAATACAACTACTCTAGCATGAAATGCAAATGGTATATACAATGAATGCAAATGCCTACCTACTTACCTCTACTTACATGTTGGATGAATGCTAGGTGTAGTCAAATATCCAGTGAAACCACCCTATCAATGTATCACAATACATGCCTATGTGCTTCATCATAAACCAAAGCAGTGATAAGTTAAGCACTAAAACATGAGTTAGAAAATGTATTGTATCGTCAGAAATCATAAAGTCTAGCTCATGGAGGCGGGTGGGAGGGACCAAATCATGCCAAGTCATACTCTCAGGAAAGTGCTCAATCCATCTCACAAAAGGATCGTGAAAAGTCAAGGGTTTAAAAGACCGACTCAAGGAGTCTAAATTTTGGCTACCTCGAACGTATTCACAACTTGAGTTCTGGGAAGGGATTAGCAAGAACCGAAAGGATGACCGACAATTTCTTAAGGGGAAGTTGAAAGATTGTGATAGTAAGCTTCTTCTTGAGGTACTCAACCTTCCCCTAAAATCCAAAAGGAGGTTTTGTCCTATAAAAGACTTGGGATAAGGGACATGTTTCCAAACCATACCTTTAGTGACATAGTGAGGTAAAGCAAGCAAAGGGAGGTGGAAAATCTTATCACAAGTATCATGTTTCAGGTAAGCAACTTCCTCGCTTTTAGCAAGATCTGAGCACAATGATGATTCATAACTTTATTCATAGAATAAATCTAAGTGCTCAGAGGAACAGTCATCAAAGTCCTCAAGGTATGACCGAAAACTATTAGGAGAGCATAGCATCAAGTCATCATTGGGTGTCTGGATAAAATTAGTAATCATGTCATGTTCTTGTTGCCAAATGTCAAATTCATTAATAACTTCATGTGATAACAGTAAAAGAAACTTTTGGACATGACCCTCAATGTCATAAATGGGATCCCCATCATATCCAATAATATCCCAATTACGCTTCCCGAAATGTATGAACTCTTCAATATTATCAACAAAATCATTATAGCATGAAGGGGTGAAATTATCCAACACTTCTTCACATTCCACATCATAAGGTAAAGAATCATTAAAAATTTGGGAAAGGAAACAACTCACATTGCTTTCTTCTTCCTTTGCAGGAGCTTCAAGTATTTGGATAACTTCATCAAATCGAAGACTTCCTTCCACATCTTCAATTGTACAACAAGGAAGATCAACCTTGCCCGAGGATTCCATTTCTTCTTCCTTCTTTGAATCATAAAACAAGGAATTATCAAGATCCTAAAAAGGAAAGTGACTAACCTCATTCCCTTCTTCTTGTGTAGGGGGAAAAGGCTCACGGATGGCTTCATCAGAGGGAGAAGCACATATCGATAATTCATCATCGTGTTTAGGTTCCAACTCCTCAACTACGTCTTCATTATTCTTGGCAGAAAAATGAGTAGTCCTTTGCTCTTCCTTGTGGGATTGGAAAACCTCATCAAGATCTTTCCTCGTAGCCTCTTGTTGGTCGATGATTTGTGCCCCTTCTTCTTGGAAATCAGTAATAAAGGTCTCAAGGGAAACTAATCTCTCCAAACTAAGAGTGTCTAGGGAAAAGAAGTGTTTTTCCTGGGACAAGGAGATATTTTCCTTGATCCTTTTAGCCATGTCATGAGCTTCAAGGAGCATTCTTGGGCCCTTTTTACTGAGGGGAAAACCTAGATGCACCAAGAGTGCATTGATATAGAGATGAACGATGTACTTGTTTTCAGGATAATGGCTTTCAGGAATTCGATATAGTATGCCCTCAAACCTATCCTGGAACTATCTGACAGTTTCATTCTTAGTTTGTTTTATATGCTTGAGTCATTTTAGTAGTATTGGGATGTCTTCCAACTGAATACCCCACCTTTTGAGAAAGGTTTCTTCCAATTGTTCCATAGTTGTGATGCTAGCATTAGGGAGGTTGTCATACCACTTCCTAGCATTGCCATGAAGAGTGGCAGAGAAGAGTTTCATTGCCAAATCTTCATCTTCGTCACTGATAGGGTGGAATAGAAAGAAATCCTAGAAATCACTCATGTGATAGTCGACTCTCTCCCCATCACTACAAGTGAATCTAGGGAGCCAATTTTCGTATTTAGGGGGTATTTTCTTAGGGTATCCCGGGATTTTACTCATGTCCAAGGGTTTGAAGTTTGGCTTCGTCATTAGTGAAGTCGCCAGATAATTTTCTTGAAATTATCAAAGGAATGAGGGGATTACCCTCAGTGGAGTCGCCCGGTAAGCTTTGAGAAGTAAATACTTTTTGAGGAAAGGCTTACCGAGAAGTGTCATCTTGAGAAGAATTCACTCAGTGTCCCCGGCAAGCAACGGTGCCAAAATGTTATCACACAATTTGTACTTTGATCAAAGGAAAGGGTAATGGAGAGCAAATTGGTGTAACTTGAGGTTATCCTATCATTGTCACCTCAATAGGATGCATCTTTCTATTTAGGGTTGATGGCCCAGGGGAGACATCCCCGACGACCTGGGAGTTTGAGAAGGCAAGGTTAAAGTATCTCTTAAAAGGTCCCCTCTCACAAGTCACCATTGATCAAAAAGTCTCGAGGTTTTAACCAATGAAGTAGTGAAATATCAATATGTACCTGCTCGGAACAAAGCAACAAGGAAATATGTCTTTTGCAAGTACAACTTGTCGTTAGCGCTTCATAAAACCACGGAATTTATCAATAAAAGCAATGGCTGATATAGTAACATCTCTATCCTTCCCACCCAGGATTGAGGGAACTCGGAATCGAAGAATGACCCAGAACTTTCTTATTCGGGGTTTTCCGCTTTCCGGGGGGGATGGACTAGTCTCTCCAACTCCTTTCTTCCCGTTCCCTACTTATGCTTACTCAACGTTCCATGTCGTTATTAATCCCCCCGAAGATATTTGTTTCTCTGGGGAGATCCATTGAGTTTCCTCCACGTTCCCAACCAACTCTTAGTTGATCAATTGATGTGGGGCTAAAGTATAATGTGAAGTAAACAGAAATTTATAGCAGCAATCTTTAAAAGACAATAACTTTACAATAAGTGCCTTAATATAGCTTCAAAATGACCAAGAATAATCAATCATTAACATCAAATACTAGCATTTGTCTGAAGCAAGTAAGGCAATGCATTAATCAACTTTTTCAATTGCTTTATATTCTTTTAATGTTGCATAATGTGGTTGTAGCTTACTTTAGTCACAACAGCAATAAAGTTAGTAGGTTAGGCTATTATAATGTTAGAAGTCGTTAGTAGAAGGCTTAAGGTGTAGGTTTCGATGGTTGTTTTGGTCAATCACTCAAATGGAAGTCTTAGATCAGTGCTTTTAGGGAAAATGGATTCTATTAGGTGGCAACAAATGTTGATGGAAAAGGATGATAGTAGGAGAGCCAAAGACAAGAGAGATTAATAGTTGAAGTGTTGGTAAGCCAAGGCTTCAACCACCAAACACTAGGGGGGGAATAGCTACTAAGGTGTAGGTAACACTAGGCCTTAGTAATTTTCCTCCTTATTTAGTTCAAAGATGAAGCAAATGATGGCTTGGATGAAGCAAAAGTGCTAGGGTGTTGCAATGGCAAGGCCTCTAGCAAAAGCTTCAAGAAAAATCAGCTTCTTGGCAAAATCTAGTAGGTAAAAGATCTTAAAGCAAGAACAATAACATGTGCTTGGCTTCCTAGGGTTTTAGACTAGCAATTTCATAATCTTAATGTAAATGCAAGATAAACATAACCATAACCATTCAATTAAGAAGAATTGCAGAAATCTTACTTACATTCATCGAGAATCATCAAGTAAAACCCTAGTTGAACACTTCCACCAAGAAAATTGCCAAAATAGTTCAAGATTAGCCTCCTTCAACAAGTGTGCCTAAAATTTCAGCCAAGAAACCCAAAGTAGGGCACAAATTTCAGAACTCACTAAGTGTGAGTGAAAGATGATGAAAAATATAAGGGCAAAAACCCTTATTTATACAGTTTTAATGACCAGAATTAGGTCAAAATAGCCGACCTTGCCAGTTTACATGTAATATCCAGTTTTTACATTAAATGACATAAATAAACCTAAATCAAGCAAAAAAGGTGATTTCATGCCCTTTTAGGGTGACGTTAGGCCTTCTTAGGGCAACGTTGGCCTCCAACAACAAAACGTTAGGCCTTCTTGGGCCACTGGATCACACCACACGTGCCACTTGGTACACAACTGCGTCCAAAGTGTCCAAAACGTTACGTGATGTCATGGGTCACATGGGTGACGTCATGGGCCTTCCAAGGCCTACATCATAGTGAGAAGGGAAAGACCCCCCTGGGTCTAGGCCTGTCGGGTTGTCTCTGGTGGAACGTCCTCCTTTCTCTTCGGTGCAAACCTTTGATCTGTCTCTGCCCTTGGCTGGGGTCTCAGCATCCATCTGGTGGGATTTTATCCCTATGGAGGTCTGAACTAATCATTTCCCCATGTGTACATGTCCATTGGGTGTGGCCTTGCAACAACAACAAGTACGCCCTCCACGGGCTCATAAGTCATAGGGATCATAGCAATGTCAATCACATCTAATAATCAAGATATTTAAACATGTGCATGAAACCCCCTTTCCCAGACACGCGCTCAAAGACGTTATGTTATTCTACAAGCCAAGTTTGGAGGGGACGCTGGGATGTCCTATTTGGCTAGTTCTCATTGGATGTGGATTTTTTCCGGGTGAAGACAAATCCAGGCCATGTAAGTGGATTAGGTGGTAAGGGATGTCTGGGAAATGGGTGCAGTGATGACATGGGAATGTATGGCTTACTTGTGGGTGAATCTGAAGAGGGTGAGTTGCGCCTTGTCGTGGATGCAAATGTTTCCAAGCCCATTCATGCTTTTTATCTTTAATCCTTATTGTTTTTTCTTTCAAGAGACTAGTTAGGGGACATTGTCCTGGCGTGGTGACCAGCTAAATGGTAGTGTCATACCGCTACATGCCCATGGACCTAATAGGATGGCTCGTGATGAGACCCCCTTATCCTCCAGTTAGGTCTTGATTTTATTATTTTTACGGGTCCCTCTATTTCTTACTGAGAATCATTTTATTGCTTTCTCGGGGATCCCTGGGCAAAGCATCTGAAGGTTTCATTCTTTTGGCTTTTATCTTTTACCAGCTACTTTTACCCTTTGGGCCTTTAGCCCCTTCTTCCCACAAGGTGAGGTACAACCCTTTGCTAACTTGGCAAACCCAATGCTCATACCAATGTATGGGATGGATGAGAGGGAAAAAGAAGAAAAGTGGTAAGTATGGTGGGAACAGACGATGACCTTTCATGAACCCCCCCAGTGGCAACTCAAACCCTATGAGAACCAGCTTAATAGGGCATATTTTCATTCCCCCCAAGTGTGGACAAGTGGAAAGGCACAAGGTCCAAGCACACATTAGAAGTAAAAGGAATTAAATGCACATATTCAAATGTTTTGAGAATCAGAGTGACACATACCATGATACCCGGACTCATTACCTCATGGAGAAAGACCCAATGCTACTGAAGGACTAGGCCGATGGGATGGATGTTGTTGCTGCTGAAAAGGTGGAGGCTCTGAAGAAGAAGAAGGATGGGACCTCCAGGGTCAGGCTCAAGTCAATATGGCTCTCGATACTCCATGTCTAAGACCTGTGGGCCTCGAGACATAATCTCCTTAGTTATCCCTAGGTTAGGGGATACCATGCTTCAAGATAGGCCTCACTTGCCTCAGAAGTAGGCCTCAACCATATATGGAACAGACTTTATAGATTCATAAACAAACTGATCAGAGAACTTACCTTGAACACAAGGGATTTGCCTCAAATTTTCGTTGCCTCAGAAATTTGTTGTCTACCTCAGACTTGTGCCTCAAAACAAGCTTCAAAATAAACCTTGTTGCCGCATAAATTCGCCTTAGATGCCTCAGATTTTCATTGCCTCATAACATCCTTAGAAGAGGGCCAACCCTGTCACAAAAACAGTCTTTAAATCATGGTTAGGGTTATGGTTAAGCTTCTTCTGTGGTAGCCCTCTTCTCTGCTGCCGACACCTTTCTCTTGTTGTGGATGCTTCAACCAGGCGTGCAACTATGGCTAGGCTTGCTCCCCAAGCCTGTGGCCACTCTATCTTGGACAGTTGACCCTCCTCATAGAGCTTGAGTCAGCTGTTAGGGTTTTCTTCTAGCTGTGATAGCCTTAGAGGCCTACGGCCAGCCTTAAAATCTCACCCAAGGGGTCTGGTCGTTCCCTTACACCTACAGCAAGGGTTTAGCAGCTCATCTTCCCACGACCTTCCTTCATTTGACTGTGCAGTGGTCTTCTTCAGGAACTGCTCTTATACTATGTTAAGTTTTTTATGGTTAAGTTCATGCAGATGTAGTTTATTTCAATTTAGCATTTAACTGAACCATAACCACTGCAACAACAATACACAGGCTACAGTAAACCAAGATCACAAGAAGAATAACCATGCACAAAAGACACCATAATTTATCCTAGGAAAACCCTTCTCAACCAAGGGAAAATCCCATCAATCCTTTGCTATATTCTCAAGAGAAGATCCACCATCCACCACCAAACCCTAACACACAAGAGGGTGCTTCTATGACTGAGAAAACTAGTGCCTAGAAAAGTGTGCATTTCGGTCCTCATAATTTCAGACCATGTGTTAAGCATATGAGAGATGATCCATAATGGGGATCTATCTGTTATTTATACAATACCTAGCTCAACGAATAGACAAGACACTTGGCACAATAGGGTCGACATGAACAGCTTAAAATATAATTAATCTTTGACACAATATTAATTATCTTTACATGGTGGGGCCGACTTGTACCCTTTACAACACAAATTAGGGTTACAACAAATCTTACTCTCAGACAATATTACAAGGATCTCTCTCATCCTCTAGTGCTCAACCACTAGGGACATGTCCACTTGTGCTCACCCACAGGGACGTCATACTCAACAGATTAACTCAACTAAGTCCATAGAAGAACCATCTAGAGAACCATCTCAAGCCGACTCAACTAAGTCCATAGGAGTACAAGGCAGGAGACCATCTTAAGCCGACTCAACTCAGTCTAGAGGAGTACAAGGCAGGAGACTATCTCAAGTCATTTCAACTTAGTCCAAAGGAGTAGACAAGAGACCACACGTCATCACAACTCAGTCCAGAGTCTGACGCACACCCATCACATGGGCACACCCAACACATTGGCTCTCTCACAAATCGTCTCAACTCAGTCTAGAGGAGAACAACCTGGAGAATGTCACACGATGTTGCAATCATCAACAAAAACTTGACGCAAGTGGAAGAACCATCACATCTCTATTCGGAAAGACGGTGGAAATAAATTTGTTATCCAAGACAATTCAATTAAGTATTGTATTTCACATCTCATCCAAAGGTCATCCTATGAAATATGATCCAAATTACATGAAATATCTATATTTTCTTCAAATGTCAAACTTTCCATCTTCTCATTAGTCTTTAACGAGCGGTTGGGAATGGGAAAAATATCTAGCTCAAGTAGAAAAGGATGATATGAAAGAGAAGATTGCAATTGATATGTTTTGTCATTGTATTTGGATGAGGTTACAACTATTGATAGTACCTCATGGATCTACATGAGTATTTACATGGTTAATGACCATATTAGGCATTCCTATATACTTAGGATTCATAAAATGAGGGAGAATTCTACACCTAAAAATATTTATGAACTTGTTATTAATAGTTTGAAGGAAATTGGTGGTATGGATCATTTAATGATCGCAAAAAAGTTAGTATGTGTTGGAGCAGATGGAGCAAATGGAGCATCAGTAATGCAAGGACAAAGGAATGGCCTTTGTGTTAGACTACAACTATCAACTTCACTGTATATGTTGAGTATTCATTGTATGGATCATATGATGAATCTTGCATTTAAAATAGTAAGCAAGTTTCCATCGATTTCAAAAGTTGAATATCTTGTACAAGAGGCTTATGCATACTTTTTTTGTAGTCCCAAAAGATTTCCAAAGTTTAAAAAATCCGTTGACAATGTTACAAATGGAAACAAGCCATTAAAAGATGTTGATACAAGATGAATCTCATTGAATGGACCAACACAAAGATTATTTATTGAGTACTAGTCCTTGGTAGGGGTGATGTATGAACATCACTTTAGTGTAGATACAACTCAAGATCTTCTCTTTCAACTAACTGACATAGATACATTATTAACATTGGTTGGAATTCTTCCTATGCTAGATGAAATGAATGTCCTCATGAAAATGTCCCAAAGTCGCACAATGTATATTGTAGAATACATAAATATAAGAAAATTTGCATGCCTTTCATTGGATAATTTGTATATGATGCCAAACGCTTTCGCAGGTCCACGATTTACAAATTGGACTACAATCACACTGATTTTTTTTTTTAAGTTTGATGAAAAAGGGATACTATGTATGGCAGTGTGTGATTATATGGCTCATTTTCACTATATTGATAAGAAGGGACAAACCACCAAAGAGTGTCATGTGTCAAGAGACCTATTCGACAATGTTGTTATTTCACTTAGACGCAACTTGATAGAAATTGCAAAATCAATATCATTGGAAATAAGAGAATGATTTCCTCGAGATGAATTGTTGGAGGTCATGTTTGTGGTGTACCCTCAATGTCGGAACAACAAAAATGTCAAACTACTTTAAAACGCAACTTTGTGGCAAAATAAAATACTTTAGTGCACCACTTTTGCAAGAAGGTCGAGATACATGGTTGAAGGTATTTCAGATAAATCAAAATTGTTTCAACAAGCCACACGCTTCGTTGAAACAATGTGGAAGCAATTTCATGTTTTGGAGAATCCTCTAAAATTTGGTGGAATAACAAGATTATGGACTATTTTAGTTGCTAGCCAATACTTATAGGAAAACATATCAGAATATTTCAAATTGACGGATTTGTGTCAAACCATGATTTTGGAATCAGTGGAGGATGAAAAAATGTTTAGTGCACTGCTATTTTTGAAGTCAAAGATGAGGAACAAGATTGATAAACATATGGATATATGTTTAATATTATATGTAACAAAGTATGACATTACCGATTTTCCATATGAAAGAGCACTATCTCTTTGGCGATCATATTGTGATAGAAGGGGAGAAAACAATATCACAAATTTATCTAATGAACTTGATATGGAACATAATTCTTTGGAGGCTCATAATGATAGTCCATTGGAGAAAGTCTTGCTCAAAATGAAGAAAATGAGCACCAAGATGAGAATTGGGAATTTGATATAATCCAATATATATGAGGGCCTAGGAGACACTTATTTCAGTATATTGTTCCATTGGTGGTGCAAGAAATAGTGAATGGACTAGCACAAATGATGTGATTCTTGTGATTCATTGTTCCTCTATTTTTTGAGTAGATCAGAAATTCTTTATCATAGCAAGATTACTATATGCCAATTTGAGGTTGCATTTTAGGTAAAAATAGGTTCTATGTTTTGTGTTTTTCATTGTAACATTGGAGCCACATTTTCTTGATGCAAGTTATTTTAAGATTGATGTTTTGATATTTAACTATTACATTGTCTCTTTCTTGTATGTGACAGGAAAAAAAGATGGAATTTGATGAAGTTGGGACATGTCTCTTCACATAGATAGTGTCTTAGTATTAAAGGGTAAATAGCTAATTTAACAAGACTTTCGCTAAGCAATAATGGTCTCATTCAAGAAGATGAAATTTCTTTGATGTCTAACTCTAATATCTTGATAGATGTTAATGGTTTGTTTTTTTGTTGCATTTTGGAGCATTTTGTCAAGGTTGAATTTTTGGGTTTATTTTAGTTAAAAATTGTATTACTCCCTTGAATGCTTCTAGTTCCCGTTTGATGTTTGACTGAACCCTTTATTGTGGCATGATTGGTTTCATATGATTTCCATTGAGTCAAGGGTTTGGGTCAAAGTTAAAGACCTTTGTTGAGTAAAAAAAACAAATCATATTTTTGTCATGACATTTATTTGAGAAACATATGGTATTAGACTTAATATATGGTTGTGGTTATTCTATGGGCACTCGATGTGTTTTCCATAATTATGATTATTTTCTTTATATGTTTGATGGTTTAAGGAAATATTTTTTTATTTCCTTTCACTTTGTGGCATGACTTGAGCATCTTCAACTTTTAGGACCTGCTATGTTTATTTTATATTTTCTTTGAAAATACTTATTGATTATTTAGAAAGGGAAATGGGCTCTACTTATCTACGTGAAAAGAAAAATGGTCTATGCACTATGTTCCTATGCGTTCAGCATAGGAGACTTATTAGCATGAGACCGACATTCCTCTAATGCATTTATACTTTTGAATCCAATACTAAAAGAGCATTACATGTAGAGAGTGGAGGATGAGAGAATGTTTATTGCACTATCATTCTTGAAGTCAAAGTTGGTATACGTGTTCCATTGGTAGTGCAAGAAATAGTGAATGGAATAGCACAAATGATGTGATTCGTGTGATTCATTGTTCCTCTTTTTTTGGAGTAGGTAGGAAATTATTTATCATAGCAACATTACTATATGTCAATTTGAGGTTACATTTCAGGTAAAAATAGGTTCTATATTTTGTATTTTTCATTGTAACATTAGAGCCATATTTCCTTGATGCAAGTTATTTTAATATTGATATTTTGATATTTAACTATTACATTGTCCCTTTCTTTTATGTGACGGGAAATGAAGCTGGAATTTGATGAAGCTATGACCTATCTCTTCACATAGATAGTGTCCAAGTATTAAAGGGTAAATAACTAATTTAACAAGACTTTTGTTGAGCATGAATGGGATCGTTCGAGTAGATGAAATTTCTTTGATGTCTAGCTGTAATATCTTAGTAAATTTTAATGGTTTGTTTGTTTGTTACATTTTGGAACATTTTGTCAAATTTGAAATTTTGGGTTTATTTTGGTTAAAAATTGTGTTAGTCCCTCAAATGCTTCTAGTTCTCATTTGATGTTTGACTAAACCCTTTGTTGTGGCATGATTGGTTTCATCTTATTTCCATTGAGTCAAGGGTTTGGGTTAAAGTTAAAGACCTTTGTTGAGTAAAATAAATGTGTTTTCATCTTTTTGTCATGTTTGTTTGACAAACATATGGTATTAGGCTTAATATATGGCTTTGGTTAGTCTCCAATGTGTTTTTCATAATTATTATTATTTTCTTTATATATTTGATGGTTCAAAGAAATATTTTTTTATTTCCTTCCACTTTGTGGCATGACTTAAGCATCTTCACCTTTTAGGATCTACTATGTTTATTTTATATTTTCTTTGAAAATACTTATTGGTTATTTAGAAAGAGAAATGAGTTCTACTTAGCTAAGCAAAGAGAAAAATGGTTTATGCACTAGGTTGTTATGTGTTCCTCATAGGAGACCTATTATCAAGAGACCGACATTCCTCTAATGCAATTATACTTTTGTTGCCAAGACTAAAAGAGCATTACATGTAGCCAGTCGAGGATGAGAGAATGTTTATTCCACTATCGTTCTCAAAGTCAAAGTCAAAGAACAAGATTGAAAAAAAATCATTACATAGTTTCTAGTAGTAATCCACATGTTATGGAGAGTTTTATGTAACTAAGAAAGAGGTATGCTTATTGGTGCTTGTATCACACGGCAAAAATAGATTTCTATATAATTCTGGATCATTTATTTCTTCAGTAGTTTTTTGCAACTCAATTTTGGGAGTCGATATGTGGTAGGATCTAAGTGACATACATATCATCTGCTACCCTTAATGGGCTTAAAATAGGTGATAGGACTTTGACTATGCACCGTGCTACTGCTAGGTATAGATATACAGGATGACATGATATCCCTTACTTAATCTACATCTCTTGTTGTTCATGCAAAATTATGGCAATCTAATTCAAACTATCTCTTTTTCTAAGGCCTAATTTATGCCCAACATTTATTATAAAGCTATGTGTCCCTCTACTTTTGATAAGACAGTAAAAATATAAAGGGATAAAAGAGACCTCTTTTCATTGGAAAGTGGTCCCTTTTTAGTACAAATAGATAATTAGAGAGGAAGTCATGCATGGAATGTGACTTATCAATATTCTTATACTTTTGGAGTTATTGATGGATAGAATTATGTGCACTCATATTTAAGAACATCCTATGATGAACTTGTTTGAAGGGTCATTTCATAATCAATGAATCAGTAATAAATAATCCATAATAGAAGTGGTAGAGCAAAGATTAATATATCCCGAGCTTGACGGAAATGGTGGTCTGGCTCAACACACATGAACTTTGTGGCGAAATATCATCAAAATCGATAGAGGGATACGCAAGAGTGTACAGTGAGAACCTTGACAAACATAACCCCTAATGCTTGCAGCATTGTCTAGAGGATGGATGAATTATGTTTCTTTTTCCAAATATGTAAAATAAGTATATTACAGTTTAATGAATACATTTTCCTATTATTATATATGGTTTTATATTTTACCAAAAACTTCGCCAAGACTTTGCAAGGTTTTATAATTCGGTGAAAGACTCGCCAAGATTTTACAAGAGTTTATAATTCAGTGAAAGATTTACAAAAAAATTATATATACATATTATATTATTGATAAAATAGCCTTCGATTTTTCCTTTATATCACGGGCATTCACCCTTCTATTATACATATAAATTTAGGGGGGGTTCTTAAAATCACCCTTGGTTGGTGTGTCACATATATGTATGGGTAGTCTAAGAGCTCAGTCGAACAATTGCGGGAATATAATAACATTGCGCACAAGGACGGTGAGACTATTAAGTCTTTCAACCTCTGTTTCACCAAGTTGTATAATCAAATTTCCGAACTTATTCGCCCTCAGAACCAAGCTGCTTTTATGCATTACTATAATGCTCTACCTTCCCCTTATCGGCATAGGCTTGAAGAAAATGTTATTGATAATCTTGGTTCTGCCCTACATACTTGTCTAGAATATGAAGAACAACTAGAAAGAACAGGTCTCCCCAAAGGGGACTCGGTTAAACAAATGGACATGTCTTCCCTCCTACAACTTGTACATGATATGAACAATTGGATGATAGCATAAGAGTGAAAGGGAAATGTCTCTTCGCTTACTCTCGGGGCATCATCTTCTTCTTCACCACCTCTTAGGAATACTAATGAAAACAACTTTCAGCCCAAAGCCATCATGTCTCGCAGTTGGTGTAAATTTTGTGAGGAAAATCACGAGGAAAGTACTTGTGAGGTAAAGGAGAGTGCCAAAGATAAAATCTTTGGCAAAAAGCTTGAAACCACTATTGTTGTTCTAGATTGGGCAAAAGCGGAATATGTCATGATCATAAACACTAGGAATAAATCTTATGCTTCAAAAGGAAAATATGATCCCCTTCATACTTCTTCTAGTCCAACCTCATCTTCACAAGATGTCATTGTACATGCTACCAAGACTCATGATAGTCAAGGAGTTTCCTCCCCTCTTCTTTCTTCCAATTATTACATTCTCATCCAATTGGCTAATATCAAGGCCGATGCTACTCTTGTGGACATGGTTGTCGTCCCTGAACAACAAAAGCATCTCAAAATTTTTATGGAAGGGAAAGCTTCCACCATAGCCAATCTTTCTGAAGAGGCTAAAGAAGAAGATTCTATTGTAAATAAAGTAGGTGTAAATCATTTTAGACGCCCTATAAAAAAACCCTCCATTTTTCATTTTTGTAAAAATTATGGATAAAATAGCCCATTGTTGCCTAATTGACAGCGGCTCGGGCCCAAGTGTAATGTTGAAAATTATTATGGAAGAGCTAGGCTTATCATGTACTAATGAAAATTATAGAAGTATGCTCTCATATAATAGTCTACAGCAATCGACTATAGGGGAAATCAAAGACGCAACTTTGGTTCTATGCACACATCCTAAAATAAGGATAACCCTTAACATCCAAGTAATTGACATGCCAGTAAGTAATTATTCTATCATCTTAGGAAGAGACTGACAAGCCTTGACAGGTGGATATCTTTCACTTCACGGGACACACTTATCTATTTCTCAGAATGGAAAGAATATCATAGTCCCGAAGGAAGGAAGAATATCACCGTACATAGAGAGCATTCCACAGCCTAACGTAAACTATGTCAAGGAATATTTAGGAGTGTACCCCATCTTTGCGGACGAGGGTGACACTACCCCGAAACAAATTGACCTAGAGGATGGTATATGGCACATGCACTTCGATGGATCATGCTCCAACGAAGGTAGTGGAGTTGGCATTATCTTATACTCATTTGTAGGTAAAATTCACAACTTTTCTTATAGACTTGAATTTGCTTGCATGAATAACGTTACCAAGTTTGAAGCATTATTGCTAGGCATTGAAAATGCTTATAATTTAGGTTGTGGACACCTTACAGTTTTGGGGGACTTTGAACTTGTTGTGAACCTTGTATGTAAAATATATTATCTTAGCAACAAGTTGATGAAACCGTACACACAAGTTGTTTTTATGCTTATCTCGAACTTACTATCATTTAACATCACTCATGTTAAAAGGGAACTTAATTCAATGGCTGATAGGTTAGTTGTATTTGTAGCCTCTCCTACTCGGCAACTTCTACCATAAAGACCAGATTGTACTTTTCCATATTTATATCGTCGTCGTATTCCTGACAATGTAGAATCATGGCAGGTCTTCCCTAGTGATGAAAGCATCTATGCTTTCATACAGAATGAACCATATAAGCCCAAGGAGGTTATATCCATGGAAAACAACAAAATTCTGAAAGACTTGACTCCTCTAGAAAGTTCATTTTCATCAAGTGATGTAGGCAACAAAGAAACACATAAACAAGAGGAGTCAAAAAGGAAAGTGGGTGAAACCATTTCCTTAAACATTGGAACACCTGATTTCCCATAGAATGTTAAGATAGGTGCCCAATGTACTGATGAAGAAAAGATGAAATTCACTGAGTTACTTCATGAATTTCAAGATGTTTTTGCTTGGTCATATGCGGATCTTCGTGGTTTTGATCATGCTCTTATACAACATGCCATTCCTATCAAGGAAGGTATAAAACCAGTTAGGCAAAAACAAAGACCCAGTAACCCCGCACTTGAAGCTACTATTAGGAAGGAGTTGGAAAAACTTTTGAAAGTTGGGATAATTTTCCCTGTTAAGTATTCTGAGTAGGTTTCCAATTTGGTTCCCATTCGAAAAACAACTGGTTAGATCTGACTATGCGTTGATTTCCACGCATTGAATAGAGAGAGCGTAAAAGACCATTTTCCTCTCCATAACATGGAAATGATTTTGCAGCAAGTTGTAGGGTCACAAATGATGCCCTTACTTGATGGTTTTTCTGGTTATAATCAGATCAAGGTAAAAAGGATTGATAAATACAAAACCACTTTCACTACACATTGGGGCACATTTGTTTGTGAACACATGCCTTTTGGATTATCTAATGCAGATGCCACTTTCCAAAAAGCTATGCAGATAGCTTTTGATGATCTGATCGGTAAGATTATCCAGGTTTATTTTGATGACTTGACTGTTTATTCAAAAAACCGGTTGGATCATTTTGGTCATCTTAGAAAATTTCTCATGCGATGCAGAAAGTTCGGTATTTCTCTAAATCCTTCTAAATCTATTTTTGGCGTTACCAAGGGAAAGCTCCTTGGGCATATCATTTTTTATTCAGGAATAAGTATAAATCCGGAAAGGATCGTTGCTATTATGAACCTTCCCGCCCCCACTTATAAAAAGGAGGTTCAAGCCTTTATGGGCATTATCAACTTTGTCTGTAGATTTGTTCTTGATTTTGCTTTAATGGTCAAACCAATTCACAATCTTCTCAAGCAATATCACTCCTTTTCTTGGACTAAAGACGTCGAGAATGCTTTCATAAGGATTAAGAAAGCAATCAGTTCTGCACTGGTTTTGGCGAAACCAGACTTTGAGAAAAAAATTATCGTATACACTAATGCCACTGAGGAAGTAGTCTTTGTTATTCTCCTACAATGTGATGACCAGAATAATGAAAAACCAGCAGCTTACATGAGTCAAAGCTTATCAGATGATGAATTTAAGTATTCTTATATTGAAAAACATGCTTTCACTCTTGTTAAAGCTATGGAGAAATTTCACCACTTTATCCTAGGCAAGCACACTCTTGTAAAATTCCCTTTGCCTATGGTCAAGTTTTTGCTTTCACAGACTTATCATTCGGGAAAGCTTGCACATTGGCTTGCCAAGATTCAGGAGCATGATTTAACCATCATGACTTCGAAAATGATTAAGGGATGAGACTTAGCCCTTCACTTGGCTCAACATGCTAAAGCAAGTGAAGAAATTGATGAACAAGATAATCCTCTTTCAACATTATTTTACATCAAGAGTCAAACCCTTCCCATAGCTGAACATCCCTGGTATAAAAATCAGGTGTATTACTTGCTTTATCAGAAATGCCTAGATGATTTAGATACTCATCAAAAGAGAAGGCTTTGTATTGAATCTTCTAGATATATTATTTTAGGAGAATTTTTGTTCAGAAGATCTGTTAATGGCATATTACTTCGATGTGTAGATAATGAGGAAGCTAAAAAATTGTTACAGGAAACTCATGGATCTTCAGATTTTGTTATTCATGTAGGTGGTCACTTTTTTGGCAAAAACAACTGCTTTAAAATAATCAAAAAAGGTTATTATTGGCCCTCAATTTTTCGAGATTCTTATAACTTTTCAAGATCTTGTGAGAAGTGCTAGAAATTTGTTGGGAAAGAACGCCTTTCTGCCATGCCTTTGCAACTTGTACTCCTTGATTTTCCTTTTTCGAAATGGGGTCAAGACTTTATCGGTCCTATTAACTCTCCATCTTTAGCAGGGCAAAGTTTTATCTTGACAGCCACAGATTATTTCACTAAATGGACTGAAGTTGTCCCACTTAAAAACTCACAGGATGAACAAGTTATTTCTTTCCTTGAAACTAATATTTTTTCCAGATTCGACATTCCTTTAGAAATTGTTACAAACAACAGTCTCGCTTTCATTTCCGCTAAACTAAGTCAGTTTATAGCAAAGTTGGGAGTCAAACATTTCACCTCATCATCTTATTACCCTCGAGGAAATGAGCAAGCCAAGTCTACTAATAAAACTTTGGTTAGGATCATCAAAAGGCTCATTGAAGATAAGCCTCATCAATGGCACACTCTCCTCACTTACGCCCTTTGGGCAGATCGCACTACTACCAAGGTAAGCACAGGTTGTACTCCCTTCCAACTTGTTTATGGCCAATGAGTTATTTTTCCTACTGAACTATAACTTTCTTCTTTATGGTTGATGCTACAGATCGAAGAATTAAATTATTCTAATGTCCCTCAAAGGATAAATGCGTTGTTAGCTTTAGAGGAACAAAGAATGTTTGCCTTGGAAAACATAAAGAGACGACAACAAACTGTGGAGAAATATTTCAACAAAATCGCAAAAGTTGTCGGGTCTAAAGTAAATGAGAAAGTCTTTCTTTGGGATTCAGCCCACGCTGACAGAGCAAGACATTCAAAGTTTCAAAAACTATGGTTGGGTCCTTTTAAAATCGCTTTTGTCCTGGGCGCAAATCCTTATCTCCTAAAGGACTTGGAAGAACGATTATTTTCATATAGTACCAATGGTTCCCACTTGAAACACTATGTGGAACCAGTTTGAAGATTGAATGTTGCATGAAAGTCACTGTTATATTATAGTTTTATGTTTCATTGTTTTGATTTTTCCTTGTCGTTTTTCTTTTTTGTTGTTGTTTTGTTTCCGCTATTTTTCTTTTATTGTTTTCCTTTTTGTTTATCATAAACAAACTTTGGATCAGTTTCGCCACAAGGATGTTATTTTGTAAGTATTGTTAGTCAATAACAATCAAGTTACACAGCTGTCATGGTGTCCCCCTTGTAGACATCACTGTAATTGTTTTTTGCTTCCAGTACTGTTGTTAGATAGATAATTGGATTTTCACCCCTATTTTCTACTTTCCCTTTCTTCCCCCCACCCTGAGATTCAAAAAGCACACCGTAATTTTTTCTCCTTAAAACGATAAACACTTTCATTGTGACCAATTGAATGTTATGCATACAGGAACAAACCCCTCATATGTAACACTTTTCATGAGCTATTCCCAAAGTCCCAGATCATTTTTTTCCCTTAAAGCGCCTCACTCCCCCTGTTGCATAATCATTATGGTAACTAATTCTTTGATCTACAGTTCACCTGGTCTGCAAAACCAGACATTCTAAGTTCTTAATATGTTGGAAACAGATTTCCCTGTGGAGTCGCTAGTTTGTTGACGCTTAAAAGTGCAACGATGAATACTATGCTCGTAAATGATTGCCAAGCTTTATTATTTGTCTATATTAATAATATACTAGTAGGTGGGACCCCTTGTTATACTCATTGGAATATGGTGGATAAGCAACGCTTATATTTTTCTGTCCATGTGATGGTAGCAACACAGTTTTCTACAGTTCATTTGTTTTAGATCATGGTTTAAAATGGTTATGGTAATATGTGGTGGTTGGTGATTAAAATATGGAACTAAATAGGTTTGGATGGTCCCTCATAAAATATGATAATGGTGCCCTTTTTGGATGAAAGAGTTATACTCCAAGTTTTAATGTTGTGTATTGTTCATGGAACTAAATGGTTTGGACGATCATGACCCTTGCTATTATGGTTATGCGCATTGTTTGAGTTGCATAGTGGGTTGTGTTCCTAGCACATTGTCATTTGAAGGAATTTGATATTGGCAAGGGGTGGCACACCTTGGACTATCACGCACTTTGCAAAAGTAATACAGAAATTTTGGAGTTTCAGTGATTAATGGTTTGAACATAGTGCTATGGTGAGTTGGCTAGTGGGCTTGGCTCGTACTAAAAATTCAATGAAGTTTGAAGGGAGAAGCGACGTACAGTAAATGCACGTCACTCAAACTCCCCTCGAGCCTGTCACCCTAGTCATTCTTGCAATTTTTGGCCTTGGTAGTTATTGTTTCTCCACCTTGCTTGGTCGTGGAGGAGGTATACAATCTTGGTTTTTCTCCTCGCGCAAACTTTTCCAGGTATGGGTTTTCTTACTTTTCCATTCATGAAAATTACTCTGCCCTTTGAATCAAATTTTGGCTCTGGTTTCTCGTGGTCTGTGTGATTCTCAAGATGTGATGTTTTAGAACTGTGTGTTTTGGTTTCATTTTTGGCTTCATGTGGTGATCGTTCTAGGACTGTTGGCTTTTAAAAGTTGGTCGCGTGGTCCTTGCTATGTGTAATTGCTCACTGGAATTATTGAGTAAAGATTGCAATGGAGCCTGCTTGGTCATGGATTGGTTTTCAGGTTTGGATTCTTTGTGGAAGTTGGTTATCACAGTCTGCCTAAACTTTGGGCTTTGTGAATGCCCCACCTATATCTTGACATTACTGGTCTCTGTGACTAAGTATGCCCACGCCATGTTCGATTCTATGGCTTTTTATGTAACTATGATGGAAGATTGAAGCATTTTGTGCCTTGTCTTGGCAAAACCCTCAGTTGTTGGCTTTCTTGACATGACCCTACCATCACCATTGCCTGGTAAAAATTACACAATATGAAGACAATGCTACCCATAAGTTGATGAAATCACTATTCATGCTTTTTGGTTTGGCACGTGTTATATTTGGTCGCTCATTACACAGTGTTGTTAAAAGGGATTGGCTTCATTTTTTTTTCTGTTGAAAGTGGAAGTCTGTAGTTATGAAACCCATACAGCCGAGAGCAATATTGCATGTTATTGTTATGTGGTAAATTATGATAGGGCACCTACGAAATGAGTTTTCTGTGCCATTCAAATTCCAAACTCTCCGGTCGAACCGCCTGTTGTCTCTTCCACTTGCTATCTTAAACCTTGAATATTATATTGAGATCGTATTCACTCCAGTTTGAGGTTGATGGGAACACTGTGTGTGCTCGGTTACTTGGGCATGATTTGGTTGGGTCCCTTGTTTGGTAATTCTGGAAGAGATGTGTACTCACCTATTCATTTGAAGCTTGTGATCGAAGTATTGAATGTTATTTTTTGGTTCAACTATTATGTTGATTGTATAAAAGGGACACCTGTGTTCAAAATGTTTGAGGCCTGAATAAGAGTGATAACGTCCAGAATGATTGCGTTGAACAATGATTAAATAAATGATGGATATGAGTTGAGTGTTAACACTATGCGTACTCATGTTGGTTTTAAAGGATTAAATATTGGAATTAATGTCATGGTTGTGGCTCAAAGGCTATTGTGGTTCCCTATAGCGATTACAATGTTGTTCATTATGACTGTCATATAATAATAATGTGGATACAAATGGTTATCGTGATTAAATAATCATGGGCATATAGATTATTGTGTAAAATAATTTGGAAACCAGTAAGCAAATTTGTCAAAGAAAATACCAGTTTGGATTATTGTTTTGGAAAAGGAACACTTGTTAAACTTTGAAATTACGGACAAAGATATGTTTTGGTTGCATTTAAGGTAGCATGTTATGATTTGTTTTCAATTGAACAGTATCCATATTGATTCTCTATCATTCTATCATTTTCGCTAATTACATTCCCCTCACAATGTCGTTTTCACTTATTGCATCCCTGTTCTGTGATACAAATTTAAAAAGGAAAAGTTTGTGTAGAAGCGACAAAGGGATAACATAGCAAGGGATGGTGATTGTATTTTGATATTTTTATACACAGTTAAATTGTTGGTTAATTGATTGAACATTATTCATATATTGATCCCTTATCATTATACCACTTTTTGCTAATTACACTCCCTCCATACTTCCCATAAACACTACCACCCCTTGTTCACTTGGCAATTAACGAACGGTTTGTTATGGATGGATTTGCATGTATCTCGTGTCAATTTTTGAGACAATTTTTTATTCATGTAAGCAGACTGTCATGTATGGTTTATTAAGAGCTTAATTACTAACGAATTGTTGCTACAGGATAAGATTTTTCAGTAGAGGCAACAATGGTCGAAATAACAGAGGCAGGGGAAATTGGAACCAAGGCCATAAGAGGCCTAGATTTTCCATCCATTTTGACGTTGATCCTCAAAAATTGAACCATCTTTTCCAAATCGGTTTCTTTAATTGGGTTGGCCATGGAATAATGCACCCTCGACCATAAAGACCCCATTTTCAGCCTCTTCAGAACATCCCTAGCATTCCCGTTCCACTGCATATGTCTTTGCAGCCTGAAGTCCCTGCAAATGATGATTGGAAAGATATCTTCAACCAACCTGTCTCTCACCATCGTGGTTGGCCCACTATGTCATTGCCTTTGCCACTAGCTGTCAATCCCAATGTCCAGATTTCCCGTGTTGTTTCGCCAGTTCAATATTCACATGCCATTAAGAGATTAAAAATTGATATTCCCCAACCTGTGCTAGACAAGGGAAAAACAACTGCCTCATCTTCTTCTCCCTCCAATGATTCCTCAAAATCTATCTCTTCCCGCATGCATTTGAAGGATGATTGTTCCCATGTGATCAGCGAGATACAGTCTCAAGGGTCTAATCAACCATGAGCTACTTCCGAGAAGTCTAAGGAAAACAACAGTGAAAAAATGAAAATTGCCTCACAAAGTAGCAAATATGGTTTTTAGATTATGCTTTTATGATTTTAGTTGATGAAGACAGTGCTTAGTGGTTTTCAGTATTTTTGGACAATAAGCTTTGTTTTAGTATTTTGTGGATAATGTGGATAACGTGGACATATATATTCTTTTTGGATATGATAAAAATTATTTCTGATCCAGTTTGAAAGATATTAAAGGGAGTTACAAGGGTGGCATATGGTTAAAATGATAAAAAAAAAATCTTATTATATTTCATGAGTTAAAAGGGAAAGAATGACGAGAGTCACAAGGGGTCCCACCTATCTAGTTATTATTAATTAAGACCCTTAACTATATTATTACTATTTATTTCTCCTAAATTGATTAGTTAAGTTAAATCAACTTAACTAAAGAAAGTAGTTGAACTTCTTCAACTTATTTGGAAAGAATAAAAGTTGAATGAGAAGAATAGACAAGAGGGAATAGAAGGAGAAAGCAAGACTAAGGTTTGTTCTTTGATTGCATGAGATAGTTTTAGTTTTCATTCATTTCTGAGTTTATTCAAAGCCTAATTCTCTTTTTGACAGTAGGGTCTTATTGTAGACAGCAAGGTTCAAGATTGAACCAAAATTTTCAGACGCTTGTTGATCCATCATTGATAGTTTGTGTATTCTTGTATGTTTGTGAATTAAGTTTCATGGTTGATAAAGGATATCTTGCATAGTCAAATTGGCACTAGGTTGTGGCAAGCTGATCCAGATTATTAATTTCAGTTTCACTTTACTGCGAGAGTCTTTTTGTATGGTGTTCATCGAAGATCTCTAAATCAGACTTTGGTCCATGCCCTCGCAGGGGTTTTGTAAAGAGAAAATACCTTTGATATCTCAGAGTGAAATAAAATAAGATTGCTATTATGTCTCATATATGTGCATTTGTGACTTGGTTACATTTCACTTTTTGATCTCCATATTTACTTAATCGCAAATCTATGTATATTCCAGAAGTTTATTTTATTTTATTTTTGCAACATATTTAAACTATAAATCAGCCTCAATCCTTGTAATTAATACTTGCGGATTGAGAGAATATTTTGAGGCTATAAACCCCTGGGTGACATTCCCAACTATCTTGTCCTAGTTTGAAAATGATTGAGTAAGGTAATTCATACCTTTTCCTCAAGACCATGTATTTGCGCGCTATAAATTTTAGCGTTTCGATGCGTCCTTGTTACGAAATGAATCAGTGTTGTTAAAAAGCATTGAACCGACACAGTATGGGACGCATCGCTTCGCGGTGCTAACATTTTGAAATAATGCATCGTCTTTAGAGCGTATGTTATGTTGGAGGCGCATTGGTTGATTATAAAGATTTTTTTGTTAAAAAAAATTATTTTGGATTTTATTAAATACACGTCATTTATATATGTATTTGTTTCATAATTTCAATTTATTTTATCTGTATATATGTTCCTAACAATATTTGTATGTGAATCAGAGACGACGACGACGAGAGGAGAAGGAGGTGAAGCGACAACAAGTCAAGACACATGCATTTGTGCGTGAGTGGGAGGCTAGGGAGAGGGATAGGGAGTTGTACCCTCACCCTCTTTCACAACAAACACAATACCTTTTGATGGATATTGGCCTTTTGATTTTTTATCAAGAGGGTACATCCCTTAGAAGGAACTTTGCATCATTACAGTAGTTGATCTGTCGTTGGGATCATGCGAGACAGGGGTTCAGGGTCGATCTCAATCCGTGGTATCATCCCACAGAGAAGGATGTTTATTTCATCACTAGGTTATCTAGGAGGGGGGTGTATTTTCCCCATTTCCCTGCGTTATTGCCCGGTGTTGCAAGAGAGACCTAGCTCGCATATGTGCATAGATATGCCAGTCCAGGTATTATTTAGAGCCTGGTGGTTAGCTGCGAATAGGTGCATTTCAGAGACAGGATGTCAGGTGCATGTGTCATATGCTCTAGTCATTGTCATAGTATATCTCTGATGGGCAACGCATTAGTTGCTCTATGTTGTATTATGTAGATAGTTTATTGCAGGAACACCGATTGATTAGGTGGGCGAAAGTTTTTTTAAGACAGTTTTGTCATGCATTACATCATTGTCACTCTATTTTTTCTGGGACGAGATTCTTCCCATTCGCGTATGAGTTGTATACGTTTGTTTTGAGAGGGTTCATGTCACTCGGGTAGCGGTACCCCGCTTTCCTTCTCAACATATGTTGACATTTATATTGATTGTTTTATATTTGACTGGAGATCTATATATGACATGTTTATTGCAGATTTTGTTGAGATGTATGTTTGACATGTGTATTCATATGTATATCGTTAATGTATGTTATGTTTTTCATATAATGTTGTGGTTGTTGTTGTTGTTTGATTTATAAAATGTAATATGAGTATGCTAATAACGAAAATTGTTAATGATTTCTCTATTTTTAAGTGAAATTTGATACATATCACTCATTTAAATTTATAGTTGGCATATAATGTTTAACTTTACTTTTATGAAAAACATTTAATTTAGATAGTGATTGCAAAAAGTTATAAGCATTAATGTCATATAATGTTAAATTGTTGTTCAAGGTGAATTGTTTGTTGTCCAACAAGATACAATATGTTGATCAAAACGTGTTTAAAAACAAAAATACTTAAATATGATTAGTGAAATGATTGTAATTCGAATATTTATATATTTTTCATATATTATAATAATAACGTTATAATATAATTATTCACTAATAATAATGTTGATGAAGTAATAATAATGTTATTTATTATTATTATTATTATTCAAAGATTACAAGACAAAGTTATAATATAATTGTTTACTAAAATCACAATGATTATATTTTATTAATATTTAATTTTTCCAAAGATTTTATTAATTTATATTATCCAATTATTATAATATATGAAATTTATTCAATTAAATTTAAATAATAAATATAGAGAATAATAATACATTTTGATCTAGACATTTTCATTTCCAACATAAATATAAAATGAAGGAAAAAAAAAACATATTTGTCCATTACAGATACTCATAATAAAATGACACATCCACAATATAAATGTCCAAACAAATCATTTACAAATTAGACTTCTTTGCCATCACCCTGATTATCTTCCTTGCCTGGCATTGTAACATTGTTTTTTCTCAAAAATATATTTAGATCTCAGATCATGTCTCAATACGAACCATCAATGCCCATTCAACACATTTGGGTAAAAAAACACTCGGTTGCAACGTTTTGGGAAAACATAAGACTCCTTACTTTCAACCCACATTTTTTTGAGTTAATACATATTAGCCCACTATCACGATCTTCCTTTACATTTCTCTGGTCGAAGGTATACCACCACTTGCAACAAAAAATAACACATTGAGACGATGAGAAGTCCACTTGCATGATCTCTTGTATCTTTCCAATGTAACATAACTTCCCCTCTATCAGGTTTTCATCACAGTGGCTAGCATGACTAGATTGGTCGAACTTGACCTCCACTCCACAATCTTGTGTGGTGTGGCCTTCATCGGCATACTCAATGTGAAAATGATGTCCATATGCCCACACATATGGGAAGAAATGCACCTGTAAAAATGCGAACAAAGGATGATGTCATATTTCTAATAATTGAAGCATTAATAACAACATAATACACATCACGATTCAAATGTGCAATATTATAAATAGAACAGGGTACTCAAAGAGGTTATTACATAGTTGTTGCACTTGATCCCTATGTTTAGTGCATCTAGATCTTCTCCACATGGGTAGCAACCATACACCTCATATTTCTCTTGTATCTGGTCAGCCACCCAACTGTTGGGACATATTTTTGACATATTTTCTTTTAAATGATTAGGATAAGGCATGCTTCTACCATTCAACCGTATAAATGGTTTCATGTCACTATCCCATTTCCTTATTTTATATTCATACAACGCGACCCATGGTCGCATTGCCTCCACATTGTAAAGAATGAATTTATTGGTGGCATCCATTTCAAAATTCGTTGATGTATACAAAAATTCAAAACGAATAGAATGAGATCAAATATATATTATCAACTTAAAGAATGAATTTATTGATGGCGTCAAAATTTCTAAATTCGTTGATGTATAAAAAAATTCAAAACAAATAGCATAGGATGAAATATATATTATCAGCTTCAATGTAAACAGTTTCATTGTACTAAATTGACAAAATATAACTGACTTACTCTTTATCAATGCCTTTTTTCGTTCATTTGGAGTAGCTCCCCTTCCCTTTTGTCCTCATCTTGATGGTCGAATGATTTCACCTTATGTGTCATCAATTTGCTTGTTCTACTCACTGGCATAATATAATGACTTGTATACTATGTACCCCTCTCCCATAGATCCCTCCAATTTTTCCCTTTGTCAAACAAACACCTTCAATTTTTTGATGTACCTCTCTCAGAAGAACATCCAACGACATGAGAGCACCCCAACTAATTCGACCTCATCAGGTAGGTGAACTAGAAGATGGACTTGCAAGTCCATAAAACTTGTGCAGTTCCTTCCCAAACATACAAACAATCTTAGCTATCTATCGGTGCCACCATGAAATGCCAGCCATATGAATATCCCTTGATGTGATCCAACGTAGAAATGCAGATAATTTTGATATGGCACGTCCCAAGTCCTAAGGGAAGTCATGGTTCACACAACCACACATGAGCAAAGGATAATGACACTACAAAATAGACACACAAATCATTAATTTCCATAAAATTCTGAGTGCATAGCATATTTTTACTAACGTCGGTATAAAACTAAAAGAATCATGTATTCAACATACATACCCTTGGAAGGTTCAGATGGTCATGTGATTTCAACCCTGATAAATTCTCGTCTACAGTGAAGCAACATCGTAGAGTTGACCCATGTAAAGAAGGTGCCTTCACACCCAATATAACATCATTCACCATAGAAAGATAATCTTTCTTCAAAATCCACGGGACATCACCTTCTTTAGGAGACCAAGAGAGACCAACCTCTCCCTTAGTTTTGTTTCTTGGCCAATGTTTATTTTTAGTATTTGAAGCAATAAGATCTCTCCTGACAACCATTGTGTCGCTTTTATTCCATGATATGTGCCTCCATAAAGAAAATGAAACATTTTTTAATATATGCATGGGATATCGTAAGTGGTCAATCTTAAGATGCTCCCAATATGGAAGCTCATAAAATACAGATTCCATTTTCATCCCAATGGGATTTTTCTCAACATAGGTTTCAAAAAATTATGGATCATTGAACATAGGTTCCTCATTTGGATCAAAGAATTATTCCATTTCCTTCTCCTTCTTTATTTTATATGCCCTATTCCAATCTATCAGTGTCATTATTTCACGTCTGTGGGTTCTCTATGGTTTACCATTGAAAGCATGTGTAGCTCTTCTATAAGGGTCGTCTTCTAGGAGGAATACCCTCAAACATTCGTACACTGGCTTTCGTAGGTCATTGGACCACCTAACCTTTATAGAAGTTCCACAACATTTACATCCATGGTACCCTTTTGTTACAAGACCTGCAATGTTAACGTATACATAGCATGTTAGTGTCAAAAATATAGTTGCACCTAATGAAGTATGTCAAATAAAATTACAGATATAAACAAATTGACGAACATGCTTACCAAAGAAAACTCCTAGTCCTCGATAATCGTCCATGGTGTATGCACATATGCCATACAATGTAAAAGACCTCTCCATTAGGATGGGTCTTGATACAACATATACATGTATCCTTCCCATAATTACTTAAATTCATCAATTAGTGATTGGAAGTAGACATCCATTCTCTTCACTTGTCTTTTATCCATAACTATAATAGCCAACATAAGATGTTCATTCTTCACGAACAACCATGGGGGGATATTATTATTGATCACTACCACTGGCCAAACAAAATAGTTGGTGTTTTGGAGGTAATACGGGTTTACTCCATCCATAGTTATGCTCAATTGGAGGCTTCGTACTTCATCCTTGAATTTCTCGAGCCATGTATCCTCTATATGCTTCATTGCTATTGAATCTGTTTGGTTTCGCATTACTCCTAGCTCACTTGTATGTGAGGCATGCCACTCCTGCAATGTGGTTAATTGTTTGCAATGAAAGAGCCTTTGAATCCTTGGAATTATAGACATCTGCCTCAATATCTTATGAGGAGGACCATGTGTCTTACTCTTGTTTTTTTTATTTATGGTACATGTCATACCTACATTGTGGACATATCTCTTTGTCCGCATATTCGTTTTTGTATATAATACAATCATTCAGACATGCATGGTATGATATGTACTCAACACCTAACATTTTCAACATTTGTTTTACCTCTGTGCAACTATTGGGCAAACGATTGTCACTCGGAAGTACCTTATCTTTGAGTAACCTGCAATTAGTGGGAAACATAAATTTATATTGTCATTAAGCATTAATAAAATAAACCCTTTTCTTCCTTCATTGTGTGACACGATTCCTTAACAATTTAGGGGACTTAATGGTTAGTTACCTAAAAAGTGTCGAGAAACATGCGTCTGACATACCATACATTGTTGTCAAGTTGTACAGTAACATTGTTGTCCCTAGTTGGGTAGACCTTGCAAATTCTTGTACTGGACCAAATAGAGGGGTTGTGGAAGAAGATTTCGGGATTTCATAGAAGGTATCTATGGCATCAATGTCATCCCCTATTTAATTTTGATGGAATGCGTCTAACAACATTCCCTCCATGGCCTGGATATCCCGCAAGAAATCATTCATACCAACCTCTATATTATTTACTTCATCCCTGACATGTGAAGAACTAGTGTCATTGTCAAGGTTTTGAATTGGTGACTCGAGACATAGTGGTTGTTTCAATCATTCTCGGTATGCTTCCTCTCTGAGCTCTTTTCGTTTAACATCAAGCTCGTGACTTGATATCATAGTGGGGTGTAATGGTAGATGGTGGATAAGTCACTCGTCATCAAAATCCTGATTGTAAAAATATTGAATATTACATTGATAATATTAGTAACACAATGTTTTTAATATGTTCAAACAGTTATTAGAAATGTAGACATTTTTTTCCCAATAATAAATATGAAACCAAACCCTTTATTAAAAAAATGTTGAAATAAACAATACATTTACATTAGTTCCATTGAAAATACGATTACTAAATCATCTTTTACTTATGCCCTACGAGGTTGTCTACATGAAAGAGATCAAATTCACAATACAATATCATTGACTCGGGCTAATTGTTGGAAGATTGCATGTTAGGATTGGTAGGGTAAAGAAATTGTCCATTTTCATCAAACATCTGCTTGTGATATCTTTCTCCTGATAAGAGCTTGCAAAATTTTGGGATTGCGGGAATATCTTAAGCATCTGAACTCAATCCCGAATCTTGATTCTACAAAATTCAATGAACAATTATTAAACTGCACCTGCATACATAACATAAATTCAATAAAATAAATGAATTATCAATAATATCTAGACGTACTACAATCGACGTGAGAGAATTTGAAGAAGTTCCAGAGATACAAAATGAGGTGACGCTAGAATCTGAAGAATTGACCATTTGATATTATAATTCTTTTTTTCCTGCTTTTGAGCCAAAACTGTCATCTTGGGTAGCATAGAACAATCTAACTTCAAAAATAATTTCGAATAACTTTTATAGCTTCACTACACACTTAAAAAATCATTACTTTTCTACAATATCATTGTTTTTTTCCACCCAACTATACAAGAAATCTCAATTTGGCTTTACAAAATTTGAAATAGTTACTTGATACCTGAAAATATCCTCCTCGAACATAGAAAATGTGAATTTGATGCTCTCTCTCTCTCTCTCTCTCTCTCTCTCTCTCTTGCATCTACCCATCTCTGCCCCTCACTTTCTATCCCCCTCCCTCTCTCACTCACTATATTCCCTTCCCCCTTTGTCCCCCACCGGTGTGTTTTATCATTTAAATACGTATTGATGTGTATGTATAAACAAAACTCATCGGTGCGTTTAATTGAGATAAACACCAAAGACTAACCTATGTTATTGTCTATGCAAAGAAAAACATCTACAAACTTTAAATGCGGATGTTTGCATTTGCATTGTGCAAATTTAACTATCTTACGGTGTGTTATTAATTACACACTGCCTTGATGCGTCATTAATTGAACTTCGCACCAGTGTGTTTCAAATTGTCTAGCGCATCGACTAAAGCAAGTTAGAAAAATAACATGTGTTTACTATCAATACTTCGAAATTTCTTACAAAAATAAATCGATGCATTATGCATAGCACACCGAGAAATGTAACTTTTGGTAAAAAATAAAAATAAAAAATGTATGTGTTTATCATCAATGCACTGAAATATACAACGAAAAAATGAGCATGAATTTGAGTTTTTGTGTTTATAAAGGAAAACCATATTCATTGTTTTATTGTTTGCCAAATTTTAGAGAGGATATTTATGCAGCAAAGATTTATCAACAAAGATTTCTGAGTAGATGGATTTTTTTTTAAGAGCCAAATTTGAGGGGGAGTATTCTAGATCACATAGAAATATGCAGAGGATAATTTTTAAGTATATGATCTCATTCTATTAATCATCTTGATCATTCTCCTATTTTATTCAAACAATTTTTCAGTGCATTCTCAAACAAACAAAAAAAGGTTTCATGGTTACCTTCAGTATTGGAAGCTCTAATTACCTAACTGTTCTTTTGCTTTCTCCTTCTATATTTCACAAGAAGAATTTTTTTTAAACACAATATTTTTATAGGGTTTGGTTATTTATATATGGGTGTTTCCTATCCGTTGCAATGAAACCACTCATTGCATTGGATACCAAACCGTCATGTCACTAACAGTTTTTTATTTTATTTTTTAAACGTCTTCGCAATGACTAGTGTGCTATGTACACAATAAGCACACCAAAGTGTATTTGTTTGTAAACACCATTGTTTTATTTCAATTCAAAATATTATTAAAAATCATTTTTGTGGTGGGCGGTGCACATTTTACCTAAACACACACTGAGGCACACTGTTTACAAAGAGCACCGTTGAGTTTAAAATGGAAAAATTATTGTTTTTATATGGAAATCATCATTTCTTAAACTTGTTCACTGCTTTATGATGCATAATAAATAGTATTTAGGAAGTCGTGTTTTTCTTAATTCATAAAGCACCGACTAAATACAAAAATTTCTAAAACGTTTTCAATTTTGCAACAAATCTATTATATTTTACTGGTGTGTATATATATGTGTGACACATCGGTTCATATAAATATTGTTGATGCCCCAGTTCGAATTATCTTGATATACGCATGGGGATCTTATTTTTCTAAAAATTAATAATTTTTATATCTTTCTTTTTTTTCCAGGTAGATTTTGAAAATTCCAAGGGACAAACAAGGGGAAAACCAAGACATGTCGGTAGGGATGTCTAAAAAAGTGCAGAATAAGATATTAAAAGAAATGAACATAATTTTTTCGTAAGAGGAGTCATCCCAACTACAATGTGCATCAGAGGTATGCAATCTTTTTTTTATTCTTTTATGTACATCGAATTTAAGTATCGCATGAAATACTAATTTTCAATTGTTTTGTTGCAAAAAAGAAAAACAAATAGAATCTATTCATAACATAAGACAGAACAACAAGGAATAAAATGGTTGATTGCAAACTTTGTGAGCATTTATGTTTTCGGTCGTTCTTAAGATTTCATGTTTGTTGTGGTCTTTATATTTAAATAATTAATTTGCACTTGTTCATGAATGTATTCTACTAGGTGCTAACATACAAAGATGAGCCAACCCATGAATTGATAAACATTGGGTTAAGTATGGGTTGTGGGTATATGTTGAAGAATGAAAGTTTAATTGAACAATTTGTAGCTATGTTGTTTAACTTCCCTTGTTTTATAATTAAAGAAAAACAAGAAACTTTATATTGATTATATCGACTCTGCTTTGTCATGTTGTATTAAACATGTAGGAAACAAAGTATGGAATGCAGACATTAAAGGAGATTTTGAGAAAATTCATGAAGCATGACTTCGAAAGAATGTGTATTGTTTATGAAAGACTTGGTGCTAAGGTATGATTTTTTATTTACACAATCACGTATATTCTACTATATATATAAATGTAGATATACTTATTATAGTTTATTTCTATGTTTGTGGATGAAAGATGAAGGGGCAGAACATAAAAAAAAACAAGTCGATCAAGAAAACATTATGTAAAAAAAACAAAGTACAATATCACCTACAAATGATGAATAAATGGGGCATGCACACTGCTCAAGTAATGTCAACAGTTCAAATCATGAACGACAATCAATATAATTAAATGTTATTGCAAGTTGTATGTTTTGAAATATTTGTCTTTGAAAATCAGGGATTTTGTTTAATGTACTCGACATATTGTCTCAATTGCATGAGGACATGTTACCAATAAGTGTAACAATTACAAATTGGTTGCAATTTGATTATTGTACTAGACCTTTATGTTGTGTCTTTTTGTATCACAATGGGTCTCTTATTCATATATAGTAAAACGAGTTTCTTATTTCATTGCATTGTCGAATGTTGTAAATTGTTGCGTTCATGAATAATTAATATGTGGATGATTTACATTGTTACAAATAACAGAGGTGTAATTGGTTGGATAACACATTAATGCAATTATTATATTGAAATGCAATAATTTAAATATAAAACAATATTATTATAAAAAACTATTTGATTTTGAAACAATTAATTGAAATTTTGTAAAAAACAATGAATTAAATATATACATATCAATGCATTGTATTCTTTTGAACTCACTAGACAGTGTGTGCCATAATATTAACATCGGTGTGTTTTGAGGAGTCATACGCACTGGTGCATATTAATTATCATAACGTGTCAGTATATACTATTGAGAAAACACATTGTTCTATGAACAATATAACATATAATAATATTTATCGTTTCAAAATTGTACGATGCTCATGTTTGAAATATTAATCGGGGCACTAAAAACAATTTTTGTACTAGTGCGTTACAATTATTATATGCATCGAAAATCTAAATATTATTTAGCACCGGTGCCTTTACTATATTATATGCACCAGTGCATACTAAAAATAATGGTGTCGACATATCAATACGTACTAATTACAGAAGCATCGGGGCACATGCTATATTAAGCACATTGAGTCTCAGGATAACATGATCGCACCGGGGCTAACTATAACTTAATCACATCGGGATGAACTAATCCTAAAGCACCCCAGTGCTAACTATAACTTAATTGCTCCAAGGCAGATAAATCCTAAGACACATTAGTGTGTCATAAGAACACAATGTAGAACCGATGCGTAGCAATTATAAGAGCATAAGTGCTCTGCATACGACGAAAAAGGAAGAACCAATGTGAAATAGTTATAAACGCACCAAGGAATTTTTTATTATATTAAGATCCAGGGAATTTTTATTATATTAATGTATCAGTGTGTTTTATTATATTAACGTATCGGTGCGAGTTTTTCAATACCGCACCGATGTGTTTTAACAAGAAAAACATCAGAAAAAAAAAACCTCCGCTACAACCTCTGCCCGCCCAATTTTTATTAGTTATACGGAACATCCACTAAAACCTTCACAAGCAATAAAGGAGGTTGTAGAGGATGTTTCTTTTTTTAATTTTGCCAATTTTTGTTACACTAAAAACCTCCACTAGAAGGTATTATGCTTGTAGTGTGGGGGGCATGTTGGAACAATAGGTTATGCAGGTTCATCATACCTCTGGATCTTCTAGAGATAGTCGGTCGATGGTTGATGGTTGACTAGGAGAGTTGATTGAGTGGTCGACCAAGGGATCAACCGGATGGTTAACTAAGCATTCGACTAGTTAGACAGTTATAACAAAGAAAACAAATGGTGCATAGGGAAGGAAAGAATTCCAAGAGTTTATTATGCACCCTAACCAATCTGTGTGGACCTCATCTTCCTCACTTCAAGGGAGTTGGTTACATCTCGGTGTTATATAAGTTGGCCTTGTGGGTCAAATTATATGTGTGAAAAACAAGAGTGTATGATATGTGTTGTGTATGGAAATATTTTGGTTCTTACACTTCTATGTATGTTGAGCTATGCTCAATCGTGCTTAAGTGTTGTAACAATGTCTTTAGACACCATATGTCTCTTGGCATAATATCTATTAAATATACCCAATCCTCTAATTCTCCATCAATGATGCTTGCAAAAATGCAAGATAAGGTGACACAATATTAATGCTTCGAACAAGGGCAATGTTGACAGCTATCAAAATTCTAAATGGTGTTTGATCCAGTAATACAAACCTGAGTTTCTTTCCCCTTTTTGATTTTTTGAAATGTTAGATGATTTTGGAATTTCGTGTTTTCTATTTCTTGTCTTTGGGTTATGTTTTTTATAAAGAATAAAATAATGGTTTGGTTCTTTGTGTTACAATGAGGAGATGGGTGATATATGCTACCAAATATTTATGAACCATGGGTAGTGAACATGATAACGAATGGGTAGCAACCAAGGATGCACCTGGAGTGTTTCTCCTTGAACGAGATGAATCACGACAATTTGATTGTAGATGAAGCTTTAGGACATGATTATGATGAAATGGTGGTTCATCACCATGGGTCCAAAGCAAAGGAATAAACTAAGTGTAACTGCTTGAGAGTCCATTGGGTAAAAGCCAACAATTGATAAGAACAAGGCATGCAGCTATGCAAGCATAAAGTATGAGGACTCTTGATCCTATGGGAAAGGAAAACATGGGTACCAACTTGAAATGTGGTAAACTAACGCAAGCTATGCAAGGAGGACCAACATTGTAGATCCCGTGGAAAATTTACAGGCAACAAATGGATAAAATGTAGTGTATCAAAGGGTGCTACTGAGCCTATATGAAAATGTAATGAATATACTTTACCAAAGCAATGATGGGCATGAGAATAATCCAAAGGCATTATAAAACATAGTTCAAGATCATGTGTCCAAGGGACAACAACAAAGAGTCTAGCAATAAATTTTATGAGCAATGAAATTCACGGATGTGGGTGCAACCTTAAACTACGTGAAAACCTAGTATGGATAAGGGGGGTTGGGGAACAAATAGTTCTTGAAGGAGGAACTCCAACTAAGGAGGCTAGGGAACGAGGAGTTCCCAAAGAGTCACTCCCACCAAGGAGGCCAATAAATGAGGAATTACCAAAGGAGGTAGGTGGGAGGTAGTCACACTAAGGAGGCCATGGATGGAAGAGGTCCCAAATGAAGCACTCCCACTAAAGGAGTCCAAGGAACAATGAGTTCCCAAGGGGGACACTCCCACTAAGGAGGTGAGGGAACAAAGAGTTCCCATAGGAGGCACTCTTGCTAAGGAGGGTAGTGAATCATGAGTTCTCGAAGACTAAGGAGGCTAGGGAATGATGAGGTCCTAAAGGAGGCACTCTTGCTAAGGAGGTGAGGAAATGATGAGTTCCTAAAAGGGGCACTCTTGATAAGGAGGCTAGGGAATGTTGAGTTCCCAAAGGAGGCACTCTTGCTAAGGAAGCCAACTCAACTAAATGAGGGCTAACCAAAGGGGGTGAAGATGACAGGGCCTCATCATGTGAAACGATGATGTTATGTTAGTGGGTCAACTAACTAGGTAACGGGGCTCTAAATTGTATGACATCTGGGAGCACCCGACATAGGTAGGTTTAATGACATTACTCACAAATAATGCAAGGCAAGGTTGTGTAGTGTCTTGAGTGAGGTCTCGTGTGACCTTAGTAGGCAATAGAGCTACCCCCAACATCCATGGATGTAGGATGAAGGAGGAATTATGCAAATGATAATGCACCAAAGGTACCAAAAGAACTAGTTTAAGGTCATGCATCCACATAAAATATTAGGAAAAACATATCAGATTATTTATGTGTTATAAAATCCATATGACGTTTTGGGATGCGAAGTTGTTTGAAAACATCTCATGTGGGGATAACATCAATGATCTTGGAGGTGGAACGATGGTCCAAAGTTATCTGGAAAGTATAAGAGGTGATCTTGCATGAGATGAATCAAATACAATGCTAAGGAAGATGGATGTAGACTACATGTTGGTGGAGTAGTTAGTCTCATCAAGGAAGTCACTAGAAGAATCCAAGTGGAAGTCCTCTTCCGGGCTACTGAAAGAATTCATAGTCTTGAGAATTATTCATTGTTAGGGAGGAACGTGGTTAAGGATCCATGTATACTTTCTCAAATGGGGGAAGAAATTAGTGTGGATGCCCCCAAGGCGAATTAAATTAGTGTGGATGCCCCCAAGGCATGGTAGAGGAGGAGGCACCTTCATCTACTAAACATTGATGGGCTTAATGGTGCCCCTCACAAGACTTGTATTTGGAATGTGGTGGAAGAAGGAAGATAAGCCTTGATATGCTAGTCCTAATCAAAGGTGATGGCTTGAGGATTGGAAGGGAGTTTAACCCCACTTGCCTCATATGGAGAATACCTGGTGAGTGACATGTCACTAGATTCCATGGTCTTGATGAGTATGTCCTAGCAGTGAAGTAGCTTTGTTGGGAGAAGGGAGTATGTGACACAATGAATACATGTTGAGAGAGGGGTTGTTGTGAGGTAGTAAAAGAAACATCACTAAGTTTTATTGTGATGGTTTTGATCTAAATGAAGTGCTTGTACTAGCTCAAGGATTTAGAGACATCGATGGGTGGGGTAACTGTAGAGCTTGAAAATGGTGAAAGGATGAAATTTAAAGTATGAGTGTCATGTTTCTACCTGTTTCAAGCTTTGTTATGGTGTGGATTGTGAGTTCTCATAACATTACTATCATTGCCCCCATGTCTTGGCACCTATAGAGTGTGTACTTCTTCTCACTCCCCTTTAGTGGTGGTGGATGGGAAATATGGCTTTGGTGGATATCCCAATTTTGACTAAATTGGGAAGAAGAGGACATGGCTAAGTTAACAAGTAGGGAAGATGAATGTGTTTCCCAACATTGCCCATGAGGATAATTGTAGGTTTAGAGTTTGAGGGCAGCGCCCTCTAAATTTTTTGTTTCATTATGGGTCCCAAAACCATGTCTTCGAAGGGAAAAAGTGCTCTAGTAGTGAACAATGTGTTTTTTGTGACAAGTTTCAAAATGGAAAATCAACAAGTACACCTCTAGTAAAGTCCTAATATTGGCCACTAATTTTATTCTTCACAACAAATGATGGAGTGAGCACTTGTAAGTCTAGTGTTCACATTGGACAGGGACATATGGAACATATCCCATGACCAAAACCTTGTAAAGAAGGTATCAATCCGAGTAACAAACCAACTCAACTAAAGTCCCCTAATACATGTTCACCCATTGATTAAGTGTGAGGGGGGATCTCAACACTGATTTAGTTTGATCTAGTGCTTTATGCATAGATGAGATGCATTTTCCCGACAAGCATTCCTCGTTACTAAAGGACTTATGCTCAATTTAGTGACAGTTTGATTTGTGTAGTGAGCTTGGAATGTGGAGCTCAAAATCATAATTCCAGGGTCATATTCTAATTTAAATGTGAGAATTTTTTAATCAACTAATCAAGTATTTTTGTTGAAAAATGATTATTTTAAAGTCAAAATTGTGACATTAAACAACTCTGTAATCCTTTGTTGTTGGTTGAGGTCATCTGTGGTGTATATTAGTTGATCATGAAAATAATCAAAAGTAAAATGCTCAAATGTAAACTAAAAGTAAAAAAGAGAGAATGCAACCTATTTATTTGCTTTTGATTCACCTAGATTGCAAAGAGAATAAAGTGAAGAGCATACACGAATTGGTGAGATGTGTCCCCACACTAGAATACTTCAATCGCTATGTAAATTAATTCCAATTAATTAGCAATAATGACAATGCATGAAATAGGAAATTCTATTCTCAAATAAGTACAGGTTAATTGAATCCAAACCTAGGAAATGTGAAACTCTAATTAAAGCTATGTAGTAACCACCATGAAGAAACTTGATTCGAAAATAACTACAAACAAAGCTTGTATGTTCGATTGCACGGGGTTAGACTTGTAAATACACATTGCATGGGTGTTTAAGCCTGTGAGTCACGTAATTGATGAATTATGTGACTGTGAAAACTAAATCTTACACACTGCATAAAATATTTTTTTGGGAATGAAAAAATTAAAAAAAACAAAAGCTTTTTGGCCTCGTGGAAAGGTGTTGAGGAAAACAAAGAGTCGATTCCTTAGTAACTGGGTGTGTTGAATGGTTCGAGGCCTCAAATCTAACTGAAGGAAGAAATAATGGATTCCCCCCATAATCAATATTTTGTTGAGGGTTTTTTGGTATATTGGTGTACCAAATACACTCAACCAACCGGTTAGAACTATTGGTGTAGACATAAAATGAAATATACAGATGTGTGAGTGAGCAAAGCCAAGTTAATTACTTTCCTTAAAATGCAAATAAAAGAAATCCAGAGAAAAGAGTGAAGTGAATCTTTGAAGAAGATCCTTTGTGAACTAGCTATTGGTGTGGAGTAAGAAAAGGTGGATTCAAGTGAAGAAGACTCCTTTGGGATCCTACACACAATGAGAATCAAATAACCAACATTGCAACTTTCTCACATTGGTGTGGAGCAAGAGAAGGTGGATTCAAGTGAAGAAGATTCCTTTAGGATCCTACATACAATGAGAATCAAATAACCAACATTGCAACTTTCTCAAACTCTCAATAGCTTGTATGGTTAGTATGCAATCTTATCGGAATACATATAAACCATTCACATGCACATTTAATGGGGGAAAGAAAACTAGATGTTTTATATTATTGAAAGCTGAAAATAAGATCTCAAATAGGAACAATACCACCTAAAGTGAGTTGTGCAGATGACCTCCAAGCTCTCTTGTTGGGAAGGTTCTATCCTCTTTGAGGTTCTCTCTTTGACCTAGTGGTAGCTAGAAAAAACTATCTCCCCAATGAAGGGCATTAATGATCAATGCTAACACTAGTGAGGCACAATAAATTGATTGTAGCAAATGACTCACAATTTTAGGATACACTTGTGCAACATAGCCCAACATTCATTGAAATCCTTTGACTCATGAGAGATCTTTGCATTTATAAGTTTTTTGGGGGAATTCCATGAATGGAAAGTGAATATGTTTCCCAAGTTTTCCCATACAATTTCCTTGAATAACTCCATAACCTCATCATAACTCTTGGAGATTGCATGCATCAAGCATTTCCAAGCTAAAAGTTTGCATGGAAATTGTTGGATTGTGCAACTTATTTGTCTTGATGATGTATAGGAACCTTGCGTGAGTATCAACGGATTACCTGCATAATATATGTGACCCATGAGTTGATGTATCATGCAACCATATCATTGGTAAGGAAACTTTCATGATTTTATGCTTCATGATCTTCACAGTGTTGGTATATCCTCATAAGTGATGTTTTCGACATAAACCCTTTAACCTATGCAAGTGGATAAAAACAATGCAATAACACTATGAGAAAATATCATTTGAGTTGGAGGAGTATACCAAAGCAATATGTTCCTCTGATCCCCTTAAATATCATTTGAGTTGGAGGAGTATACCAAAGCAAGTGGAAGTCCTTGTTCTTCTGGTTTGACCAAATAACCATGGATTTTTTCATCCTTCTCAAATTGTTGTGGAATTGTAACAATGTAGAATCATCATTATTTAAGTCATAACCCCTCCATTCCTTCTTCACCAAATTAGTCAACTTTTCATTAGCTATTTAGTGAGATTAAATTTGAAAGGATTCAAAGGTTTGTCCTCCATTTTCTCCATTTGAAAGAAAACAAGGACATGATTTGATTTTTCCCTTGTCCCTACCCATGTTCTCATTCTACCTACCCTCTCAATCAGTGCTTTGAAAACCAATAATCAATCCAAATGATTAGATATACATTCTAAACTACTCTTGCTATACATCCAAGTAGGTAATAGTTCCAAAGGTTCCAGGTGTTTAGCATCAAGTCCTCTATTTTGTGCATTAAAAAGTCTTTTAGGGGATCCACCCTTTCAACTTCTAACCACACCTCAACTTGCCTTAAAATTGAATTCAGACCCCCTCCAACTATCACCTCATTGATCTTCAGATAGTTCGAGCTAAATAAATCATCCCAAAAATCTTTCCTTTAGTTAAAAAGGCCATAAACATTCAAAAGTGAGAAATAAAAATAAATACCCATTTCTTGAGAGAGCAAATCCATCCATATCACCCTAAATAAATCATACCAAAAATCTTTCCTCTGGTTAAAGGACCATAAACATTCAAAAGTGAAAAATAAAAATAATTATCCATTTCTCTAAAAATAATTACCCATTTCTCGAGAGAGCAAATCCATCCATATCACTCTATCACTGATAATAATAATAATAATAATCCATTTTTAAGGTCACGGCCAAGCCAAACACCTAATTGGTGTATGAGACCCCCTTGTTTATGGGACAAGGGACCCCCTCCGCCCAACAATTTGACTAGTAAAGTCTATGGAAGTATACATACCCCACCCCCCTCTGGATTTGAACTTGTGACCTTTTAAGAGGAAACACATGTTCTTAACCATTAGACCCACTCAGGTTGTATATTCTTAACAATATCCCCTTAATGTAGTCATTGGATTAAGTTAGATAACTTTACATTATATATTCAGAAAAATTAAAGAAGATTAAATTAAAAAAAAAACAACAACAACAACAATTATAAAAATTAAAGTGATCTCAATTAAAAAAATAACAATAATAAAAATAAAATCCATTTTATTCAAAAAAACAATTATACTTTAAGAAATTTAATCCTTATTAGTCCGTGCCATGGGACTATAGCAATGAGTTTGCTTTTGATGTGACATTAATTTGCCATTTACCATAAATTTGTGTATGCAATGTAATGTTTAATATAGGAAAACAATTATATATTTTAGGATATAATTAAAATATTTGTGTTTCTCATTTTTAATTGGTTGATAGAATTGAAGTGTTATTGCTCCCTCCACGTCTTTCAATATGTAGAATTAATTACATAATCAATGAATTTCACCAATCACCACATCTAAATATAAAAAGTTGTACTATGTATTTTATTTTTTTTGTTTGTTAATTTGTGCGGGACCTGTTGGCTATGTGATTAACCTGTGGCTTGAGAAACCACGACTCAGGGGCATCTAAGCCGTCAAAATCACCCGGGGATCGCACCCGGCCTGAGCCACACCAACCCTTAACATGGTTGGATTTTTTGTCCCCGCAGGTTTCGAACCGGTGACTTTAACATCACTGAGTGGCTTAACAACACACTCCGTCATGTCCTACACCTCGGGGACTTGTACTATGTATTTATTATTATGCATTATTATATTTATTATCTAATATATTATTTATAATATATTTATTATATTGATTATATTTATATTATATTTATAAATATTATAGTTCCATTCAACTTACGGTTTATTATACATTTTGAATAACAAACAACCCTCAATTATCATCTTTTGATAAAAAAATATTCATTACTTATGTATTTAGTTATATTAAGTTTCATTGTTCAACATGTATTTCCAACTAATTCCGTAAGGATTGCATTGCCATGCAACCTTTGTTGATACTTAATATATCCTAGTTTAAAATAGAATTTACCATTAAATAGATTTTCATTTTAGTTAAAATAATTAAAAATTTAATAAATAAATAAATTGTAAAACAGATTAATTAAAAATAAGAAATTAAATGACATGGAAAACAAATAAATAGAAGTGGAAATGTCATATTTCGCCGGAGACGTATTTACTGGTATCGCAGTGGAAGACATTTTCGCAGTGGAAGACATTTTGAAGAAATAAAAGAGAGAAGGGAGGAAAGAGGGAAAGGGAGAGAGGATGGATCATTCGCGCTGGGCGTCTCTATTTCCGATCTTGTGCTTATTCATTTTAATTTTAGATTCAGGGGTAAAAGTAGAATGTCATGACGAGGGGGATGGGAGTTGGGGCCAATTGGAGGGGAGAGTGTTGGAG
>SNQJ01S0001953.1:114082-139728 GCA_010110895.2 Picea sitchensis | reverse complement strand
CGCGCTGGGCGTCTCTATTTCCGATCTTGTGCTTATTCATTTTAATTTTAGATTCAGGGGTAAAAGTAGAATGTCATGACGAGGGGGATGGGAGTTGGGGCCAATTGGAGGGGAGAGTGTTGGAGTTGGATGACACAAACTTTGAAGCAGCCATTTCCAGATTCGATTACCTTCTCGTGGATTTCTATGCTCCTTGGTGCGGCCATTGCAAGAGGCTCTCCCCTGAGGTAGGTAGGTCGGTTGCCCATTAATTCTATTCTGTATTTGTATTTACTTTTTATTATTGTGCATCTGGACCCATATCCATATTCATTTAAATAACTCATTTGTCTTACAGAAGAAGCTGTAATCATCATTCATTCGAGATGCATAATTCACTTATTTAATTTTGGACGTAAAGTTCGTTGTTTTTCATTTTATGTGTAGCAATTATTGTTATTATCATCGTGTTACACATTTAGGGCCAAGCTTTTGGACACAAACCATATCATGAAGGTCTAACCTCACGTTTTTTTCGATTTAAATGGAAAATCGTAAAAGTAGGGCAGAAGAAGATAGATCACTGTTTATAATTGGACCGAGTTTGAGGTAGCCAGGTTAGATTAGATAATATTATCACAAACAAGCAAACAAACTAGAGTCAAGAAGATTATCAGTGGGCATGTATATAGGAAGTAAGACACAGCAAGGAGGGAAGGAAAGTGTGTTATTTGTTTCATTCTTTTGAAGTTTTAGTATCCGTCTGTTTGCCTGTATGTCAAAATCAAACAGTGACGGGGTTGTAAAGTTGCAACTTTGCGCCCAAAGGGGATAGTTCCAGAGGTGAGGAGTGAGGAGTTTTTCACTAGCGACCAATGTTTAATTCCCATGAGGGCGTCCGACCCCTTGAGGTTGAAATGGGGGCACCCAAATATGGTGGCTGAACGTGTGAGGCTTGCATTGTACTCCTCTCCGCCACATAAGTAGATCAAAGCCCACCTAGTCATGATTAAGGCGCCCTTTTGAAAGTTGGAAAATGGACACTACTTTCAACAATCTCTAAGTGTTATCCCTTTCACCATTTATAAAGCAAACATGAATCATCATAGTTGTAGGGGTCACTTTCATGCATCATTTGTTCTTGCAATAGTTCTAGTAGAAGCTTCATATATAAAAGTTTTTCTCGTGTGATAGGAAAGAATAATAACTCTAGGAAAATCGAGGTCGAGGGTACCCCCCCTTTGACTCAAAAGCCAAGAGTGGTGCAGGAAGGTGCTCCTGCATGTTATGCCCCGACATTGAGACCTTGAGTGAGAGTGAGGGGAACAACCTGGAGGACAACACATACACCCACTCTTAGTTGTATTTTGAGCTGACAATATTCAAGTTGGGTATCCATAAACCCACTCTCATTCCTAGATATATTCGAGTTGTCTATCTGTAAACCCACTCTTTGCAATATTCGAGTTTGGGTACACATAAACCCACTCGCTTTTGTATTTGGACTAGGATGGACCCTATATTTGAGTTGGGTATCTATAAACCCATTATCTCATTCGTTTTCATCATTCTTCTTATAGGCCTTGTTGTCGCTTTATACACACCTCGGGTAACGTGGAATAAATCTTCAATCCACTAGGTGTGTCCTTGGGGGCAAGTCTTGAGTCAAGGTGTTGTCATCTGATCCTCAACTCCTCCGTCTAGGCCAACTCTTAGCGAAGCCAAGGGGGGTAGTCCCTAATAAAAGAATCTAAGGCTTGAACTAAATCTAAGCACAATTATTATTCTAAGAGTTTCAAGAAAGCAAGAGCAATATAAACAAGTAAATCTATTCTAGCAACATATATGACACATAAAAAGGAAATTGCTTATGATAAAAATATCAACAAGTAAAGCACTTATACATAGATGATATAAAATGAAAGCAAATGCTGATACTTGCAATTAAATGACAATAAGCAAAATGAAATAGAGACCAATGCCAATAAGTAAAGTTGTTGCTGCAAGAAATGAGAATGTATCGCAATGCTCTTGTAAATTTTATTATTAAGAGAGAGTTCTTAAGTTGTTAGGTTTATTGTGAAGTGGCTGTTGTGAGTGCAAGCCACTTATGAATGTGAAATGTGTGCAAAGTGATGACAATAAAGAAAATCTAATCTAGATGTGTCCCTCGAAAGATTATCCTTCAATTGGAAGTAGAGAACAATGTTGGAGGTCCAACGGGGAGAGTATTCCCCTGACTTCACACACAAGTTCAATACAAAATTATGTACAAGGAGCAATGCCGGAAGTCCAACAAGGAGAGTATACACTCGTTAATGAGTATCCCCCTGACTTTACACACAAGCTCAATGATGGAATCCCAATTTTACAATAACCGATATTGGATTATCCTAGTTAAACTAAATTCGCACTGACCAGTCCCCGCTTTGATGGGTCCCCCAGATCAAGCTAGGCTTGCAAGGGGTTAGAGCGATACTAGGGGAAGTTGAGGGGATGGTTTATTTCCAACTTTGAAATACTGAAAGTAAAATTGCGGAAATTGAAATCTAGACTAGAAAATGAAATCTAAACCCTAGTGGAAAAACTCGACATCGACAAAAACTCGGCAAGGGTCCTGAAAACATCGCCTCGGAAAAACTCCGCGAAAAAATCGGAAAACCTTTGCAAACATTAAAAAATACATAATTTATTCATTTTTTTTCAAAATTTAAACATTTTTCAATATATAAAGCAACAACTACATCATATAAACAGATAGGCACATAAATATGGAGAAAGAACTGATATATATTATATAGTGGATGCCAAACAAAAACCGATACATCAAAGTCATTACTGAAAGTCTGAAACCAATACAAAATGACATCAATGATCACATATATACTACTGAAAGTCCTAAACCAATACAAAAATGACATCAATGATCACATATATAAATGTATATGTCCCAAAACTAGCAACTAGCTATATGAAAATTATCAATGCCCTCTCCCCATTTTACGAGAAAAGATCATCGCTTTGCTCGTGCCTTGAACTAGAGGCAAAAGGTCCCGGTCGGACATCAATGTTGGATGGAGGACTAAGGTTTAACAAAGATAGTACCTAGGCTCATTCATATGTTGGATACCTTATAGAATCCTGTTCAATCGATTAAAAGCATATAAAGAGAAAACATAAATCAAATGACAAAGGGGTATAATTGAATCAAGTAATTGTATCAAAGGAACTTAAGGGAAACTTGGACACATGTAGACAATTTCTCAAACAATCATTTTAAATATTAAGGCATAAGTATCCACCATCAGACAAGAAAAACATTCTCTTTCTCTCATAACCAACTAGGCAACGTGATCTAAAAAAGAATAAAAATAAATAAAAGGGAATATTTAAGACCGGTTCTACTAGGAAGGCATTATTGTCTTTTTAGGAAGATGAAGCCAGAAGGAATAAGAAAATGGGAACAATGAAGGTATACAAACTGACAATGAGCATCAACTATGAGCAATTTTGAAATGTAAAGAAATATGGAAAGGCAAGCAGGATGGCAAAATAATCTGATCATCAGAAAGCATGTAAGTTTATTTCATCACTTGCTACATTCAAATTAAAATGAATCCTCTCTTAGGTTCTGCACATAGAGACAAGGGTATGCACAATTTAGATGAAGCTAGTAGGCAAATCCATGGCTTAAGATGATGGAAATAGGTTAGATTTTAGGAAGTGCAGTTTTGTAAGACCTATTGAAGCTTAAGGAAAGAAAAGTACCCATTCCCCTCTTATTGAAGGATCACAATCTTTAGTATAGGCATGGTCGAAAAGTACCCATTCCCCTTGCTGCTCCACACAAAAAAAAAACACAATGATAAAAAAAAACCGAATCGGGCTTTTTATCCCGCGGCCTGGGCGACTTTGGTGAGTTTTTTTCCGAGTTTTTCCCGAGTTTTTGAAAAAATCGCGATTTTTTCAAAACCCAAAAAATCGCAATTTATAGTTTTGAAAAAATCGGACTGCTAAAAAAATTGCGATTTCCCTGATTTTTTCCGATTACTCGGCGATTTTTTCTACTAGGATCTAAACTAAGCTAATCTATGAAATGGAAATCTAAACTAATGTTATGTGGTGCTGTGATTGATTTTATGGTTTATTTTAGCTTCTTTAAGTGAAACTTGAAAGCATGAGCAAAATGAAGCAAAATTGAACAATCACTAAAAATGACACTGATCCCACAGGGAGGATGAAAGCTGGGCACTGTGTAGCCCACTGATTTTATTAATGAGGTTACAATCTTTTTTTTTAAGGAAGACTTGTGATCCTTTATTAAGGGAGATCAACAAGTTTTACACGTTTTAAGAATGTTTAGGAAGGAGGATAGGTGCTTTCGGGGTCTTGGATGGTCCAAATCTGCCAAATTTCGGCAGAGTCTCCCCTTGGCTGTCCGCAAACCTGAAAAAAAACAGCAAGGTAATAGGGACAAAAGATGCCCAAAAATGTATTGGAAGACCCTGCAAAATATGTTGGATGATATGCAAAAAATATGCAAAAAATTTATAAAGTAAAATCTACACTAAACTAGCCAAATGAAACCTATTAAAGCAAGAAAAGAGAGCCTCTTCTTAATGATATTGTTTTCTGTCCTAAAACAGTGAAAACAATATCAATAAGTTTGCCCAAATTTAGATTTTAAAAACCCTTAGAAAAAGAACTATCTTTAGCCTTTAAATTTATCTTTTAAAACTAGCTAAATGATAGATTGTGCAAGCTAGATCTACTAAGGAATGAAACTTTATAAAATGAGATATAATCTACTTGCTTTTAACATGCAAAAGAAGGATCCTTTAGATCTAACTTGAAATAGAAATCTAGCTTTGCATGTATTGAAAGTAACCAAAAATAATAGTTTAGAAATTTTGAGAGAGAGAGAGAGGCTTTGCTCAAGACTTGAATCCTTGGGCTATTGCTCCTTTGAGAAATAGTTGAGGGACTCTTGCTCCACAAAGATCTTGAAGAGAAAGTGAAGAGTTGAGTTCCAAGTCTTCACCTTTTCAAGTTTGGGAATTCTGTAAGCTAAAACAACTCTTGCCAAAATTTTTGTTAAGCATGTAATTTCCTACACTTGGAAGTTAAAAACATGTATATTAATATCTCAAATATAAAGGACAATAAGACAATACTTAAACAAGCAAGTTTATACAAGTCTTACATCCAAAGGACATGCTTAATAAACAAGAAAAACAAGAGAACTAATCTACAGTTACCTCAAGCACAACATAAGCAATGAGCAATGAGCATCCACACAATGAAACCACCCACAATGGACATCCAAAGTCTTCTTTATTCAATTCAAGAGAAATATAAATGATAGCATTATAATACTTTCCCCAAGCTCCAACTAGCTTTGTAAATGGGAGAAAGCTCCAATTTATAGGAAGAGGGGCGCACTTCCCAAGGAGGGATGACGCACCACTTGGAGGAGAAAAGAGAGGCAAGTGGAAGGGCAAGGGCTGCCATCTCTCCAAAACTCCAAAATATTGACACATGTGAGCAAGGAAGAGGGAAGAGGCGCCCCACCTGTCAAGAGGTGGGTAGCCCTCTCTTAGAATGCGCCACCTCTCCTCAAGAGGGGCACACCTCTCCTTGATGACATCTCTATACTCAAGTCAACTATCACTTAACTCACCCATGACTCACCATTGGTTGCCAACAAGGCTCAGTGAACTCAAAGAAAGGGTCAGTCAACTCAAAACATGTCCTCGACATGTTTCCCAAAAAATAACTTTACTGATTTTTTGTCTTTTATTGACTTTTTGTGAGTAAAACTAATTTTAAGTGATTAAAAATCACTAATTTCACTCACAAAGTTGGTACATAGGTAAAGTGGGTATTTTGAGTGTGAAAACGAATACCCCCAAGGCATATAATGCCTCCTAGTACCACTTATTTAACTTAGGAAACAATTACAATTTAAAATATCCTGTTGGCGGGAATTTTTTTGTTAACTGAAAACATTAAAAAATCTAAGGGTGATTTAGCGCAATTTCCGTATGACTCAAAATTGATGACTAACATGGTAATATACATTAGACACTTGAATTAGATTACCTTGCTAAGGCCTAACCATCAGTACACACTCCAACTTTGGAGGAAATGAGTGAAAAAACTCAAAAATTATAACTCGCTTAAAAAATTCAAGCAAGAAATAATTAATAAGTAAAAAAAAAACTCTAGAGTAATGCACTCATGATTAAGTCATAGGAGGCTAAGCCTTTTACAAGTTCATCATGCTAAATTCATCTTATTACAGTTCGCCATGGGGGCATGGAAATGCGATATAGAGAAGAAGAAGAAGAAAGGTGGCCATATTGGCCGGCTGGATTTCTGAACTCTGATTTTGAACAGTTTCTTGTTCAATCTTTGGTGGCTCAACTGCAATTCCATCCAAGTGCAACTTGGTGCATAACATGCCTCTTGCTTAGCTTAAGGGGGGATGTTGAGATGATGGTGTAAGCTTTACTTGAGGCCAATGTTGACCTCACTTTGTAATCATTATTATTGTGTTTTTAGGTTTGGCTTAAAATCGACCTAGTCAACACTCATTTGTTATATTCTTAGGTGGTTAACGGTGACCTAGTCATCATAGTGGGCCCATAACCTCTTGTGGGGAAAGCGCCCTACTCTTTGAGTTGTGTAAAAATACACAACTCACCTCTCATTTGTAACATTGTCTTGAGCTATTTATCTTTTTATACGTGTGATTCATTCTTTAGCCTACGAGCACCATGTCTAGTTTGGCACATTCTTCTCGTATAGTTGTGATATTCTCTATTTAGCACACTTATGGTTCAACTCTATTCTTCATGGGTGATTTGTCTCTCGAGTGCAATTGTTATTGGTTTTTATGTTGTGTTGCCTTAGTGTTTTCTCCTTTTTAATTTGCAAGACTTAGGGTTTGTTGGTTGGTTCCATTCAATCCTCTCTCTTTCTTATGAATCTCAACAAAGCGTTGATTTTCTTAGTCCTATGATATCACTTTAGTGCTAAAGATTGGAATGCTTTGCATATTACTAGAATTATTCATGAGTAGTTTCATTTTATTTGGGACTTTGTGGTGGTTGAGATGAATATCGGTCCAAGGGAACTACATCTATTAAGAATAATTATTCAACTCGTCAAAGATTTCTCACTAGAATGCTTAATCATTAAGAGTTATAATGCAAGGCTCAACAAACATTTTAATATATCAACTTCTTGAACCGACATTTGAATATTGGTTGACTCATATTTTGATAAATTGTGTTATGATGCAAAGAAATATCTATATTTTTCATTCATGTTCCCCTAATAAAGTTTGAAGTCATTGAAGTAGTGGGATCATGTTGTTCAATGAACATTTGCCAATATTGTTGAAGCACCGGTGGTGCTTTCACTTTAAGCATCAACTTAGGGTACATTGAGGTCATTTTATGACTTCTTCTTGTGTTAGTGGCAAGTTGTATGGCACAATCATTTTATGGCTTTTCCTTGTGTTAGTGTTCTTTCCAAGTTATAAGAGAGGACAATATAGTGAGAAGTAGTTGTTTTCAATATTTCAAGCATATTTTATGTTATGTACCAAACTCCAAATAGTCAATGAATAATAATCCAATTCGAGGGGGAAACCTTCTTTTACAATATATCCAATGCAAAAGAGAAGATGACTATGCAAATGAATCTCATTTATTAAAAATAGGAGATAAAGTGAGCATGATGTAACCTACCATAAGCTGACCTAACCATAACTAATAAACTAATAATAAATGAGTGTTAGGGCCTTAACATAGCCCCTCTCTCTTTAAAAAATATTTGCCGTCAAAGCTTGTAATTGAGGGTGTTCCTTCATGAACTACTCATTTTCCCATGTAGCTTTTTTTGGAGGCATATTCTTCCACTTGATTATGTACTCCATAATGGTTTTATTTGAAAGAGATTTAGAACGTCAATCTATAACTTTTTCTGGTTCGAGAATCAACTTTCCTTCTTCATCTAATTCTGGAAGTTTTGTTTACATTGACATAGTTTGTTCCAAAACCTTTTTTAAGCAAGATACATGAAAAACCTTATGAATGCAAGAAGAAGGAAAATCTAACTCATACGCCACTTGTCCAATCTTGTGAATAATCTTATAGGGTCCATAAAATTTTGGAGCTAATTTCTGATTTTTCTTCTATTTGAGAGTAGATTGCTTATAAGGTTGTGGTCTCAAAAATACGCAATCACCCTCCTCAATTTGTCTTTCACTTTGATGTTGATCTGCTTGCTGCTTCATCCCGTTTTGTGCCATTTGAAGGTTTTCTGTAAGAATTGTCAAAATTACTTTAGTCTTTTCCACATGTGATTCTATTGCCTGTACTTTGGAGTCTGGACTGGTTCTGCAAAAAGTATGAGATACTAGGAGCCAAATATCCATAAAGGGCTTTGTTATCACACAGATTGTAGGTTGGGCAAAGCTCGACCCAATCCACAAGAGTGAGACAAATATGGGAGTAACTACCCACTGTCACCTTAGATAGATACTCTCCTCGCTTTAGTGATGATAAGTCACCACAAGGGGGGAATCCTAGTGATCCTAGGGGGATTGAGATGGAAAGTGGTAGGATGACCAATGAAACCCCTATAGGTCATGTTTGGAAGTGAAAAGAGGCTTGCAAAAGAGTCTTGTTGGTGAAGGGAGGTTGCCAAAGTGCTGTGTACCTGCAAGACAATGTTAGACCTGCCCGGAACAAGACAAATGATCATAAAACCAAGCCTATATCAAGGGGACAAGCAAGGAAAGCTTGCTGTCCTAAATTTGCAACAGTATATCAGATTTATGTCAGCAAAGTAAATAAGCAAATGGCTGCAAAATATGTTGCCAAAAGTCAAGTAAAATATAGTATAAACTAAGCTAGCAATGTCTAGTTTAACTTCCACTGAAAAGAGCAAGACTTTAATGGCATTTAGGGCTGTTTATTGGGTGTTATCAGCAAGTTATTATTACAGTCAAGTGGCTGTAGCAAACAAATGTTACAACAACAAATTCCAACCACAAAAATCAACAAGTAAACCGTCAAAAAAATAGCCAATGAGCAGCAGAACAATAATCTAGGTTCGCAAGTAAATTTTAGCGGTGGAAAAGTGAGTCATAAATAAAAGAAAGTGAGTTTTTCTGCAGCCCTAATGGCTTTAGCATCAAGCTAATTGCAGCGAGAGAATTCCTTGGCCAAAGTAGACGCCCTTAGGGCATAAGCAAGCCTATAACAGTTAGAAAATATTCCAACTTGAACAAATACAATATCTCTCAATTTCACGTATATACCAATGAAATGATTTTATTTCTCCAATGCAAATTTATATTAGTGCCTTATCAATGGGTTATGAGTTTTTCTGCAGCCCTAATGGCTGTAGCATCAAGTTAATTGTAGCGAGAGAATTCCTTGGCCAAAGTAGACGCCCTTAGGACATAAGCAAGCTTATAACACTTAGAAAATATTCCAACTTGAACAAATACAATATCTCTCAATTTCACGTATATACCAATGCAATGATTTTATTTTTCCAATGCAAATTTAGATTAGTGCCTTATTAATGGGTTATGGAGTCTGCTTGTGTAAGGTTAGATTTACGGCTTCTCTTAGGGTGTAAGCCCTTTTACTGCCTAGAGAAAGCAAATCCAACAAGGTAAATCTAGGAGGGTGTAAGCCCTTTTACTCCTCCTAGCAACCTTTTGCAATAGCTTATCCAATAACAATTATAATGAATCTTGGTGGAGGGTGTATGCCCTTATACACACCTCCAAGGGTTTAGACAAGAACAACCATGAAACAAGAAAGAAACACCAACAACATGCAGAAATTTCTTACTAATTCCAAGAGATATGCAAGATAAACCCTTCTCTACCAAGAATATTCGATCACCATAACAAGAGACAAGCATCCAAGAGATAGGGCACCACTTTTAGCTCCAAAGACAAGTGTTTAGCATCCAAATAGCATTAAAAAGAGAGATATGCGATTTTCCCAAGAGGGGCGAAAATTTCAGCCATAGAGTATGTAATTTTCAAGTGAGATTGTTATGATGAAATGAAATGAAAATGACATTTATTTATACAAGGTCATCTAAACAAAGTTTGTCCACATTACTTTAGGGTAAAACACAATTAGGGAGGCCAACCTCCTCTAATTGGCCCTTTACAAATCAAAATTTAACTTTACAAAGGAGATAACCCCAAAAAGATGACATCATGCCCTAATAGTGTGACGTTTTGGCACTTTGAGCAAGTTGTTGAGCAGTGTGAGGGAGTCGTTGGGCCTCCCAAGGCCTAGTCTCCATGTGCAAGGGCCTTCCTCAACCAAATCATGCCAAAATATCAGCAACACCACCAACACATCGAACCCTAGCCTTCCAAATGTGACATCATATCCCATAAGTGTAGCGTAAGGCCTCCAAAAGCAATTCGTTGGGGCTAGGAAGGCTAGCAAATCACCTACAGGGGATCCTCAAGTGCCTCCAAAGGCAACGTCTTTGACCCAGATGTCCAAGAAGCAAGGGTGCATCATCCATCCTATGGGCTTCAAGCCCCAAGTGAAGGTCCAAGTGACCTTGTGCCTTCATGAAATGACTTCCACTTGTCAAGGCCCTGCAAAAACAAGCAAATTCTTCCTCCATGGGTTCACTAGTCACAAGCATCATGTCAAGTAATCCATATATAATAAAAGAACCACTCAAACATGTGCATCAAGTCCCCCTGCTCAAAATAAACAAATGCTCAAAGACCTTATGCAACTTGCCAAATTTAAGTATGGGAGGGTTGTCATGGTGACCTATTGGGTGAATCATTCCTCAAGTTAAGGAGTGTTTCCCATGTGGACCCTCTCTAAGTCATGTGGAGAGTATGAGGTCGATAGGGGTAATACTTTTGGGCATGGGGTTTCTTGACATACAAGGGCTCATATTGTCTCATGTATGGGTGCCTTTGTAGAGGGTGTGCTGCCCTTCGTCCGCGATGCATGATTTTTTCAAGCCCCTTTTCCATTTAATTTATTAGAGTGTTCCCAGATTGAAGCTAAAGTGGGACTTCTACCTAAGCATGAAAAACATTGCCCATCTTAACTCTACCCTGGTCACACTTCTAATGTCCCCATTTTGGGACATTATAACATTACAACATTTCAGAGTGTTATGCCTACCTGAGTAGCCAGATAGGGGTGAGAGAGAGTTCGGGAGATATTGAGGGGTTTTATTGGGCCCGACTTGCATCGTTCATCATCAGGATCCATTCCACACAACTTGGCTTTGGTTCCGTTGCATTTTGACGATTTCTGTAATTTTGAGTTATTATGGGTCATATCTTAATTAAATTCACTAAGAAGGTCATAATGGGCATATTACTTGGAGAAACCTCTTAGTGTAATAGCTCATCGGAATCGGGAGGAAGAGCATTACAGGATAAGATGATGAGAAGTGACTTTCAGTGGCCAGGGAAGTCATAAGGATGGATAAATCACTTTTTAGAGGTAAAATGGTTAATTAATTAATTAATTAATTAATTAATTAATTAATTAAGTGATTTAATCAAAGAATAACAAAATAAAGTAAAAGTCACTTGGAGGGAAAAGGTCAACAACGAATTAGGGTTTCAGGAAGCTATAAAGTAAGGGTAAAGCAACCTAATTCGAGGGGATGTTATGATTTGATGTTGAGATATTTGCAGAGGAGGAGGAAATTAACCCCCTTGTTTTGTGGATTTCTAGAGGAAGCCGCCACCATTGATCGGTTTCGGTGTTGAGAGACACACCCTAGCCTATCGGAGATACCATCCAGGTATTTCACCGTGCACTACAATGTCCAGTTCAATGATTGAGCAACTCAGCCAGTGAGGGCACAAGTGTTTGAGAGAGGGTTTGTGCGGCCGCTTGTGACAGTTCAGATTTGGCCGATTCCTTCGGACCCATTAGAGAGCTAGCCAGGGCACACCTATTGAGCCACCTGTCGTCAATTTTCGACGGTGGAATCTCTCGGAAAGCAAAAAACAGTCATTTAGGGTGCAACTCTTGAGGAAACACATTTGGGGTTCCAGGGGACATTCTGGAGCAGATCTGGGGAATTCCTTCCGACCCATTACAGAGGAGACCAGGACGATCTTTTTGAGCTATACATTGTCAGATTCCGTCGGTGGAATCTCTGGGGCGCACTCATTGAGCCCAAGAGGTGCACAAACTCCCAGGGGGTGAGATCCGAAGCTTCAGAGGTCGGACCTTCAGTCCGACAATCATTAGGATCAGTCTAGAGGCCAGGGCGCATCTTTTGAGATAGTTTCCAGCTCATTCCGACGGGTATCGCCATCAGGGCGAGTTTTTCGGATTCTATAGCAGTTACCGTGAGCTGCCAGACTGCTTTTTGCCGATTCATCCATGCATGCGCAAACCAACACCCATTCTTCTGGTCACTGGTATTTCTTATCTATTATTTTGTATTCCAGTGACGATCCATGAGATCTAACTGACGATTATCATATCCGCTTCCAGTTATTATTGTATTTCCTGCTTTTCCAACATTATATATATATATATATATATATATGTCAGTGAGCTGTGTTGTCCTTATTTCACATGCATTAACTTATACTGCTAAAACATATAATAAACTAGAACACACATGCAAAAGTCACCAACATCATCACACAGTAACTCAAACGCATTCAAAACCCCCCAAAGTATCAGATTCAATAGCCAAAACCGTAGTTCAGTAGTAGATATTCAGATCAGCTGGATCAGGGATATTTCAACACTGTGCTTCCCCAAGTTGAAGACAATGTGTGAGACTTCTACCTAAGCATGAAAAACATTGCCCACACACACTCTACCTTGGTTGGCATGTTTAATTAGTTATTTATTTTACGGGTCCCATCAATTTTTTGTGATAGACATTTCATTGCTCTCAGGATCCCTGGGCGAGCATATGGAAGGTTTATGATTGGATTTTATCTTTTGCCAGCTACAAGCCTCTGGGCCTCAGCCCCTTCTTCCCATGAGATGAGGTACAAGCCTTTCTTGGGTCAATGTGGCCCAAAAACCCAAAAGATGAGGAAACGAAGGGAAAGAAGCATGGAAAATGGCAAGTATGTGCGGGAGCGGTACGATGATTCATCAAAGAGACCCCCCAGTAGCAACCCTTTCCCTGAGGGTGACCACTTACTAGGACACAATGTCAACCACCAAGGTGAAATAAGGTAAAGAGCATAATTTCCAAGCAAACATTTTCAAAATCAAGGAAGAACCCTTTGCAACATATTCAAATGCTTCATTTATTAAATGACACTTACCACAATGATGGACTCGTTACTTCATGGGGCAAGACCTGCCATCCTCTGTGAGCCAAGCTGGTGTGGTGAATGGTGCAGCCATTGATCCCGTGGTGATGGGTGGTGTGATGTGGGGCTCTGCCTGCTGGTCTGTCTCTCGGTACTCCATGTTTGCAACCTGAGGGCCTCGAGACATCGTCTCCTTAGTTATCCCTAGAAATGGGGGATAACATGTGGCTCCTACTTGGGGACATGTGCTCGCCGTAGAGTGCATGAGAATCACAACATCTCCTGGTAAGACCTATGCCTACACACACCGAAACAGACAAACATGTTTGGGCATCTAGGATGGCATGCTCATCCTTTGTTCATATAATCAAATTCTCAAAAAACAAAATTGACAACTAATCCTAGAAAATAAATTTTGCATTTTTTCAAAATTTCTAAACTAACATGTAATATGATGAAAGTAAATGATATAAATCAATGATGCAAAAAATGCAAGTGGAACAAAATGAAAAGTGAAAATGAGATGCAACTAAATTGTCATGAGCAAGCAAATGCAAATGCAAGAAAGCAAGATGACCTACCTACTTACTTGGGGCTATAGGCCCATGGTGATCAAATGTTGTGGATGTCAGGTGAAATCGTACAACCAATTCAACCAACTGATCATCTCATCAAGGTATCTCCCCCTGTGCTTAATTATATAATACAACAAAGATAAGTCAAGCACATAATAACCATGATTATAAATAGACATATAATCGATCATGAAATGGAACTCATGGAGATGGGTGGGAGGGAGGAAATCCTGCTGGAAAGAGAAACGACAAGCCTGATCATCCCGAAAATCCTGCCTGAAAGAATAGCCTCAAGCCCGATCAATCCATCTTTGAAGAGGGCTACCATGTATAGACGATGGCTCGTCTTTATCTTCACTTAAAATATCATCGCTCCCTAAATGTCGAGAGGAGATAAGAGATCCCAAGAAAGCCTGATGATTTCCTAGAGAAGAGGGAATGAGGTAAGGGACGACCTTGGGTCTAGAGAAAAACTCTTTTCCCATACTGAGAATATGTTGCTTCTTTATCTACAAATCCTTGCCAAAAATCCCAAGATGAAAATACTTCCGTTTGGTGGTGTGAGCCTCAGACTACTATGGGCTGGCCATGACCTGGTGTCCATCAAAATGCGAGCACGATGGTGGTTGGAAATCTTCATAGAACAAATCCGAGTCACCAAAAGTATATTCATCACAACTCTCAAGGGATGGCTGAGAGTCATCATGAGTATATTGCGACAAGTCATCCTCAAATGGATGGAATAAGTCTGTGACCATATCATCATCGGGCTGCCAAGAATCTGAATTGTATGCACGTGGAGACCAGTTCTCTGAAGATGACAACTCAACTTCTTTTGCACGAGAACCACCCTCAATGTTGTAAATGGGATCTCTATAAAAAATGAAGCAACTCACATCCCATATATGTCTCCCAACCTATATGAAATCATCAAGGTGTTGATCAATCGTGTCTGAGAGGTCCCCCATGAAATCATCTGCATCTTTTGGACTAATCACTTCTTCATCTTTATGTGCAGGAGGAAAACGGGGCCGAACAACTTCATCTTCATCAAGCGGGAGAATGGATACCGACGTCTCATCTGGATTCTCAACATGTTGCATTTCTTTGGAATTCTTCTTTTTCTTCATGGCATCTTTCTTCATGGACATGCCCCTCCAACGCCTCTTCATTACAAGGGGCTTAATCCTCAACACGGAGTGCTTCGTTTGACTGTTCCTGAAAGGGCCAAAAAGGCAACTCTTGTTCATTTCGTCATTGTGGGCTTGCTCTTCAGCGGGTGATGTCTTGTCAAGATCCTCCACTTCCTCGGAGTTTTCCTCCTCCTCCTGGACCTATTCTTCAAATACTTCTTCCACCAAGGGTGGATGATATTCCTTTTTTGTCATCTCATCATCCACCGAAAAACCTTCCCTGTAAAGAGCGTCCCTGAACTCTTGGAAAGTATCTTGCACATTCTGAGTAGCTCGGCCCCAATGTTTGAGAAATTATTCAATAAGCTTCGTGGAGGAAGGTATGCTCCTCGGATTGCATGATACGTCAGCCACTTCTTTTGTCTTAGCTCTAGAGATGCTACAAACAATCACATTAGTATATCCTCATGTAATATATTCAATATTGAAGCATATTTCATATAATTCACAACATGGGTGACCACTAGGGTTGGATCACCATCAAAATTTGGACAATTCTTGTTCCACTCTAGAGGGTAATGATTTAGATACCCAAGAACATCTTGGATATCAAGGGAAGGGTACATTTTATGGGACGCCCATGGTAAATCCTGTGATGCCATGGTTCCATTATCTGGGATGTTGCTTCAATGGAGTCGCCAGATGAACTTAGTGTTCATAAAAAATGGAGAGGGTATCTTCCCTCAATGGAGTTGCTAGAAAAGCTATGGATAAAGGCTTTGGGATAGCTTCCCAAAGTGTCATTAGGGCTCGAAAGAGGATCCAAAATCCTCCCCGACAACGACGCGAAAATGTTCTCGCACTGAATGTAGGTTGGGAAAAGCCCAACCCAATTCACAAGAGTGAGACAACTATAGGAGTAACTACCCACTGCACCTTAGATAGATACTCCCCTCGCTTTACTGATGATAAGTCACCACAAGGGGGGGATCCCAGTTACCCTAGGGGGATTGAGATGGAAAGTGGTGGGATGACCAATGAAACCCCTATAGGTCAAGTTTCGAAGTGGAAAGAGGTTTGCAAAAGAGTCTTGTTGGTGAAGGGAGGCTGCCAAAGTGTTGTGTACCTGCAAGCAATGTTATACCTGCCCGGAACAAGACAAATGATCATAAAACCAAGCCTATATCAATGGGACAAGCAAGGAAAGCTTGCTGTCCTAAATTTGCAGCAGTATATCAGATTTATATCAGCAAAGTAAATAAGCAAATGGCTGCAAAATATGTTGCCAAAAGTCAAGTAAAATATATTAGAAACTAAGCTAGCAAAGTCTAGTTTAATTTCCATTGAAAAGAGCAAGACTTTAATGGAATTTAGGGCTGTTTATTGGGTGTTATCAGCAAGTTATTATTACAACCAAGTGGCTGTAGCAAACAAATGCTACAGAAGCAAATTCCAACCACAAAAATCAACAAGTAAACCGTCAAAAAGATAGCCAATGAGCAGTAGAACAGTAATCTAGGTTCACAAGTAAATTTCAGCAGTGGAAAAGTGAGCAATAGATAAAATAAAGTAAGTTTTGATACAGTCCTAATGGCTGTAGCATCAAGTTAATTGCAGCAAGAGAATTCCTTGGCCAAAGTAGACGCCCTTAGGGTATAAGCGGGTATAAGCAAGCTTATAACACTTAGAAAATATTCCAACTTGAACAAATACAATATCTCTCAATTTCACGTATACCAATGCAATTATTTTATTTCTCCAATGCAAATTTAGAATAGTGCCTTATCAATGGGTAATGGAATCTTCTTGTGTAAGGTTAGATTTACTACTTCTCTAGGGGTGTAAGCCCTTTTACTCCCTAGAGCAAGCAAATCCAACAAGGTAAATCTGGGAGGGTGTAAGCCCTTTACTCCTCCTAGCAACCTTTTGCAATAGTTTATCCAATAACAATTATGATGAATCTTGGTGGAGGGTGTATGCTCTTATACTCCTCCAAGGGTTTAGACAAGAACAACCATGAAACAAGAAAGAAACACCAACAACATGCAGAAATTTCTTACCAATTCCAAGAAATATGCAAGATAAACCCTTATCTATCAAGAATATTCCATCACCATAGCAAGAGACAAGCATCCAAGAGATAACGCACCACTTTTAGCTCCAAAGACAAGTGTTTAGCATCCAAATAGCATTAAAGAGAGAGATATGCGATTTGCCCAAGAGGGGCAAAAATTTCAGCCATAGAGTATGTAATTCTCAAGTGAGATTGTTACGATGAAATGAAATGAAAATGGCCTTTATTTATACAAGGTCATCTAAACAAAGTTTGTCCACATTACTTTAGGTTAAAACACAACTAGGGACGTGTTAGCACAAATTTCCACCCTACAATTGTGCTGATATAACCTTTTATTACAGCGATGAAAACTTGGCTAATTGAAGGAGTAAAGCCCCAAATTGTCACAGGATAGACCCCTCTCCGTTTGGGCTAGTGCTTGCTAGCCTCAGGGGGGAGTCCCTAGGCACAATGAAGTGCCTTGCTTTTGTCTTTAAGTCTGATTTCTGCCTGTAAAACCTAGAAAACAACAAGCTGTTCGTCTTGGACAGTGTGTAAAAATAGTCCAAAACGATGAGGAAAAGTAATATTCTATGCTTTTAGGGAACCTGTAGGGTTAGCACAATGATAATAGATTGGAAAAAGAAGAGAAAACTGTTCAAAAGATTGAAATAATCACAATAAACAGTTCAGAAAATGACAAATCAGATCACAATTTTACCACAGTACCCGCCAAGAAGAGAAGTTCAAAGACAAAAACACACTTCTTTATTGATCAAGCTTACAAGAGGGTTGATTGCGCCACACTTGGCAAGCTTACAACCGATATAATGCTTCCTTTGCTCAAAGAAAAGCCACCAGACTATAGAGAGAGAGAGAAGAATGAGAGAGACATTATGTTGTTGCTGTAAGAATTGACCAAGAACCTCTGTGAAGCATCCGATATATAGCTTAGGGGGCGCATATCTCAAGGTGAAGAAGATAAGTCAAATGGGTGGCTAAGAATAGAAGGCTAAGCGCATGAGAGGAGATAAAAAAGGAAGTGTGAGTGAAGTCCTAGTGTGGGTGATCAGGTGGATGAGCATGAGAGAGGGAATATGCGCACAAGAGAAGGAGAATGTGCCCTAAAAGGAAGGATGGTGCACTAGAGGAAGAGAAGAGGGAATAATGAGGTGGAGAATGAATGGAAGTGAGGGATATAGGCGCATAGTTGCATGAGAGTGACTAAATATAGAGTTTAGTCCAAGTGGAATTGGCATGCAAGCACATGAGTGAGAGATGACAAAGGAATGCACCCATGTGTGAGAGAAGAGAGGGCGCACTTGGAGAAAAAAAAGAGAGAGTGAGTGAATGGAGCATGCGCCTAAGTTAGATGGAGTGTGAGTGGTAGATGGAGCGTATGGATGCATGACAAAGGCCAAGAATAGCCACGAGTCCAAGCTATTGTGACATGCAAGAGATGAGTGAGAGTTAACTCAGTAATGTGCCCACATGAGAGAGAGAGAAGAGGGCGCACTTAGTGAGATAGAAGAAGAGTCGTCAAATTCGCCCTAAATTTTAGGGAATCTCCTAAATTTTAGGAATTTACGGTTTAAACTCAATTGGGGGCGAATTTTGTGGAAGTAATGCATGGCAAGTGGATAGGTGAGTGTGAGGAGTAATATACGGGAAATGGGACCCAGTTATGCGCCCTCCTTTAACTTAATTAATTAATTATTAAATGCTCATGTCATGGGAAAATGCGACCCATACTTAGGTGGATGCCACATCATTCTTGTAGCTCTGTCTCATGTCAATCTTTGTGGGTGCCACTTGGCACTGTGTGGACGATGACTATACTTGCTAAATATAGACATTTCTAAAAATAAAATCCAGTTCTTAAATTTTAGGAAACTGTGCACATCACCCAGGATCACTGGGAGAACACTGCCACATGTCACTGTTTAAAAATAGACATTGCTAAAAATAGGAAGTCGTCCGAATGCCCTTGAATTTATACTCATTGATCTCGTCTTTCCGCAAGGGATCCGAATATGTGATCAGAACTGACATGCGAGCTCTGGTGCTCAACCTGCTAAAAATAGTAAACTGTGCCACATAATCCCGAAAAAGATCCAAAAGACTCTGGATGTCCTAAGGATCAATACTCCACGCTCAAAATCTGAATCCGGGGCCTGGAGCAAAACCTGCTAAAAATAGAAAGTTCTGGCATGTTGCCCGGAAAAATGTCATCGGGCCTAGAATCATGCAAGGACTCATGCTTTATGCTCAGAACAACTCCAAACTGTCAAGAAACCCACTCAAACCATGTCTCCTAAAAAATAGCAATACCTGCTATATGTATACATCTCTCTCAAATATGCATGGAAACTAATCAACTCTAACTCTGAGCCAAACAACCATGTACCGATCATACCTGCCTCTGATGGGAGCCAACCTCTTGCTCAACACAAGTGCTAAACTCTGGGAGAATCTTAGAATGCCAACCAAAACAATGCTTGCTGGCTCTTAACCCTCAAGATTTTCAAGGGTGAAAATCTAGGGGTTAACAAGAGGTTGACCTCCTCTAATTGCCCCTTTAGAAATCAAAATTTAACTTTACAAAGGAGATAACCCCAAAAAGATGACGTCATGTCTTAATAGTGTGACGTTTTGGCACTTTGAGCAAGTCGTTGATCAATGTGAGGGAGTCGTTGGGCCTCCAAAGGCCTGGTCTCCATGTGCAAGGGCCTCCCTCAACCAAATCATGCCAAAATATCAACACCACCAATACATCGAACCCCTAGCCTTCCAAATGTGACGTCATACCCCAGAAGTGCAGCGTAAGGCCTCCAAAGGCAAGTCGTTGGGGCTAGGAAGGCTAGCAAATCACTTACAGGGGATCCTCAAGTGCCTCCAAAGGCAATGGCTCTGACCGAAATGTCCAAGAAGCAAGAGTGCATCATCCATCCTATGGGCTTCAAACCCCAAGTGAAGGTCCAAGTGACCTTGTGCCTTCACGAAATGACTTCCACTTGTCAAGGCCCTGCAAAGACAAGCAAATTCGCCCTCCAAGGGCCCAAAAGTCACAAGCATCATGTCAACTAAGCCATATATAATAAAAGAACCACTCGAACATGTGCATCAACTCCCCCCTCTCAATATAAACAAACGCTCAAAGACCTTATGCAACTTGCCAAATTTAGGTATGGGAGGGTTGTCATGGTGACCTATTGGGTGAATCATTCCCCAAGTTAAGGAGTGTTTCTTAGGTGGATCCTCTCTAAGTCATGTGGAGAGTATGAGGTGGATATGTGTAATACTTTTGGGCATGGGGTTTCTTGACATACAAGGGCCCATATTATCTCATTTATGGGTGCCTTTGTAGAGGGTGTGCTGCCCTTCATCCGTGATGCATGATTTTCCCAAGCCCTTTTGCCATTTAATTTATTAGAGTGTTCCCAGGTTGAAGCTAAAGTGGGACTTCTACCTAAGCATGAAAAGCATTGCCCACCTTAACTCTACCTTGGTCACACTGTGCTTCCCCAAGTTGAAGACAATGTGTGGGACTTCTACCTAAGCATGAAAAACATTGCCTACACACGCTCTACCTTGGTTGACATGTTTAATTAGTTATTTATTTTACAGGTCCCATCAATTTTTCGTTTGAGACATTTCATTGCTCTCGGGATCCCTGGGTGAGCATCTGGAAGGTTTATGATTAGCTTTTATCTTTTGCCAGCTACAAGCTGTTGGAGTTACTTCACACACACCTAGGATTTCTTTTTCCTAAGGTTATTCCTTGTTTATTAGTCATAATTAGTCATTATCCAGTCTCCTATATTTTAGGGGAGAATATTCCACCTGGAAAATATTCTCTTTCAGTTGACACTTCGGTTTGACTAGTTGAGTTGAGTTTAGATGTTGCATTGGTTTTGTCACCATGCAACATTGGGATCATCACCATGCTAATTCGACTTTGCCTTGGGATCATCACCACACTGGCGCATTACCCTTGATTCCCTGAGTTAACTCCTCACTACTCTTTGTTCAGTCAGTTAACTGAAGACTAGTTGACTGGTTAACTCAACTAGGTGGCAGTTCACTCCTGTAACTGCCTGAGAGACTAGACTAGGTGGCAGTTCACTCTCGTAACTGCTGGTGTGTGTCTAGATCAATCTAGACCACCACTATGGCGCATTTGTTCTCCTCCAGTGCGCACTCATTGAGTTATACAGAGTATATCATGTGTAAATTATTCATTATTCCAACGGTTAATGAAAATTCTTTCATTCTTTCTCTCCTTCTTCTTCTTTCTCCTTTTCTCTCTGCAAATGTGTGTATTATTGTTTAGCTAGATCTATTCTGTGCAGGTTCAACACATTTACATGGTATCAGAGCCGACGGACTGCTAAGCAAAAACTACACCAAAATTTTTGCAGGTACAAAAGATTGAAGATAGCGGAAAGATGGATTTCCAAAAATAATTCATTCTTACACCTTACAACTATTTTGCGTGGAAGGAGAAAATAGCCATACATCTCCGAACTAGAGGGTTGTACAGGTTAACCTTGAATACATATACAGAACCGACATCAGACATAGAAAAATCCAAGTACTTAAATTGCATGGATGAGGCACTCGGAACAATTTGCAGTCTTATTTCTCTCGATCTCCTTTTTCACATATCTTCTTGTAAGACTCCCAATGAAGCCTGGACCACCTTGGAAGGGCTCTTTGGCAAACAGGATGAGATGAGGGGACACATGCTGGAGGTGGAGCTGCTCACATTGGATCCAAAAAGCTTCGATAATATCCAAGATTTCTTTACCAAATTCAAGGATTTACTGTCGCAACTCAAAGCTTGCGAGGTTGATAAATCGAAGGAGGAGAAACAAATGGTTCTCACCATTCTCTCCAAGCTTGGTCCTGAATTCTCTGTATTCGTATCCACTTTCCATACTGTCAAATTCGCCTCTGGAGTCACCTGGAAGATGCCTTCTCTTGAGGACTTTATCGAATCCCTGACACAAGAGCAAACCAAGCTCATCAACATGGGCACAATCAAAGGCCCAAGGGCGCATGCACTCACTGTGCATGATGGTAGCCAAAAATATCAGAAATCTAAAGATAAAGATAAACGGAAAGCTCATGCACATTCGAAGAAGGAAGGGTACACAAAACCTTTCACCGATGCCTCCGGATCCAAAGGAGAAAAGGGAAGAAAAGAGGAGAAATGCACGTACTGTCACAGAGGATTCCATTTAGAATCTGTATGCATGCAAAAACAAATAGATCTGATGTCTCAAATACTTCAGCGAAACAACCTTGGAGATCGCATCCCCGAGGGTGCCAAGAAGAAGAAGCCAGAAGATCTGAATTCCAAGAAAGACAATTCTAGCCATGCCTTGATTGCAATCAACTCCTCTCTCGATGCTTGGATCGTAGATTCAGGAGCATCACATCACATGGCTGCCTCAGAAGCAGTCTATTCTTCATTGGATGCATGCAAAGGTCCTCCTATTCTGATGGGGGACAACTCTTCCGTCGAAGTCACCGACAAAGGAAGGATTGAACTCACCAATGGAAGCTTCGAGAATGTGTTGCACGTTTCCAAAATTTCTGTCAACCTTCTCTCCGTGTATCAGATGACGAATTCCGGCACCGGAAAGAAAGTCATCTTCACACCAAATTCCGTGAACATCTACAACATGCAAACCAACTCCAGGGTTGCTATCGGTGAGGTAAATCATCAGTAAAAATTGTATACGTTTTCTGAATTCATTGAACCTGATTCTGCTTTACTGCTTACTCATGCTGATGAAAGTAGTAGGATATGGCACAAAAGGTTTGGACATTTGAATTTCAGATACATGCAACAACTTAGCAAGCAAAGATTAGTTGACGGTCTACCAGGCATCCATTTCTCCAATGGAGTATGTGAAGGATGTGTTATCGGAAAACACCCTCAAGAGAAATTTGACAAAGGAAAGTCTCAGCGAGCTTCCGCACCTTTAGATCTGATTCACAGTGACCTTATGGGTCCCTTTCCGCATCCATCCATCAACAAAGCGAGGTTTGTTCTCATTTTTGTTGATGATTTCTCACGTTTTACTTGGATCTACTTTCTCAGGCAAAAATCCGAGGTCTTTCAACACCTCAAAGATTTCAAAGCCTTGGTTGAGACACAGTCCGGAAAGAAGATCAAAGTCCTCCGAACTGATAACGGGGGAGAGTATGTAAATCACTAGATCCATAATCTTTGCCATGGGGTAGGGATTCAGTTGCAGCATACAGTTCCCTATACTCTGCAGCAAAACAGAGTTGCTGAGCAGAAAAATAGATCTCTAAAGGAGATGGCATCTTGCATGCTACATGCAAAGTCACTACCACAGAGACTATGGGCAAAAGCACTTAACTGTGCAACATACATCCAAAACAGATCTCCCCATAGATTTGTCAAGGATAAAACCCCTTACGAAGCTTGGAGCGGCCTCAAACCGGAAGTGACCCACTTTCGCATTTTTGGTTCACGTGCATGGGCCCAGATTCCCTCTGAAAAGAGGGAGGCACTTGATCCACAGAGCACTGAGTGTATTTTTGTTGGATACCCCGACGGTGTGAAGGGATATAGGCTTATTGATCTTTCCTCGGACCGGCTCATCATTGAGCGAAGTGTCCAATTTGAGGAAAGTGTCTCGCATGCACCTCATCAGCTGCATGCAGACACCTTCATTCTTCCACCTGTCCGAGATGATGAGCATGCACATGCCGATTCTTCTTCAGACGAGAGTTCTGATTCAGAGGACTCAAATGATTCAGATTCAGAGTCCGTACAGTCAGATGCAGAGTCAGAGCATCCAGATGCAGTTGCAGAGCCAGAGCAAAGGCCCAAGTGGGCAAAGACTACTCTTCAGGCTGCAGGGGATCTCGTTGGTGATCTAGCCGATACTAGGAGGACTCGATCTGATTTCGAGGAGCTTCCTGTTGCACTCACTGCCACTGAACCATTGCCCTCCATGCATCTTTTCTTGGTTCAGTCTTCAGATCCATAGTCTTATGGCGAGGTTGCTGGAAATCCCTTTTGGGAATCCGCCATGCAGGGGGAGTACAAATCCTCGAGAACCAGACTTGGGATTTGGTTCCCCTTCCTTCTGGGAGGAAACTTGTTAGATGTAGATGGGTGTACAGGACCAAGAGCGCAGCGGATGGACAGATTAACAGATACAAAGCCAGGCTTGTTGCCAAAGGATTTCAACAGGTTCATGGTATTGACTATGATTAGACCTTTGCTCCAGTAGCGAAGATGGATTCCATACGATTGGCCCTTGCCATTGCGGCAGCCAAAGGATGGGAAGTCCATTAGATGGACGTGAATAATGCATTTCTTCACGACGATCTCTCAGAGGAGATCTACATGGAGCAACCCCAAGGATTTATGCAGGACTCATCTTTGGTCTGTTGACTGAAGAAGTCCCTTTATGGCCTTAAGCAGGCTCTGAGGGCATGGTATGCCAAGATGGACTCCTACATGTTGTCACAGAACTTTGCATGTTGTAAATCAGACTCGAATGTCTACATTCTTAGGACGACTAATTCACTTCTACTTTTAGTTCTGTACGTTGACGATTTGTTGATCACCGGTTGTTGCAGTCAAGAGGATTCTACATGACAGGTTTTTGATGACGGACATGGGTCCGCTACACTTCTTCCTTGGACTCGAGATCAGTCAGGATGCACCAGGCATCAAACTGTCTCAAGCCAAGTATGCACGAGATCTCCTTGAGAGATTTCACATGACAGACTACAAGTCTGCTCCGACGCCTTTCCTATCAGGAGTCAAACTTGAGGATGGCGGGGAGACTCCACTGGTTGACAACACACTGTACATACAACTAGTGGGGAACTTGTTGTATCTCACACACTCCAGACCAGACCTCTCATATGCAGTTGGCACAGTTTCCAGGTTCATGCAGGAGCCGCATGAGCTACATTGGAAAGCTGCAAAGCGCATCCTTCGATACATTCAGGGCACCATCACCTTTGGGATTCATTATGCAACAGACTCTACATTAGATCTCATCGGGTTTATTGATTTCGACTGGGATGGCGATAACACTGATCGCAAATCCACATCTGGTAACTCACTTAGGCTTGGTTCCGGGCCTATCTGTTGGTCGAGCAAGAAGCAAGCTACAATTGCTCTATCTTCAGCCGAGGCAGAGTACAAAGGGGTAGTTAACATAGCCATTTAGGCTATGTGGCTACAACATTTTCTCATTGAGTTGGGCATTCAGTTTCATCGGTCGATCGTCATTTGGTGTGACAACCAGAGCACTCTGAAGTTCTGCAAAGATCCAGTTCAGAGGCAATGAACGAAGCACATCGAGATCCACATGCACTACATCCGGGACTTAGTACACGAGGGGATCATCGACTTACAGTTCTGTCCTTCAACAGAACAGACGACAGACATCTTCACCAAGACCTTCACTGAGCAGAAGTTCCATTCTTTGCGAAGTCGTCTTGGAGTGAAGGACACAGTTGCCTAGCCCTGTAGTTCTTCTTTTTACATACATTGTACCTTGAGGGGGGGG
>SNQJ01S0001953.1:88057-107447 GCA_010110895.2 Picea sitchensis | reverse complement strand
TATTTCAGTGTATCTTTTGTATTTGGGTACCTAACATGGCCTCGTTGCCGGGACCCATTCTTTATTTTCACCATAGTGATGTTCAGGGGGGGTGTTGGAGTTACTTCACACACACCTAGGATTTCTTTTTCCTAAGGTTTTTCCTTGTTTATTAGTCATAATTAGTCATTATCCAGTCTCTTATATTTTAGGGGAGAATATTCCACCTGGAGAATATTCCACCTAGAGAATATTCTCTTTCAGTTGACACTTCAGTTTGACTAGTTGAGTTGAGTTTAGATGCTGCATTGGTTTTGTCACCATGCAACATTGGGATCATCACCATGCTAATTCGACCTTGCCTTGGGATCATCACCAGACTGGCGCATTACCCTTGATTCCCTGAGTTAACTCCTCACTACTCTTTGTTCAGTCCATGAAGTCTATGAATTATTCTTCATGAACAATTCTGCCACTTGACTTGTCGTATATGTACTTTGAATTTCACAAAAAATGTGCATATTTTGTGAGTCTATCCAGAACCACAAAAATGTCATCCTTACCTTCATTTTTCGGTAAACTTGTAATGAAATCCATTGATATCTCTATCTTTGATTAGGTATGTGTAAAGGCTGGAGCAAACTTGGAGCTTTTACTGGCTCTCCTTTATTTCTTTGGAAAACTTGGCACTCTCTTACAAGTTTTTGAATATCGTTCTTCATTCCTTCCCCCAAAAAATCTTTTTTGATCCTTTGATATGTTTTAAGGAACCCTGGATGTCCTGCCATCGAAGCGGTCATGAGACTCCCTTAATATTTGTTGCTTCAAATTTGATAGAGGGCATACAAATATTCTACCATTGTACCAAAGGATATCTCTCTTCCACTCCCAATGTTCCATAGAGTTCATCTTTTCCTTTATAAATTGTATATTCTGTCTAGTAGTATTGTCATTTTGTTGTTCATGCAAGCTTCTTCCAACCACGTGGGAATGGAAGATGTAATGGAATATAAACTCGAGGCTTCTTCTATTCTGTAAAGGGCATCTTATACCACATTATCGTTCCCCTTTTTGTTGATTATTTCAAAATCAAGTTTACTACCCATTTTTGTTGCTCTTTTGATGACAATGTTTGCTCCAAAACGTACTTTAGGCTATCATGGTCTATCTTGACTTTAAAATGCCTCCCAATGAGATATTGTTACCGTTTTTTATTGCATGTAAAATTGCTGCCATTTCTTTTTCATATGTAGATTTCACCAAGTCATTTCTCTTGAATTGTTTACTTTCAAAGGCCAATCGTCTCCCTTCTTGCGTCAATATAGCTCCAATTCCTTGTCCTGATGCATCACATTCAACTATGAATGTTTTACCAAAATTAGGTGTTGCCAATGTTATCGCACAATCTATACTTGCCCAAAGCCCAAGGCAAGTGGATGCAAGATTGGCGTAACAGGGGGTGACCTATCACTGTCACCTTAATAGGAAACCCCTTTCTATTTAGGAGTATATCAATGTACCCCAGGGGAGACATCCCCAGTGACTCGAGGGTTTGAGAAGGCTAAGGTAAAAGATACAAGAAAGTCCCTCCCCTCTCACAGGTCACCTTTGAGTTTAAGTCTTGGAAGATGAAGCCTAAAAGAGTTAGTGACTTGCAAGGAGTTGTTTACTAGCAGAGAAAGCACAAACAAGTATTCAAATGATAATGTTGCTTCAATCAAGACTAAATGAGTCAGCTAGCCCAATGAGTGCAATAATAAATAATGTTATGCTTCAAGAATATAAACAATTGATTGCAAGTACAAATATGCCTCAAATTAATTAATGAAGTAACAAAGGGGTAGCAATTGCAATAAGTCTAGCAAAGTTTTGATAGCAGGAACAATCTATGAAATTGATAATGATTTGCCAAGTGCTAGAAAGAAGAGTAAATGCAATGCATAACCAATGGTTCAAAGTCTAATGAAGATTCTAAGTCCAAGTGGTTATAGTAAGGTTAGTTCTATGTGCAGGCTAGCTTGAAGTCTAGGGAAGAGTCCAAAACTAGTTGGTTGCCGGTTAGGGTTAGAGTTGCGAATGGAAAGAATTAACAAGGAATTTGGTCATGCAATAAGGAAAGGTTAGTGGATCACAAAGTCAAGTCCCAAAGGAGTTGGTCATTGTAGGTTAGTAGAAGAGGTCGTTTGAATAGTTTTAAGAGGTTGTTTGAAAGGTTTAGCCCTTAGGGTTTGAAACCTAGGGTTTTGACTAGTGCCTTGCATTGGGTAAAATGGAGTTCAAGGATGGCGCTTAGCTTTATGAGGAAGAAATGGCAATGGATCTAGGGTCAAGGTTAGGAGAAAGGTTGTGGAGAAGTAACACTTTAGTCTTCCACAACTTTCGTTCAAACAAGAAGCCTCTACAGGTGTAGCGCAAGCTAGGCCCTTGGGGTTCTTGCCTCCTTGAGCTTAAAATGCCAAGGGTAAGGTCTTGGAGGTAGGGAGGAGTAATGACCTTAGTCCCCCTATCCTCAAAACAAATGGAGAAGAAGTGCTAGAGTGTAGCCTTGCTAGGCCCTAGTGCATCCCTCTTCCTTGGTCTTAGAAGTGTGACATCACCTTAGGAAACTAGGGTTAGGTTCCTAGGAGAGTCTATGTCAATACCTTTAGAAAGCTAGGCCTAGCTTTCTAGAGGTAAGACAAGAAAAGGAAGGTTGACAAACAAATAATGAAGACATAAACAACTTAGTTCTCCACACTTAGGGTTTTAGCATGCAATTTCATAATCTTACATATATAAGCAAGCAAAATAGACTAGCAACCATAAAAGATGACCAATAACAAGAGTTTACTTACTTATACCAAGAATAATCATGCATCAAACCACCATTTGCCAAGAGAAATCCTTTGATAAGTTCACCAAGCCAAAATATTCCAAGAAAAGCTAGTGCACACCTCCTTAAAAAGCCAAGTAACCTCGAAATAACGCAAGTTTTTTCAGCCAATAACCCTTAACGAGGGCCGAATTTCAGACCACACCACTTGTGTGGTGAGTTGATGATGAAAAAATGAGAGTTTTCTCTCTATTTATACAGTTTCAATGACCTTTAATTAAAATTAGGTCATAAAAAGGCCGACATGGCCAAATTACATTAAAATCCAGTTTTTACATAAATGACATTAATTAAACCCTAAAATCAAATCCAAGGGTGACGTCATGCCCTTCTAGGGTGATGTTAGGCCCCTAGGGTGGAATGCTAGGCCTCAAATGCAAAACGTTTGGCCTCCAAAGGCCCTAAATGTTGCCACACGTGCCAACTAGCACACAACCACCCTCATAAATGCAAACCCTGACTAGATGACGTCTAGGGTCAAAATGATGATGTCATGGACCCTCAAGGGTCAACGTCCTGGTGGAAAGGCAAGACCCCCTGGGTCTAGGCCTGCCAGAGTGTCTCGGGGGAAACGTCCTTTCTTCCTGGTGCAAGCCTCTGGTGTCTCTCTGCCCCTGGTTGGGGTCACACCATCCATCTGTGGGCTTTCAGCCACATGGAGGTCCGAGCTAATCATTCCCCCATATGTACCTGTCCACTGGGCAAGGTCCTGCAACAACAACAAGTACGCCCTCCCGAGGTTCATAAGTCATAGGGATCATAGCAATGCCAATCACATCTAATAATCAAATTACCCAAACATGTGCATCAAAGCCCCCTTTACCCAGACAAATGCTCAAAGACGTTATGCAGTTTAACAAGTCAGGTTTGGAGAGGGTCTCAGGATGTCCTATTGGGCTAATCTTTCTTAAGTTCGGGGTGTTTCCTAGGTGAAATCCAATCTAGGTCATGTAAGTGTGAGTGAGGTGACACGGGAAGTGTTTGGGCATAGGGTGCAATGATAACAGGGAAATGTAGGTCTTGCCTGTGGGTGCCTCTGTAGAGGGCGAGCTACACCTTATCATGGATGCCATTGTTTCCTAGCCCATTCAATGCCTTTTTTTCTTAGTCTTATTGCTTTCCCTTTTGTTCTTCAAGGGAAGAGTTGAGGGACACTGTCCTGGCTTGGTGACCAGAGGTGACAGCGTTACCCACAAGCATTTCACGGAGATGAGAAGGCTGGTTCGTGATGAGACCCCCTTTCTCTTGGCTATGCCACCAAGAGCCACTACCCTGGTTTGGTGACTAGATAGATGGTAGTGTCATACCGCTACATGCCGGCTCAAGATGAGACCTCCTATCCACCAACTAATACCTTGAGTGTTTATTTATCTTACGGGTTCCCTTTTCTTACTGAGAAGCCTTTTACTGCTTTCTCGGGAATCCCTGGGTGAAGCATCTCAAAGGTTTCATTTTGGCTTTTAACTCTTGCTAGCTACTTTTACCCTCTGGGCCTTTAGCCCCTTCTTCCCACAAGGTAAGGTACAACCCTTCCTAGTGTGGCAAACCCAATGCTCGAACAAAGGTAGGGGGAAAATGAGAGGAGTAAGGATGAAAAGTGGTAAGTATGGAGGGAATGGACGATGACCTTTCATAGACCCACCCAGTGGCAACCCATCCTAAAGGGGGATTAACTTACTAGGGCATCATGTCACCCTCCTAGGTATGAGCAAGTTAAAGAGCATAATTTCCAAGCAAACATTATGAAATGAAAGAGAATTCAGTGCAACATATTCTAGTGCTTCAATAATCAGAGTGACACATACCATGATACCCGAACTCATTACCTCATGGAGCAAGACTTACTGCTACTTTAGGACCAGGCTGGTGGGATGGATACTGCTGCTGCTGATAGATGGGCTGCACTGAAGAAAAGATGGGCCCTCCGGTGCCATGTTCAAGTCATCCGACTCTTGACACTCCATCTCTAAGACTTGTGGGCCTCGAGACATGATCTCCTTAGTTATCCCTAGGATAGGGGATAACAACCAATTCTGCTGTAGAAGACATGGCATCCTTTAAGAGTGAGAATGCCAAGGTAGCCTCTTCCTTCCATACAAATGAATTTTTCTTCATGAAACTCATCTAATAGCTTATCAATATTTGGAATAGGGAATTTATCCTTGATTGTGGTTTTGTTTAGATCTTTATAATCAGGACACATCCTTCAAGAATTATCTTTTTTCCTCACCATGACTGCTAGAGATGAAAATGAAGTTTTGCTTGGTTGAATAATACCTGAATCCAACATGTCTTGTACCATTTTCTCAATCTCCCTCTTTTGCTGGTGAGGATATCTGTAAGGCCTTTTATCAGGAGGAGTACTTTCATGTACTAGTTCAATTTGATGTTCATGATCTCTAGATGGAGGTAGCTCTTTAGGAATTTCTTGGAAGATCGTATGGTGCTTTTCCAAGGTGCATTTTAATTCCTCTGGAATATTTTCATCTTCCTTCTTTACTTCCATTGAATAAAGTCTAACCACAACTTCCCTACTACCCTTTTTAAGAGCTTTTTCATTCTATGAGAGCTGATGAATTGAGAAGGTGCAGATTTTAACCCTTTGAATTCATATTGAATTCCTTCCAATTCAAATCTCATGAACAATTCTTTATAGTTTGTAGAAACTGTACCTAATGTTCTCAACCATTGAATCCCCATTACAACATCTACTCCTCCAATTGGAAAGGCATACATTGGGCTTTCTAAGTTATATTCTCCCATACTAAGTTTAATGTTGTGGCATTTTCCTGCACAATCAATACTCTCCCCATTAGCAACCAAAACTTGAAAATTTGTCACTGGATACACCAAACATTTGAGGCTCTCTGCTAATCTTTTATCAATGAAGTTATGGGTACTACTTGAGTTAATAACCACTATGACCTTTTGTTCTTATTGTATCTTGCAATCTTAAGGGTTTGAGGTGTTGACAAACCTGCCAATGCATGAACAAATATTTCACACCTGTCAATGTTGTGCATAATTTCTACATCTTTTTCCTGCTCTTTTAAGTTCACAAGTTCTTCCTCATCCATTTGTACGAGTGCCTCCATTTCCTCTTCATCATTATTCTCCAAGGTGAACAATTTTGTTTCTTGACATTTATGCCCCTTTGACCATTTGCTATTACAACCAAGGCGTAGTCCTTTTTCTCTTTCTTTCCTCCATTTCCTTCGGTGATATTCGAGTAGGTTGAGGTAGGGTCTCCCTATGAGTCCCAAATCGATCACTGCTTCCTTCATACACTAGATCACAATTCAGATTTGATGGATCCCACGATGTTTTGATGATCACCACTCTGCTTCATAGTGTCCACAACGAAAGAAAGGGAGAGGGAAGCAACATGCATCATCAGTAGAGGTGGATGAGCTTGCAGATAGGCTTTAGAGGGAGTTCTTATTGGTCTCCGCCTTTTCTGGTATAGTTTCTGGTAGTGGACTTGCTTGGTGGATAGTGGAGCTTCTCGTCATATGAGAGGATCACATGAGTCGCTCACTAGTTTTTCAGAGGAGGACTGAGGATTGAAGGTGGAGCTTGGTGATAATGCCAAGTATACAGTCAAGGGAGTTGGGACAACTTTGTTTCAGCTGGAGTCTGGGAAGCCTCTCAGGATGAGTAATGTATTGTATGTGTCGGGGTTGAAGAAGAACCTACTTTCTATCTCAGCTATGGAGGACAGAGGGTATGCAATGGCATTCTTAGGTGGACAAGTTCTTGCATGATCGAGAGGATCGAGCATTGACTCAACAGGTGTCATTGGTGTTCGTGATGGAGGTCTTTATAGGTTGAAAGGACAACCAGCCTAGGCCTTGGTACATGACAGTGATAGTCTATGTGAGCTTTGGCACATAAGATTGAGACACTTGCGTTACAAGGCTTTGCCAGTGTTGAGGAGGATGGTTATAGGTCTTTCAGAGTTTGGAGCAAAGCACCAGGGTGTATGAAGGGGTTGTGTAGTTGGCAAGAATGCCAAGGCTGCTTTTTCGAGCAATGATAGTAGGTCCAAGGGGATCTTGGATCAAGTACATTCAGATGTGTGTGGATCGATGTCAGTTCCATCTTCGAGTGGTTACTTGTACTATGTGACCTTCATTGATGATTATTCCAGGAGGACATGGATCTTCTTCATTAAGACCAAGGATGAGGTCTTCAATTGATTCAGGGAGTTCAGGGCTTAGGTGGAGAATCAGACCGAGAAGAAGATCAAGGTCTTGAGGTTAGATAATGGGGGCGAGTATACCTCCAACGACTTCAGGGGTTTCTACAAGGAGGCAAGGATCAAGAGGCAACTGATAGTGCCTGACAACCCACAACATAATGGGGTTGCGAAAAGGAAGAATCAGACCATAGTTGAGGCTGCCAAGGCAATGTTGCATGATCAGGATCTACCTATGTTTCTTTGGGCAGAGGTGTGTAACACGTGTTGCTGTCCTTATACACACTTGCAAACGTGAGCCAAGTCCTGCTCACTTAGTGTGTCCTTGGAGGCACAATGCTTAGGTTCAAAGCCCATGCTGTCACTTTGGCTTGAGCCTCTTTCGTCTAGGCTTACTCCTAGGGAAGCCAAGGGGGGTAGTCCCTAGTTTCTAGATAAGATTTAAAGTTAAGTTCTAGGAGTTGTTTTTAATTCGTTAAGGTTTGGGGGGAGCCTAACCTATGATGCTAAGGCAACAATGCAAGATGCAAGAGTTTGTGTGTCAAGCAAGCCTTTCCCTAGGTCAACTAAGACTAGTGCCTAATGTTGGGCAAGGGGTCAACTAGAGTTAGAGGGTGTTTCGTTACAATATGATTACAAAAGATTACAAAAGAATAATTATTCCACAACTTGCTAGATACAAGTACTTACAACAAAGAATGTTAAATATCAATGATACAATTAACAAGCTAACCACATTTTGTTTATATGTGCAGGATATAAAGGAGATCAAGGCATTATCATCATCAACACATCAACATTCACACTTCACAAGGATACTTAGAAGATTTAGAAATTAAAACTTAAGTGTCCTATAACGATTAAGATACTCAACACCTTTAGTTATTTAACTCACAAAGTATTATGAGATGAGAAATTGAGTTACAAGTATTAAGCCTTAAGATGTATTAGATCAAGCCAAGGTTTAATTACTTAGTGAGTTAAGGGTTCGTTAAGATTGCAAGATTTTAATTACCCTTATTAAGTGATTCACCCAAAACCTCCTCCCCCGATTGCCAAATCCCTGCTGGATGTTCAAGAAGTGAGGCAACGAGGCCTACCCTAGCTTCACTGGTCAACCCTAAGAATTGAGTTTTTATGGAAAGGACGCCGCGCGCCATGAGACTGTCCCCGGTCTAGCACCTTCCGTTGCCCTCCTCAATCCCCGTTTTAGATGGTGAAGATGGTGGTTTAAGGTACCCTATTAAGTCTATTAAGTACATATATCAATTGGTTAGACTTTTAGGTGTATTAGAGAGTGTTTAAGTGACTTTTAGATGCCTTAAATTGGTGATTAAATGCCAAAGTCGAAACTTACTGTAGCTTATAAAATGTGTTATTTAGAGCATGTAAATGAAGCATTTTAACACATGTGTAACATGAAAGACCAAGCTGAATAACGATTCAGTTTGTCACCATGATTAAACCATTAACATGAAGAAGCTTGTTATGAAAAGAATACTAAAGCACAAGGGCAAGAACAACTTGCCAAAGAGAAGAAAGAAAGTTTCAAGCTTATACCACTTATCTTATGTTGTTAGAGCATTAAGAGAAAAACATAAAGTGTGAAAGAGAAAGCTTGAAAACTTTAGATGTATGCCTACGCTATCAACTTGTCCAACAAATTGTTAACTTGAGTGTGTTGGCAAATGGCCTTAAAGATGTGATAGCATGAAAAGAAATCCACTTGCTAAACCATTAAAGCATGAACCATTTAGTATATGTTGGATTAGAGCATGCAAACAAAATAGATCTTAAGATAACTTATAACATGCAACTAGAATTAAACAAGTTTATTATGCCCCAAGGGATTAAGCTAAGGATTAATGTGTGAGAAGATCTAGATCTAGAATGTTTTAAACCATTAAAGCATTTAGAAAAGATCAAAGCACATTACTTATCCTAGCCTTACGATTTTGGGGGTTTCTCTCCCAAGGTGTAGGCAATTATTAAGATTAGACAAACTTGAAAGAGAAAGTGAAAAAGCAAGCCACGCAACTCAATGGCACAAGGTGGAGGCAAGCCTACCTTATTGTGCCAAGGAGGTTGTGAGGAAAGTAAGCAAGCAAAACAACTATCAACACAAATGCTCACTAAACCCCACGTCCTAGCCCAAGGAGGTGCTTTAGAAATGAAAAACTTGAAATTTGCACTTACCCTAAGCTACCCTAAGCTCACACTTGGGAGGTAGGTCGTACCAATTCTCCTCCCAAGCTATGAGCAAGCAAGAACTTACTAAAAAGTAAAGAAATAATGAAAAACTAGCTAGAAAATGAAAAGTAGAGGTTGAGATTTGTTACCCACTTGAAAAGAAGGGTCTTGGAGTGTTGTGTGGCTATTTTAGGGCAACTTAACCCCCTCAACTTGTTGAAAACCTGCAAAAACCAACAAGCTATGCTTGCTGGAAAAGCTACACACAACCAACAATGTGAAGAAAAATTTCTGTTTTTAGGGCAGAAATTTTTCTCCTTAAAAACTTGTGATAAAAGATGATTAAAGTGACCAATCTACTATGCTAAGCTAGCTGAAATATCATATGAAATGAACAACAATAAGAGAATGAGTAAGAATGAGAAAGGAGTTTATATGTGCTTTAAGGGAGGACTCTTTCTTGAGGCATTCCCAATAAAATCCTTGAAGCCAAACCTGCAAAACTTGACAAGGTGATATGCATACAAGAAGATAATATGGCAGAATATGCTAATAAGATGAAATACTTGCACCCTATTTAGCAAACCCACATATATAGATTAACAAGGTTACTCGTTGTTAGATCTACCCAAGTAAAACACTTTACCCAAGATCTACTCTATGCAATCATCATACCAAACTTACAAGATTACCTCATGTGTCGCAAGAACAAAAATACTTGTTGCTCTTCCAAAATCCTCCAAAGTTTCTCCTTTTATTACTCAAGAATATGGATCTTGGAGAAATACTTGCTCCAAAACCCTAAGAGCCAAAGAATGGATGAAAGATGGAACAAGAAAGAGAGAGAGAGTGGTGAAAATCAAGTAGCATACCAATATCTCAAGATATGGTTAGGAGGGAGTGAGAAAAGGGATCTATTTATACTTGGAGAGGCAAACCTACCTCTCTTGGATCAATGCCAAGTGTCCACCACCAAACAAAAGATGAGATCCCAAGGAGGGGGGCCCACCATCTAGGGTTTGAGAGGTGGATGAGTGGGTTTGTGTTGGGATCAAGCAAAAGAGGTAGTGGGAGGCTAGGGGAAGCGCGCCACATGAAAGAAGGGGCCCCAACCATCAAAAACAATTTTTCTAGAATTTTCCCAAGTGAGGGGGGCGTAACTTCTCCAGGAGGGCGCACCATCTAGGGTTTAGGCAATGAGTGGAAGGGAATAAATGCAAGGAGGGGAGTGGAATCATGCTAGGAGGTGACGTGGAGGGTAGAGGAAGGTAAACCACAAGGGAGAGGGGTCCACCACACCTTCTAGATTTAAGTTACAACGTTTCATCACCAAGGGGGGCGTGACTTCCCCTAGGGGTCGTGAGGGTTGGGTGAGTGAGGTGGGTGAGGGGTTAGAAAAGGTTAGAACAAGTTGGGTTGGGTAGGAATGGGTTAGGAAACCTCTCTCCATCTTTATCTACCTTTACATCATCCTTTTAACTCGTTATTACAATTTTTACATTTTTGCTATGTCAAGACTTAGCAATTAAAATTGTTGTTTTTGACTGACTGACACTCCAGATGGACAAACCCATAGCAGAAGTTGTCCGACTGAGCTAAAACTTGGTCCAAGGGTGTAAGGGGTGTCTTTCCATTTCTTTTGAGCACACATACCCCTATCAAAAGTCCAAGGACCTAGTTTTTACAATTTTTGCTAAAAAATAATTAATTAATTAAATAATTAAACCTCTAAACTTAGGGAAATTTAATTAAAAAAAACTATTTTAGACTCAATAGAATTCTGTGAAACTTTCTAAGATGTCTTGCATGGTCATTTACATTATTCCTAAACAATAGTTACAAGAAGATAAGCCCATTAGAACGCCTTTCACCACTTTGGAGGAATTATTGCAAGTGTGAGGGAAAAACTCAAGGGAAATCAGTAAGGATGAAAAGCCCAATTGATAACCTGAGGATAAAAAACCCTCGGTGAAAGGAACTCTCCCAATGAACCGATCCCAAGGTAACTGACCTAACTATGACCAATGCAGACCTATTACATTATTGACCCACGTAGGGGTGCGGAAATTCCAGTTACCAAAAGAAGTGCTAGGGCCAAAAATGTCCTGTAGAACCAAAGTCTTCGACAAATGAGCATCTGATGATGCATCTCTTCATGGCACATGGCGTTGACCCCCTAGTTGAATAGGTGGTCAACAACACGATAGTCTATGTTCAAAACAAGAGTTCTCATAGGATCTTGGAGGACAAGATTCCTTAGGAGGCATTCATAGGAGTGAAACCAGAGATAGGGAATTTTCCTAAGGAGAAGAGCACGAAGTTAGAGCTTTCTGGGAGGAAGGGCATGTCTATAGGATACAATGCGACTTCGAAGGCCTATCAGATCTACATTCCAGGACAGCTACAGATTGAGATTAGTTGGGATGTCAGGTTTGAGGAGGAGTTGGCTTTCAGGAGGTCTCGAGAAACCACAACAGAGACAGATGGCGAGGAGCAGGAGGCTTCGAAGGTTGAGGAGAGTACAGGTCCATCTAGTACAAGGGTTCAACCTCAGTACATGGGAGTTAGTGGATCTAGTGGACCCTCTTAGTGATGAGGACACGAGGCCTAGATGACTTCGGGATACCTTGAGAGATGTGGAGAAGCATGCGGCCCCCAACGACATTTTCATGGAGAGAAGGCCTCCGTAGAGGTTTTCGAGCTATGTGGCACTTATGAGTAACATCATTGATTTTGAGCCTTCTAGTTTTGAGGAGGCATTAGGCCAACAGGTTTGGAAGGATTCCATGATGGAGGAGCATCGATCCATTATGAAGAATGATGTGTGGGACATAGTTTCGAGACTAGAGGGGAAGTTTGCGGTGACTTCCAAGTGGATCTGTAAGATCAATCATGCTGTAGATGGTAGCATCGAGAAGTACAAGGTGAGTTTCGTTGCAAGAGGGTTGTCCTAGAAAGAGGTAGTGGACTGCGATGAGACTTTTGCTCCAGTCGCCAGGTATACTTCTATCAGGGTTGTTATTTCTCTTGCTTCGGTTATGGGGTGGAGGATACATCAAATGGATGTGAGGACAACATTCCTCAATGCTGTGATTAAGGAGGAGGTGTACATAGAGCAACCTCGAGGCTTTGAGGTACATGGGAGGGAGTCCCATGTTTGCAGGTTGAAGAAAGCTTTGTACGGATTGAAGTAGGCACCCAGGGCATGGTACTCGAGGATCGATGGGTATTTGCAGAGCATGGGATTCACCAAGAGTGAAGCGGATCCCAACCTATATTTCATACAGGTTGGTGAGGATCCTCTTATATTGGTGTTATATGTTGATGATTTGTTCCTCACGGGAGCAGAAAGGCTCATTGCCAGTTGCAAGAGGGATTTGGCTTCGGAGTTCGAGATGAAGGATATTGGTTTGATGTATTACTTCTTAGGATTGGAGGTGTGGCAGTGGCCGGGCGAGATCTTCTGCGCACAGGGGAATTATGGAGTTGATATACTGAGGAGGTTTGGGATAATGGACTATAAGTCCATGACTACACTTATGATCACCAATCTGAAGAAGCTAGGGGCTTCGGATTCAGATTTGGTGGATCCTTTATTTATAATAAAGGAGATTAATTTGTATAGTCATCTTGTCTTGTGCATTGGATATATTGTAAAAGGAGGTTTACTCCTCGAAGTGGATTATTATTCGTTGACTATTTTGGATTTTGGTTCATAACATTTGGTATCAGAGCATGCAATCCCAGGGTTTCGCTCTTTCAATCGAGACATCTTGGCATCTTCGATACAACTTTGTTTCTAGGACGTTTCAGACAACAAGATTTTGAGGATACCGAGGAGACATATCGAGGTAGATGTGGTAAAATTTTAGGTACTGGTTCGTTATACTTTCAGAGATATAGCCCGTGGAAGTTAAGATTTGTGACTAGTCCTGAAATCATTTTCAAACTAGTCATCTTGGAATTTTCGCTATAACTTTTTTCAAAACAGTTTTAGACTGTGAAATTTTCAGGATCCTATGGAGACACAACGAAGTACTTGTGATAAAAATTTCAGGTTTTGGATAGTTTTACTTTTTGAGATATAGGTTGTGGAACTTAGGGGTATTTGACTAGTCCTAAAACTAGTCTCAAACAGGGTTTCTTCGTAAAGCTGACATATCAGAAGCTTGGAAAGTCCAAATTGAGTGCCACCAATTCTTTTGAAAAGAATACAGATAATATTATTTCAGTAAAAAATTTCAGAATTAGATCTAAAATATTGGACACGTGGCATTCCATACAAGTTTTCTATCTGGAAAGGGCTAAAAGAATCAACAAGTTTTGGGAAAGTTACCATAACTTTCACTTGGAACATCAAATTTTGGTCAAACATGTGTCATTGCAGAGAAGACATGTCAGAGTACTATAGGCCAAAATTTTAGACTTAGAAGGGCCAAAATTTCAAAGATACATCAGGACAAAGGTCGACCAAAAAGATAGTCTCAAAAATAGGGTTTTAAAGGTACGTAACTTACAATCTAAGTTATTGGATCCGTCGACCCAGGAGGCTGGATTCACGGATCGAATCCGAATTCGGATCCGGATACCCCTGGATCTGTCTAGGATCCGCTCCAAAAACGGATCCTTGCTATTGAAACATATCCAGTGCCTTGTTGTCAGAATCGGAATCGAGAAGACGATGTGAATGGGTAGGCAAGAAAGGTTTGGGGACTGGTTTGGGGACTGGTTCAAAGCCTATTATCTCGTTGTGTAAAGCCCTATTTGTGTCCATTTGAAGATCTCTTTTGCAGACGGCGCCTTGTAGTCGGGACTCGGGAGTTCGGAAATCTAATAAATGTTTCGCAACGATTTTGAACCGAAGAAGCCCCCTTCGCGACGATTTCCTTTGCGTGCACCCTCATTCGTCGATCAAATCTTGTGGGGTGAATGTAGGTCGTTTGCTATGGCCATAACCCCCAAGCACCCCTCTTCTCCAAATCTTGCGTGAATCAACTCTCGATGTTGATCTATTCCTCACGGAGCGAATCCGTCGTTCACTTACCTTTGGACGTCCTCCCTCCAACTTATTTGGCCAAATTGGCAAACAAGATAAAACTTTAAACTTTAATTTAATTAACTATATGTTTATTAAGTTAAAGTTTTATGTTCATATATTTTAGTGTTAGTATATCATCATAAAGTTTAATTTACTAAGATGTATTTTGGGGTTAATATAAAATAATTAATGAATTAGATTAATTTTTATTTAAAAGTATTATATATTAATTGTTTTATATAAATATTATATATTACAAATTTATATAAAAGTTATAAATTTAAAATTTTCATATATTTAATTTTTTTATAAATTTTATTTTTAAAAATAAAAAAAATATATTAATATTGTTTGTATGTGTTGTTTCCCCGTCGTATCCGGATCCTGGTTTTTCAAAAATCTGGCGGATTTGGATCTGAATCTTGGTAACTTAGCGTACAATCGACATAACTTTTGATTGGAAGATCTATTTTTGTTGATTCAAAACTATAAAGAGAAAAACGAGGAGTATTATTATTATCCCATATGGCTAAGGGTGCTCCAAAAATTACATCACCAATTAAACCTCCAGAAAGCTCGTCCATGACTCATGAAGAAAATGAAGAGATACATAATTTGCTATCCAAATTGGAGGACCAACTTAATGAATTGAGTGCTAGGTCAATAACAAGTAATGATTTGGTAAACACACAAAGACAAATAGAAAAGATGGATAAAAATATGGAACATATGGAAAAAAAATAGGGAATAGATGGAAAAGAAGATGGAACAAATGGAAAAAAATTAGGTAACAAATGGAAAAGAAGATGGATGAAAATATGGAACAAATGGAAAAAAATAGGGCACAAAGGGAAAAGAAGATGGATGAAGAGATGGAACATAAATTGGTGACCAAGATCATACAAACCCTAGATGGGCGGCTTTCTAAAAGTGACACTATGATCAAAGAGACTTGTGAAAATAAAGTTAGTATTCATGTTGAACAACATTCCAGTAATAAGCATTTTTTAGGTGGATTTAACTCTCATAGTGGAGATAATTATGGATGGGTTCCTAAGGGTTTCAACTTTCCCAAGTTTGAATTAAAGAAGTTTGATGGAATATAAGTATTTAGATGGATGAACCAAGTAGAGCAATACTTTGAATTGCATAATATTATGGACGATAAGCAAAGGATTTCCTTAGCAACCTTGTACTTTGAGACAAAACCCTATCAATGGTATCAATGGGTACTCAAAAGGAAGCCCCATTCTTATCATTATACTTGGAGTTTATTTACAACAGACTTAGAAGCACAATATGGAAAAGTTTGGGAACAAGACTACTTTAGTCAATTGACAAGAATCAAGTACTTAGGTGATATTGAAGATTATAATTCTGAATTTTAGGTGTTGGCTACAAGGGTGGATAAGATAAGTGATGAGCATTTATTGGAAGCTTACATGGGTGGATTAAAGGAAGACATTAAACGTGAACTTTTCTTAAAACATCCTGAAAATTATGGAGGCTATGCAATTTGCTCGTCATATTCAAGCCAAGAATAGAGCTACACACAAGTCTACCAAGAATTTGGATTAAAAGTTGTTGTAGGTTGAGGGAAATATCTTCTTAGACAGGTTTGATCCAAGTATTCCTCAAGAATTGGGACCCTACTTATGAAGAAGATCAAGATGATGAGATTGATGAAGATTTTGGTGAACCATCTTGTGACTCCATTGAAGACCATGTACATCAAGAGCATGAAGACAAGGGTTTGGTAAGCTATGATTCTTCTCAAATTTCTAATGCATTTCTTGAAGATTTGGAGAGTTTTGATTTTGTGGATGAGCCCTTGAAGATTGAAGAAATCCCTCATCCTCGTGTGAAGAAGAAAACGAGGACTGTGAATTGAAGGGTAAAGAACAACCATCCATTTTTTTTTAGTAAAGAGACGATTGCTGAGCCAAATTTTGTAGATGAATTTATCTTGTCTAAGCAAATGAAAGGGTCTTTCTTCATGTGTTTTGATAATGACCCTTGTTATGATACTGATCAAGATGACTGCAACAAATTAGAGTCATATCTCAAGTCTGGTTTGTTATCATGTTCAAGTATTATGCTTGTTGTCTAGAAAGGGGGAAATTGAGACTTGGATGGATCAACAGAAGATTCAGGTCATACAACTCATGCAAGTGAAAGCAGTGATGCATACAGAAGTTTTTATGAAGTCATTGGCAGTCCTTCGTATTTTTTCCAAATAATGGTAAGTGATTTCACTAGCTTCAAAGTTGATCTCAATCATTCTAAATGTTATTGCAAAACAACTGAAGATGAAACATCAGAGATCTCACACTGCTTGCTTGGGGAAGATGAATTTCAAATAGCTTGCAAAGAGCTTATTAAGATATCAGATTTGGTGGCCGGAGATGCAACTCATTTTGATGCTAGTCTGTTTGCTATTTCAAATAAAAGCCTGAATCATGAGGATAGTCTTGAAAATATTCCTTTCCAAGAGCAGGTAAGGTTGTTTGACAAAATCTTAGGAGAAAAGAAGCTCATCATGGTTATCAGATAGCAGTGGATCCATGGGTGAATGATTTTAGGGATATCCAGCCTTCCAAGCAAGGGCAACAGACCCTAGACTATGATGCTATTTTTATATTTGATGTGTTTTCTTGTTCTTCCTGTATATTTTTGATAAATGGCAGTGAAGCAGTTCGGACAGATTTGTGGAGCCACCTAAATTCTTTCCATTTGAGGGTACGATGGATGTTTCATGGTTTGATAATGCTTACACCATCTCTATCCAGTGGTGGATAGAACAGTCTTGCAACAATACACACCCACCTTGGCATCATTTTGGTGTTCTAACCCATTTTAATGGGCCTACTTTAGATCTTTGCCAAGTTCTCATGGAAGTTACAACATATATTTAGTGGATGATTGATATATCCTTGTATTGGTTGATGTCCAAACACAAGGGAAGAGCTCACGGCACTGATGAGATCATTCAATGGGTGCAATGGATTTTTTATTACACCTAGCATAATTATTTTTCCATGTTAGAGTAGGGTAGGATGAATAAGCTCTTGAAGAGCATTAGAGTAGGAGGATTAAGCTCAATGTTTGTGAGCATTAGTTAGATGTTTCTTTTTGAACATTATCATGAACTTATGATGTGGTGTTTTGGGGTGAGAGTCTTGACCTACCCTGCCACATGTTTTATTTCCTCTTATGACATGTTCTATCAGGTACAACCAGAGATTTTGAGGTTCACATGCATCCTTAGTGAAGAGTACATGTCTCCATGTTGGAGCCAGTTGTTACCCCTCAAATTGCATGAGCATTTTTGAGGGGATTCTTCTCAGTATGATAGTATCATTTTTAGATATGGGATCAAGTTTTGTTGTTGACTGAGGTAGTTTTATGACCATGGATGGAGCTGTAAATACAAAGGAATACTGCCCAATGAACCAGATCTGCAATTTCTTTTGGCAGTCATCTTGAATTAATTATTGGCATCACTTCATAGCACATTGTTGAAATCACTTTGAGGTAGGCTGAATTTGATACAACCAATGGTATAGCGCAAGTATTAGTCTTGACACTGAAACTAAGGGCACATTTGTAGCAGATTATCTTTTCTAGGTAACATTTGAAGCATGACATAGTCAAACAATTGGTTATTGGTGAAGTAGCCTATGTAGTATAGGCTCACAAGCAACCTGTTATCCCTCATTTTGCATGAGGCCTACACTAGTGAATTTTTTCACTATGCTTGTGTTTTTTATCACAAAGGCAAGTTTACAAGTTGATGGAGCTTTGGATGGCTCAGGGGGTGTTGTTGATGATTGCAGCGTCGTGTGACATTCTCCAGGATACGTTCTCCTCTGTGACTGAGTTGAGTCGACTTGTGAGAGAGCCCAGTGTTGGGTGTGCCAATGTTATGGGGTGTATCGTTCTCTCTAGACTGAGTTGAGTCGTGCCCCAGTGTTGGGTGTACCCATGTGATGGGTGTATCGTTCTCCTCTGTGTGAGAGTTGAGTCGATGTGGTCTCCTGCCTTTGTGACTCCTGTGGACTCAATTGAGTCAGGCTTGAGATGGTACTCCAGATGATTCTCCTGTGGACTCAATTGAGATATAGATCTGTTGAGTATGACGTCCCTGTGGCTGAGCATAGGTGGACGTGTCCCTAGTGGCCGAGCACTAGTGTACGTGTGGATCCCTTGCTATATTGTCTAAGTGTAAGATTTACTTGTAACCCTAATTATGATGTAAAGGGTACAAGTCGGCCCCACCATATGTGAAAGGTAATTAAGGTTTATTGTAATAATTAATTATATTTCTGAGTTATTGAGGTCGGCCCTGTTGTGCCAATAGACACACCTATTGCTGTCTCTGGTCTTGTATAAATAAAGGTGATTACCCCATTGAGGAAACACACACTCACACTTGACATTTCGGAATTTCAACAAGTGCATGTAAGGCTAAAGTGCGCACCTCTCTTGGGCACTAATTTCAAGGTTATAGAGCACCCTCTTGTGTTCATCAGGGTTTATGGTTGGGGGATCTTCTCTTGAGAATATAGCAAAGGATTGCTGGGTTTTCTTCCCTTGAGTAGAAGGGTTTCCCAAGATATTTCTTGTGTTCTTGTGCATGGTAATTCTTCTTGTGATCTTGGTTATTGCAACACTTGTGTATGGTGTAGCTGCATTTGTTTATGGTTCAAGTACATGCTAAATGAAATAAACCTCATGCTTGAGCCTAGCATAGTGAAAATTCAACATGGTATCAGAGCTTAGGACTTGAAAGAGCCATTGCATAAGCTTTCAAAGCAAGCCGTCCTCTCTTCTGCAGAACCGTACGACCCTCCTAGGGTTTCCAGAAAAAGGTACGACCCTCTCCTTTTTGGTTGTTTCAGCACCTTCCACTAAAACGTTGGGGCTAATTTTTGCACAGGAGTGTATGACCTCCTTCAACGCACCTCCAACAACTTTCAAATTGCAATTCCGATAATTTTGGATTTTTGGCCCTAGGGTTTCTAAGGTTCTGCAATTTTCTGTAGAATTTCAGTTTTAGGGTTTCTGCCAAGGCTATTGGGAGCGGGGAGTGGGAGCGTTTTTTATATAATAC
>SNQJ01S0001953.1:44266-88007 GCA_010110895.2 Picea sitchensis | reverse complement strand
TATCTATAAATCATGCAGAATGTCAAATCAGTTGTAAAAAACATGAAAACAGATATAAGATCATTTAACTAATTGATTAGTGATGATCATTAAAGAATCAACCATTTAGTACACATATAACATCAATCATAAACATTTGTCACCAATAAATTGTAACATACTAACAGACAACATCAACCACAAAATGAAATAGACTCTAGAGCATCATATTCATTACCAAAGAGTTGTAAGATTCATTCAATAGTTCAAATTTCAAACTTCAAACTTCAAAGATAAACTGTCATATAATGTTCATAACTTCATTGTTTACAAAATAAGCCATAATAAAGAGTCAAGACAAAGTACTAAGTTCTAGAGACTACTTCTAAACAGGAAACATAAAAAGAGATCTATTATATTGTAGCAAGTACTAAGTACTCTGCTCTAAGTTTTCCTCTTGCCACAAGAAACTTCTAGTTTCTTCTCTCATGATCTTTGAAGAAAAGGAGTAGGAGTAGATGGAAGTTTTCGTGGAACACGACCAACAACTGAATGGCGCCCACGTGACAATGGACGCTGCGAAGATAAAGGCAAAATTGATGCATTTGGAACGTTGCTAATGGATGGGGGTGGCATGTCTCCTCTGGGAATATGATCACCATCATATTCACCCAAAAGTTTCGCTTCCAAGCATGGTTATGAGAGTTTTTAAGGCAAGGAGCGTTTTTAAGGCAGGAGGCAGGGAGCGTTTTTAAGGCAGGAAGCATTTTTAAGGAAGGGAGCATTTTTAAGGCAAGGAGCATTTTTTGGGAGCGTTTTAAGGCAGGGAGCGTTTTTTTTACCTAGGGAGCATGCTCTGGAAAAACGCTCCCTTTGGGAGCGCGCTTCAAGAGAAGGAGCNNNGGGGCGCTCCCCCACAACATAGGTTTCTGCAGCTCATTGAAGGAGTTTTCAAGCTTACCAATGTTCTTTTGACTTTCAAGGCTTATTGTTGGCAGTCATAAGACCAACGAAACCTAAAAGTTGCTAGCCTAGCCTAGTCGTTAGGTTTTCTAGCCTAGTTGCTAAGGGTTTGTGGAAAAATCTGCAAACCATGAGGAACAAAACCTTGGTGGAAGATAGGCTTGATGGATCAAGCAACTTTAGTTCCTAGAGTCAAGACTACAGATCACCCTGGAAGAGGATGACCTATTGAGTGTGATACAAAAGGCTTTACCAGAGACAACTACCGATGAAGAGAAAGAAGAATGGAAGGAAGATGACGTTAAGGCAAGGAAGATAAGCATCTACTCAGAGAGAGATTGTCCTACCAGGAAGAAAGGAAGACAACTTGCCTCCACTGCTGATGTTGATCCAGAGCCACATCAGAGAGACGAAGACATCAAAGATGATGTTTTCTTATTCATATCAACACTCTCAGGTACGGTTCCCACTCATGATGATATTTGGTTAATTGACAGTGGTGCCTCCAGGCACATGATCGGATATAGAGATCATCTGGCAGATCTTGTTGAGAAAGAGACTAGTCTACATGTTGTACTTGGAGACAATGCTAGATATAATGTGAAAGGGGTTGGAACTTCTACATTCCAACTAGATTCTGACATACCCCTTCAGTTGAGTGAGGTACTATATGTACCTGGGATGAAAAGGAACCTTGTCTCTATTTCTGCCTTAGAGGATAAAGGCTACAAGGTTACCTTTTTTGAAGGAAATCTTCTTGCATGGCACAAGAACTCACATATGGATTATGCGAGAGTAATTGGTGTTCGAGAAAATAGCTTATACAGGTTGATTGTCCGACTAGTCCAGGCCTAGTTACATGATACTATCAGCTTGAGTGAGCTATGGAATAGGAGACTTGCTCATATTCATTATAGAGCCCTTCCCGCTCTAGGGAAGATGGTAACAGGCCTTCCAGAGATACAGGTTCAACATAATGGTGTTTGTAGAGGTTGTGCTCTTGGAAAGAATGTCAAGGGGTCCTTCTTGAGCAGTGACAACAGATCCAAGGGGGTCTTGGACTTGATACATTAAGATGTGTGTGGACCCATGACCGTTGCTTCCTTGAACGGATATTTGTACTATGTGCTCTTCATTGATGATCACTCTCGGAAGACATGGATTTATTTCTTGAAGACCAAGGATGGAGTCCTTGCAAGATTTCAAGAATTCAAAGCTTAGGTTGAGAACCTGATCGAAAGGAGGATCAAGGTGCTAAGATCAGATAATGGAGGAGAGTACACCTCCAGGGATTTCAGTGATTTCTGTATTGTGGCATGGATCAAGAGGGAGTACATAGTTCCTTATAACCCTCAACAAAATGGGGTTGCAGAAAGGAAGAACAAAACCATCATTGAGGCAACCAAAGCAATGATACATGATCAGAATCTACCTATGATTTTGTGGGCAGAATCATCCATGACATCAGTATATGTTCAAAACAGGAGTCCTCACCAGATTTTGAAGAACATGACTCCCGAAGAAGCTTTCACCGGAGTGAAGCCTGAGGTTGGACACTTCAGGATATTTGGGTGTCCAGTATACTTTCATGTACCCAAGGAGAAGAGAACCAAGCTAGACCCTTCAGGAAGAAAGGGTACATTTGTGGGATACAGTGAATCTTCGAAGGCATACCGGATCTACATCCCTGGTCAGAGACAGATTGAGGTGAGCAGAGATGTCATCTTTGAGGAAGAGATAGCCTTTTGAAGATCCAGAGAATCTCAAATGGAGATTGATATCGAGACAGTACCTTCTCCCCCTTCAGCAGTTCAGAGGGAGACAACCATTGATCCAGTTGATCCAGTAGCTCCAGTAGATGCTCCCAGAGACATTGCAGTAGTCCATAAAAGGCCTTCTTGGGCTCGACAGACTCTGCAGGAGGCAGAGGGACATGCAGCTCCTCGAGGCACATTCCGAGAAAGCAAGAGACCACAAAGGTTCTCAAGCTATGTTTCATCCATGAGCCACATCATTGATACTGAGCCCTCTTGTCATGGAGAAGCAACAGGTCAATAGGTATGGCAAGATGCCATGACAGAAGAGTATCCGTCCATCATGAAGAATGATGTGGGGGATTATGTTCTGAGACCAGAAGGGAAGTCTGTAGTGACTTCCAAGTGGATCTATAAGATCAAGCATGCAGCTGATGGAAGTGTCGAGAAGTACAAAGCGAGATTTGTAGCCAAAGGATTCTCACAGATGGAGGGAATTGATTATGAGGAGACATTTGCTCCAGTAGCCCTATACACTTCCATCCGTATGATCATTGCACTAGTTGCATCCATGGGTTGGAAACTACATTAGATGGATGTAAAGACAACTTTTCTCAATGGTGAGATTGAGGAAGAAGTTTACATCGAGCAACCAGAAAGATTCGTGATACACTAGCAGAAATCTCATGTGTGTAGGTTGAAGAAAGCCCTGTATAGACTAAAGCAGGCACCTCGTGCTTGGTACGAGAAGATGGATGGATTCTTGATGAGTTTGGGCTTCAGCAAGAATGTTGCTGATCCAAACCTATATTATCACATTGTTGGTCACGAGTGCCTGATCTTGGTCCTGTATGTTGATGACTTATTCCTCACCAGTTCAGAAAGACTTATTGCTGAATGCAAGCAAGCATTGACTTCTGAATTCGAGATGAAGGATCTGAGTATGATGCACTACTTCTTGGGACTAGAAGTATGGCAGAAGACTAATGAGATTTTCCCGAGTTAAGAAAAATATAAAGTGGAGATATTGAAGAAGTTCAGTATGACAAACTACAAATCCATGCCTACATCAATGGTGATGGTTCTAAAGAAAATGAACGAGGCTTCTACTGATTTAGGCGAGATTGATCCACATCTTTATCGACAACTAATTGGATCATTGATGTATCTGGTCAAGACTAGATCTGATATATGCTCTGCAGTGAACGTACTCAGTCAGTTCATGAGTCAGTCGAGACACTCACTGGATAGCAGCGAAGCATGTATTGAGATATCTACGAGGCACAGTTGGATATGGCCTAAGATATGCCTCCGGTGTAGACATGAGATTGCAGGGATATGCCGATGTAGATTGGGAACGGAGCGCAGTGGACCGGGAGAGCACATCTGGTTGTTGTTTTACCTTGGGATCTGCCATGGTTTTCTGGTGCAGTAGGAAACAAAGCTCTGTGGCTTTGAGTACCGTAGAAGCAAAGTATATAGCATTGAGTGTGGCAGTTCGCGAAGCAATGTGGCTTCGCAAGCTCCTTGCAAATTTATTTGATCATGAGATGGATTCTACCATTATTCATTGTGATAACCAGAGCTGTGTGAAGCTCTCAGAGAATCCTGTGTTTCACGATAAATTGAAACACATTGAGATCAAATACCATTATATCAGAGATATGGTGCAGAGGAAGGCAGTACACGTGCAATACCTTTCTACATGAGTAGATTGAAGATGTCTTCACCAAACCGCTTGCCAGGACGAAGTTCGAGTACTTCCGTGAGAGACTTGGCTTGGTGGAGAATGCCTTCCTAGCTGAGAGGGAGTGTTGATGATTGCAGCATCGTGTGACATTCTCCAGAATACGTTCTCCTCTGTGACTGAGTTGAGTTGACTTGTGAGAGAGCCCAGTGTTGGGTGTGCCCATGTGATGGGGTGTATCATTCTCCTCTGGATTGAGTTGAGTCGTGCCCCAGTGTTGGGTGTACCCATGTGATGGGTGTATCGTTCTCCTTTGTGTGAGAGTTGAGTATGTGGTCTCCTGCCTTTGTACTCCTGTGGACTCAGTTGAGTCAGGCTTGAGATGGTACTCCAGATGATTCTCCCGTGGACTCAATTGAGATAGAGATCTGTTGAGTATGACGTCCCTGTGGCTGAGCACAGGTGGACGTGTCCCTAGTGGTCGAGCACTAGTGGACGTGTGGATCCCTTGCTATATTGTCTAAGTGTAAGATTTACTTGTAACCCTAATTATGATGTAAAGGGTACAAGTCGACCCCACCATATGTGAAAGATAATTAAGGTTTATTGTAATAATTAATTATATTTCTGAGTTATTGAGGTCGGCCCTGTTGTGCCAATAGACACACCTATTGCTGTGTCTGGTCTTGTATAAATAAAAGTGATTTCCCCATTGAGGAAACACACACTCACACTTGACATTTTAGAATTTCAACAAGTGCATGTAACGCTGAAGTGCACACCTCTCTTGGGCGCTAGTTTCAAGGTTATAGAGCACTCTCTTATGTGCATTAGGGTTTATAGTTGGGGTATCTTCTCTTGAGAATATAGCAAAGGATTGTTGGGTTTTCTTCCCTTGAGTAGAAGGGTTTCCCAAGATATTTATTGTGTTCTTGTGCATGGTAATTCTTCTTGTGATCTTGGTTATTGCAACACTTGTGTATGGTGTAGCTGCATTTGTTTATGGTTCAAGTACATGCTAAATGAAATAAACCTCATGCTTGATCCTAGCATAGTGAAAATTCAACAGGTGTGAGTTCACTTGATGATGTTATTGGTGATTGATATCTTGATGATGTTGATAATTTAGTTGTCTTGATGATTGCTTTCCTTTCATGCTAGTAGACTTAGTTATGTAACCCCTATGATCATGTGGAAAGTTGACGATACATGTTGATATATGACTCTATGGGGAGAATGTCTTGGCATCTTTGGGCTTGTTTGACATTTCATTGGCATCTTGGTTTGGTTGACATCATCTTGTTGGAGAGCGCTTGGCACTTTGCTCCTTTCTTCTCCTCGGTTTTACATTCGTTTGGGATGACTTGACATGGTATTAGCATGGTTAGAGGCTCATTGCTCTAATGCCCTAACTCTCATTTATGTTTTTCACACATGGATGGGTTGCTTATGAGGTAGATCATGGTCTTATGCGGAGCGCTCCCTTTATTTGGCTCATGTGTGGAGGCATATACATACTTATTATCATTTCATGCATCTTTTGATGAGGTTGTTCCACCTCTTGATGAGTTGGTTGAACTTTTGGATGATTTGGCATATGGTTAATGATGGTACAAGTCTTATTTGACTCATTCTTCCTTGGTTCTAGCACTTTGCACATATGTTGAGGAGGTCTGAATGGAGTGCTCCCATTCTTCTCGATCGCTTAACACATGTTGTAATGATGGAATAGCCCCTTGTTCATGGATCTAATCGATTGCACACTTATAGAGGGTGGTTAAACTTTAGAGCTTGAGCTTGGAGAATTTGTGACACACATAATCATGCATCTAGTAAAGTGCTCCACCTTGCACACCTTCTCATGCATTATTGTTCACACGTGCCATTTTTAGAGGGGTGTCTCGCACACATGTTGAGGCATGCTATTATTACATTGGATCTATGAGTAGCCACCCACTTTATTCATGGAGTTAGTTCAGCGTTAATGACATTCCACATGTGTTTTTCATAGACTTGATGCCTTGTTTCGTGGATCCACTTGCTTGGCACTTGATTTGAGGAGGATGTCCACCATTTGAGGCCACATAGTACACTCTTCCATGTCGTTTTAATGGGACGTTTCTCTTGGAGGTTCCTTGCACTCGTATCTATGCTTATTGTTGAGGATGTCCCACATTGGAGGATTTTTGTTGCCCACTTATTCTTGATTGGAGGATGTCCACCTTTTGGAGCTTTTATTACACACCTATTAATTACTTATTGATGGGATGTCTCACTTATGATGCCGCATATGCCACCTTATGAGGGTTTTACTTGGTCTTTGCATGTTTTGAGGAGGATGTCTCACCTTGGAGAGCTACACTTTCATATTTGAGGATATCTAGGAGGTTTCAAGCCCTAGATCTAGGGTTTAATTACACATTTTGAGGGAGATGCACTCCATCTTTAATGGAACTATTACCCTGCCCATGCCTAGGAGTAACTAGAGGAGATCATGTTTCATGGGCCACAATGAAGACATGGATCCCGACGATCATGATGATCAACATGTCCATAGAGTTCAACCCAACATCCCCTCAGATGTCTCTACCTCATCGGCACAACTCATTACATCCAATCAACATAGTCCTTGGGAGATGGTGGTCCAACGTCATCATGAGGTACATTAGCCCTTGTTTGATATAAAGTGTCGTACTTAATATATTAGGCATGTGAATGAGGATCATTGGTTGAAGTTGGATAATGAATCATAAGTTCATAAAGTTATGCTTGTTTCTTTGTTTCACCTTGGTGGTCATCATTTGTATTCTAGTCCCATGTTGTCACCCCCAAGGAACAAGGGTATTACTAGGGGGCTCTAACAAGGGTAACGTTCCATTTCCCCCCCATACTTAAGACTTACCATCCTAGAGCCTGTCGCAGTGTACTAAACTTCTGTAATGGGTCATGGTTCATTCTCTCATGAGAAGAAGGGCTAGAATGTCGAGGTTGATGCAACTACTATAAAAAATGATAATGGCCAACTATAAAAGTCAAAGGCCAGCTTGAGATCTACCCCCTCTAATGGTAATCACCCCTTTCCCTGATGCACTAAATGCACATCTATAATAGGACTTTATCCTAGTAAAAATGAAAGAATAAGGCTTGAAACCTGTAAAGGGGACTCACAAAGTACTAAATGGGTATCAAAAGGCAAGAGAAGGCGCTTGGAATGCAAAAAGTACCGAGGAAAGCGTACCTCAAGCAAAAAACGCTCTCTCCACAAAGGCACTCATATAAATGGACTAAATGATTCCATAAGTCATGAAGTAAGCCCAACATGTTTCACTATCACACTTACTCTTGAAGGGTTTCTTTTCTTTCTTGCATCTCTGAGGATGTATGTCTCTACTTGGGTCTTTTCTTTCCTGCACTGGTTGACGCACCTAATAGAATCTTTTGATGGTCCTCCCATACCTAAACTTGCCAAATTGCATAAATTCTTGATCTAATGTGAAGTTTGAAGGGGATACTTAATGTGAATTGTTAATGTGGCTTTTATTTTAAGTAACGACTTACTTTATATGATCTAAGGACTCTTGTACCTTGTGAACATTGGTCTTGCTTGACTCCATAACTTTGATTTGGATGCACCTGACATAGTCCTTTCAAGGACATCCCATGCCTTCACCTAGGACGTTGTGCATCTATTGTAGGATATGGCACGTGTGATGCAAAGCATTGAGTCACATGATGGCTTGACACACTCATATACATGCTCTCACATCTTCTGGAACTTGGACGATGAATGGATGGGCTTTCATTTTGCAGATATGGCCATGATGGTAGGCAGATGGGCAAAACGCCCATACCTTGGATAGTGCACCCATACTTTATTTAGCACTTGATGCAGGATATCGCACCTGATTAAGCTTGGACACCACTCAAAGAGGTGATGCATGATCATTCCACTTGGACGCTTGCCTTCCTCACCCTAGACGATGGGCTTTGACGATGATGCCATTGCTAGGGTTTGTTGATGATGATGGGGCTTGTTTGCCATTAGACACCATTTGATGGCTTTGAGTACTTGATGGGGATCTTCCACCCTGCTTGCACCATTTAAAGATGACACATGGCCTTGGGAGGCCCTCTTCACCCTTTGGAGGCTTGATGTCACCACACGTTTGGCATTATTATGGTGTATTTTGCATGTATTATCATTTTAGAGGCTATTTGATGGGTCAACCCCACCTTGTATCATGGATTATTGTCATTTTACTCATTATTGTGGACATATAGCACTTGGTTCCCTCATATTAATAGAGGGAGCACTCAATTCATTATCATTATCACTTTCACACTTGTGAGAAACATCTATACTTGTCTCTTCTCTCTCTTTTTTGTTAGGAGTACTTGTGCGCACCTCTTGAAGGAAGATTTTGATTGGATGCTTGTCTTTTTTTGGTGGATAAATGGTGAATTGGGGTTTCCTCATGCATGCACTTGACCTAGTAAGTGTTCTTCAAGTTTTATGCTTGTGTGGTGTATTTTGGTGAAGGCTCTTTTAGATGGTTAATTGTTTCATGTTACCTTGTGTGCTAGAAACCCTAGGAGGTATTAAGATTGTTTATCCCCCTCCCTACTTTCATTTATCATTAATTGTTGAAGCATCTAAGACGCTATTCTAGGGCTTAAGAGTGTTTATACCCTAGGGTTTTTGTCTTAGCTAGTTCAAGTCCTATGGATTAAGATGGTTTATCCCCCTAGGGTTTGACCTCGTTCAATTAAAACCTTATTGCTAGAAGCTAGAGAAGAAAACAACACCTAGGGTATATGAGGGTATATGCCCTAGGTTTTGTTTTCAAGAAGTTTGGGTTAGGGTTTATGATTGTATATGCCTTAGCTTGATATTCACCTCTCTCTTGCCTCTAGCAATTTTCATGGTGTTTTCCCTAACTCCATTTTCCCAAGAAAAGAGAAAAGGCACTAGTCTTGTTGATTGCAAGTGATGGTTGAAACCCTAGATAATTATAAACTCTCTCTTAATTTGGTTTTATGACAACATTGGCAAGCTAATTATACCTCAACGCTTTGAATAATCGTTGCATAACTTGCTGATGTCATAAAATGAATGCTACAGCCATTAGGGCTTGTATAAATTGCTGAATATCTTGGCAAAACTTGCTCAGAATTGTTGTTTGGCAATTCGATATTATTCTACTTGTTGAGGGCTAAATTCTAAGATATAATTGCTAATTTCCTGGGCTGATTTTCTTATTGCTGTTGCAAATTACTTATTGCTGATATAGACTGGTTTACTGCTGCAATTTTACAAGAACAATTGGTTTTACTTGTTATCTAGTGTCTAAAGGTGATTGATAAGAAATATAACTTGGTAATTGACTATTATATGCTTTGGAATGTTTCTTGTCTCACATAGGCTAACCAATTGCCTTGCTCAAACTAATTCTTCTCTTCACCTTCTCCTAGACCTAGCATGACCTATTGAGTGACTAAGATAGGGGGGTTATAGACTTGCCATAGCTTGCTATAGCATCCTTTGAGGTCACTAGGGAAGCCTCCCTTGTGTTGGACCTCTCTCTTTCACTAAAACTAGGGAAGTATTTGCATAGGTGACAGTGACAAATACTTCTAGTTGTTACACGAGATTGGCATCTTGTGGAGGGCTTTGCACAAGTACAAATCATGTGATAACAGGAACAAACCTCTTCGAGCTGGAGTTTGTTACACTTTTGAGGAGAAGTCCCACTTGGGGTGTTCATTGGCACATCATTGGAGGTTGTTCCAACTTTAGATGATTGTTGTAACAACATATAGGACTGTTTTGGCACACATCCTGATCCTAGATCCATATTGTGTGGAGGTTGTATTTGTAACAACCATTAGTTATCCATTTGAGGCAACTGCGTTTTTGAGGAGGTGGTTATAACCACCATGGCCCTTGTCTTAGCACATGTCCACATGAAGATACATAATATGAGGCACATCAAGCATAGGAGAGAGAACTAATACTACTGTTCGAGGGGCCTTTTAAGGTAGGGAAAGTGGATCCAACTCCACTAATTATTATTTTATGGCAAAGTGGTTAGGAAGGTAGTTGGCACATATTTTCATGGATTTTTTGGTGATCCAATCCTCTTTTGGAGAGCTTTCTAGAGGTTGTTGGAGCACTTGTCAAAGTCAATTAACCACTTTGAGGAGGCTGTTACATTCTTGTGCTCTTCTAGAGGTTGTTGCACAACTAACTCCATTTTTTATGATTGTTGACTTGTTTCATGGAGTTGGTTACATGAGAATGCTATTGTATTGTTTTCATTGGATATTTTATTGTTTCTTCTTAGAGAAGGAAGTGGATCTCAACAAATCATTGCTACTTTTAGTAATGAAGTTGTTGAAGAGGTTATTTTATTGTATTCCTTGGATAGATTAGTGGATCTAGGAAAACAATTCTTATTTTATTGTATGAGGAGATGGAGCTCAACTCTATTTAAAGAGTAGCTCTCTCTATTTGTAGTCATGGTGGTGTTACCTCCCAGGTTCTCACTTGGTGCAAAAGTCTCCTAAGCACAAGTTGTGAAACCCTAAGGGAAACTTAAGCAAACTACCTACTGCCACCTCAGTAGTCTTGCCTTTATCGCTTTAGGCAAGAAGGATTCTAGTCAAAGGGGGAATCCCTAAGGTCAAACTAAGCTTATATTGTTGTAAGATTGAAAGGTAGCTTAGTTTGTTATCTCATTTAGGGTATGAATTGGAGGATTAATTTTCAGATCTAAACCAGATTTCAATTAGCCTCTTTTAGTTTTTTAAATCAACAATAAATTTAGGCTAAACTTCAGCAAATCATTTAGGGTTTTAACTCAAAAAATCAAGGATTTGCCTATAGAGACAACAAGTTGATTTCAAAAATCTGTTTTAATGTTTTACTTGATGTGATTTCTAGTTTTAAATCAAACTTTTCAAATGCCCTTTCAGAAATATAAAAGAACAATAAACGAGGGCCAAAATGAGCAAATCGATTAGGGTTTAAAGCTATAAAATCAACGATTTGCTTTTAGAAACAAACCAATTTTGAGATAGTTATTTGAGATGCAAATGACTTGAAATGCAATCTGATCTAATGAATTTCTTTGCTGAAATTTCAGACTGTTTAGAACAGAGAATAAAAGAGGAATTTTGTTTTTTTCGTGGTTGGTTGGAAGGAATAATCAGTGACTTAAATCTTTCGGCATATGGGGTCAAGTTAGCTTCTTTAAGAAGGTTATTCTTATGAGAGATAATGGGGTTGTTGACAGCCAATGACATGTAACAACAACAACCCTAACATGGTAACCTAGATCACAGGTCTATGAAAGATCCACCTTCAAGACAACACTAAGGGTGGCCCTTGCCTAAAGATTCTAACAAATGCAATAACTCATTCAATATCAAAACCCACAGTTTTCCTCTTTACCACAAATGAAACAAAGAGAGTTAAGGGGCAATTCTATCACATATAACCTCTTCCGATGTAGCAGATTTTGCTCCTCTACGGCTGTTGAGTTGACTTTGGCATCCTCAAATCTGTAACGTTAGCTCTAATAAGCATCGAAAATGATTCGCCCTACTTTAGCAAAGAGACATCACCATTACACAAAGCTTGAACAAGATAAACCATTTTTATTCCAATGGCTTGAGAGCACTTCCAACAACATGACAATACGAAGGAGCTTCTTATTTATAGATCTATAGCTCAATAACTCCATCAATAAAATAGTAATAGATCAATAACTCACCCTAGATCTATGCTCAAAAACCTAATATCCTCCAACTAACTTGAGAGGACAAGTCAACAACAATATAATATGGTGGACTAAGACCACATGTACAAACTCCATCCAATAGATGGGCCAAGAAGGTGGATGCCCTCCTCAAAATGGTGAAATATACATGGTTAAATCATAACAAATCCCCTCTAGGGGGTCAACCCATCCAAATGTAACAACAAGTCCTTAATATGCTCTAACAAACTCCACATGTGTGGATCTATGCCATAGAAGAGGGCCATCCCCTCAAAATGCTCAAAGATGCCTCAACATCCCCACATGTGTGAGATGAATGCCATGAAAAGAGGGTTTCTCCCTCAAAATGCTCCAATGCCCCCTCAAAAGATGCAAATGAGTGAAATAGGGGGACACGTGTGGCTCCAATGCATGCGTCCATGGTCCAAGAAGCAAGTCGACCTTAAAAAGATGGTAGAAGACTGACATGTGTCTCAAATGGTGTAGATGACCTCATCACAAAGCCCAATGTAGCTATCACGACACCCTAGGCATGTCACAATGCCCAATGCAAGTACATATCTCCCAATGCAAAGATGCAACACTCTAGGCAAGTACACAATTCCCAATGTAGGGGTGCCACCTCATAATGAGGTGTCATGCTTCGATATATGTGTCATTAGGTGGTGAAACATTAAGTGTCATCCTTTAACTTTTCAATGACTCATTTAATTTTTATCATTTCCTAAGTTTAATCATGGTGGGGACATCATTAACCTCTATTACATGTGACAAACCCTAAGACAAGAAGCATTTCCTAGGACTTTAAGTTAGGATTATGTGATGTGATGTCAGGGAGAAGGGTATTTTGATGAGTTGACCCTCATAGGCACATATTATGATGTAGAGGTCTTCCCTTTCTAGATTTCAAGAGTTGGGGGTTATGATTTGCATTGAGTTACCATTCCTCGAGCCTCTTTTTTTTACTATACCTTTTTATCTTTTTCTTTTATTTGCTTGGTCCCTTTCTTTAGATATGCATTGTTAAGCATGAGACTTGGGGAACTTGGGCTTTTCCAAGGTGGCACAACTCAAGATTGATAATTTGACTTTTTCTTTTGGCTGCATCAACCTCGATCCTTTTAGTTTTTTTTACTTTATTTAGGCTTTTTATACATTGGATTTCTTTGCTTTGGACCTTGGTAAATGACATATGGTAAGTCAACCATGAGAGGAAAAATGATGAATGTGTATGGAAATGATGGGAACATGACAAGGTGTGTAAGATAGTTAGGGAAAATGACACGCTACACCTACCTAGGTCGCTAGTAGTACAACTTGACTCAAGAGGTGACAACGCTTATCTAAAGGAAAATTATGACCCACCATGGTACAACTAATCAAAAGACAAGAATTTAGAGTGTTATGATTCATTATCAGATTACACCAATGTTCACCATGGTCATGATCAATAGATCAAGCAATATCATCATATGTGAGCAAGAATACAAGATATGATAGTATCCAATACATCAAGCATCATCATAATATCACAATAGACAACTGAAGCACTAGGGCGCTCTCATCATGTGTGCAAAATCATCATGTATGCATGTCAAGATCAACTGAACCATGCTCAAAATCTCTACTGACAAGCTAATATACATCATGGAACCAACTGGGCAAGTCCACATTGTAAAATAGACCATTGTGTAGCCAAAAATCTGTGAACGATATCATTAACCATGTGCTTTGAATGACAAATCTAAAGTGCTCACATCAGGTGTGTGTTGAATTTTCACTATGCTAGGCTCAAGCATGAGGTTTTTTTCATTTAGCATGTACTTGAACAATAAACAAATGCAGCAACACCATACACAAGCGCTGCAATAACCAAGATCACAAGAAGAATAACCATGCACAAGAACACAAGAAATATCTCGGGAAAACCCTTCTCAACCAAGGGAAAAACCCAACAATCCTTTGCTATATTCTCAAGAGAAGATCCCCCAACCATAAACCCTAATGCACACAAGAGGGTGCTTCTACAACCTTGAAACTAGCGCCCAAGAGAGGTGCGCACTTCAACCTTAAAGGTAGGTCTGAAATTTCCAAATGACAAGTGACAAGTGTGAGAGTGTATGTTTCCTCAATGGGGAAATCACCTCTATTTATACAAGACCAGACACAACAATAGGTGTGTCTATTGGCACAATAGGGCCGACCTCAATAACTCATTAATATAATTAATTATTACAATAAACATTAATTATCTTTCACATATGGTGGGGCCGACTTGCACCCTTTACATCACAATTAGGGTTACAAGTAAATGTTACACTTAGACAATATAACAAGGAATCCACACATCCACTAGTGCTCAACCACCGGGGACACGTCCACCTGTGCTCAGCTGCAGGGACGTCATACTCAACAGATCTCTATCTCAACTGAGTCCACAGGAGAATCATCTGGATTACCATCTCAAGCCTGACTCAATTGAGTCCACAGGAGTACAAAGGCAGGAGACCACATCGACTCAACTCTCACACAGAGGAGAACGATACACCCATCACATGGGCACACCCAACACTGGGGCACACATCGACTAAACTCAATCCAGAGGAGAGCGATACACCCATCACATGGGCACACCCAACACTGGGGCACACATCGACTCAATTCAGTTCAGAGGAGAACGATACACCCATCACATGGGCACACCCAACACTGGGGCACACATCGACTCAACTCAGTCTAGAGGAAAACGTATCCTGGAGAATGTCACACGACGCTGCAATCATCAACAATGTGGACTAGAACATTATGCCATTGGAAGAGTGGTGCTCATATTGGAACCCAAATATCTGATCACAATCTCCTCATGCCATATGAAGGGGCAACAGGTGGGATTGAGGTGTAATCCCTTGGAGCTTAGTTGAATACCTATTGGATGCATTTGGAGGATGAATGAATTGCTTAATGGATGAGAATGTCTTGGAGATTATAATGCTCTCTCACATTGCGGGAATAACCTTGACATCTGTTTATGGAGTGTGAATTTGGTAACCCTATTTCCCTTTCCTTTATGATATTCATGGAATGTTTTTTACTGATGCATTCTTTCTCTATGCTTGGTTAAATGCGCATACATTTCATTTTGGATAATCGTAGTCTTCATAAGTATTAGAGTTTATCTGCATGAGTAACCTCTCTAGTTACATTTCTGAAATTTGGGGCAGCAAGGGAATGGATTGTTGTAGCTTGTACACTTCAGCATCAATAGCCATTATTCCTCATTAGGACAACCTCATTGAGCCTTGATTTGACCCCATTTGGCATTTGCCCAATGATAAGACACTAATCTTCAGTCCACTTATCCATTTCATTTAGTAAACTTTATCAACTTGTTTTACTGGAGCCATCTCTTCATTTCACCTTGGAATTTATTTCATAAGCTTTAATAATTATAGTCTAGGGAAGTCCCCCTTGAGCCCAAATCCCAAATCCCACTAGATCGATGCAATTCCCAACTCTAGGAGATATTAGAACCAGACACATCTGACAAAGAATATGACCCACTAGAGTGTTGAATTTTCGTCTCAATCAGTTAACTAGATTAGTGTTCTTTTACTTATAAACCATTAGCACAATAGCTGCATATAAAGGATCACTGAAAGAATAACATTCACAACATACACAAGATTTACCCTAGGAAAACCTTCTAGGGGAAAAACCCAACAAACTTCCTCAATATAGATTCACCAACCAAGAGCAATGCCTCTCTACAAGAGAGAACTAAAAAAGCAGAATATCCTCCTCTAACCCTTGACTAGGGAACAATAGCGCACCACATAACCAAGATATAACTGAGAAGTAGACCAAGAACCTCCATAATGTCACCTCTAGCTGTAGTAGCTTCTCCCTCTAAGACTTGCGCACTTCTTCTTTAGCCAGAGAACTTGTGTTGTTTGTGTGCTCAAATGAGGCGCTGACCTCCCTTATAAATAGTAGTTTGGTCTGCCTAAATTAGGTCTGGGCCAACCTGTCACTTTATACTCTTAATTTACATTTTACTTGTCAAGGCGCAATAGGGATGACTTTTACAAAGGCACAATAGGGTCGTCTTAACAAATATAATATAATAATATTCTTTAGGGTTTTGTCTTGGTCAAGTATAGTAAGAATATCTTCCGAAGCTACTCAAACTCCAACACTCCCTCTTAGCAAGGAAGGTATTCTTCTCATCACGATCATCATCATTGCTTCTGTGCTTCTGCACACTTGGTCATTGTCTTGTTGTCAATCACAGATCTATATATCATAGGAAGTTCTGCACTTTCACTAGAGTAGCGTACTAGCCTTCGTTGGAGTAACATACTAACCTGCGCTGGGGTAGCACACCAGCCTGTGTTGTAGTACCAACCTTTGCTGGGGTAGCATACCAGCCTGCGTTGGAGTACCAACCTGCGCTAGGGTAGCACCCACTACTGGGGATCTCATCACTTACCTCTACTGGGGAACACATCACTTTCTGTTACTGGGGAACACATCATTTCCCGTTACTTGGGAACACATCACTTCCTCTTACAAGGAAAAAATCCTTCTGGATCACACCAGGCTTGTCTCTGAAGTATTCGAACTTTACTCTCGACAGAGGCATAGTCAACACGTCTGCTACCTGCTCGTCGGTAGGAATATATTGGAGCTTTACTGCTCCCTTCTGTATCATCTCTCAGATAATGGTACTTGATCTCGATATGCTTGGACTTGTCATGACACACTGGGTTCACTGACAACTTTATGCAACTCTGGTTGTCATAAAGGATATAGGTTTCCTCCAACTCGAGATCAAACAATTCTGCAATCAACTTTCGAAGCCACATTGCTTCGCCACAAGCTGACCATGCTGCCACATACTCTGTCTTTGCGGAATCGAGTGCCATACCATTCTGCTTCCTATTGAGCCACGAGATCAGAGTTGATCCCAAACTAAAGCAACATCCGGATGTACTTTTCCGGTCCGAAACACTGCTTGCCCAATCTGAATCTGTGTAGCCCTTGTAGTCTTATCTCGTAATCTGAGATATACCTGAGTCCATAATCAATTATACCTTTCAGGTACCTTATCACATGTTTTTCCATAATTAGGTGAACATGTCTAGGCTCAATCATGTACTAACTCAATGTGTTCACCGCAAAACATATATATCTGTCCTCGTGTTCGTCAAATATATCAACAAACCAAATTTTCACATCAAATTGTACCAAACTGGTACACTTGTTCAGCTGCAACTCAATCTGCGCAATCATGTGCTGGCTCTATGTGATTTTTGCAAAGCACTATCTGTCTCACTGTCTGAGAGTATGTCCTCTACTCTCTCTGCAACAACTGTTCCTTCTAGAACTGGGACTCTGCACCTACAACTATTTTTTCTGGAACTGAGAATGACTGCTCCATTCTCATTGTAGCTGCTGAACTCTGAGAGTAGCTCCACTACTCCATCACGATAACAGATTCATTTTCTCCCTCTGAGTCTCATACTGCATCGACCTCTTTTAATGGATCATGGTTGTTCTATATATACTTCTTCTGATTACTAGAGCAAGTGTCTCGTCATAGTCTTCTCCCTCTTGCTGGGAGAATCCTCTGGACACAAATCAGGCTTTGTACATCTCTATGAATGGTCCTGGGGAGGCTGCTCCTCCTTACTGGATCGTGAGGGTTGACTCCCTCTGAACTCTAGCTCCTTCTGAGCTGGTACTTGGTGGGGCCGCTTGCCTCACCACTGGTGGAGCCATCTGCTCCTCATGATATGACTCGTCAATGCTATATGGCTTTGCATCTTGCAAAGTGTCACGGGACCATGCTGGTCTCTTCTTGGTTACTGCAATGATTTTGGGTAGGCCATTCTAGTTCTACTAACTCTTCCTGATGATCTGAAGAGTGATCAACTGCACCAAAGGGATTTGTTCGGTCATCTTTGGAGGCTTCTGCTCCTTACAATCAATCTCCATATGAGATACTCTGTATCTCGCAAAAGTACCCTTCTTTGTCTTCTTCTTCTTTGGTACATGGATGTATACGGTTGTGTATACAACTTCTTATTTGGATAGTCTACTCCATTTCTCAAACTAGAGATCATTTAATATGTTGTCTCTTGCAACCATCACCATAGCTTCCCTTAGGGTTATCACCTGTGACTCACCCAGAACAAGAACAACAAGGGAGAAACAATAGACAAGAATAATACTCTTTATAATAATAAAAACAATACCGAGAACAATCGTCACAGTAGCTCCTTCAGAGCGATCACTTGTGACCTGCCTGGAACAAGAGCCAGAAATAAGAAATGTAATAATAAGAAATGAGAGCAACACTCTTCTAGTGTTGTGGTCAATCATTCCTCCATGGTAAGCTAGAAACAAAACAAGAAGTTTCTCCTAGAGGAGATGTTAGTTCTATCTAGTAAATAATTACAATCAGCATTTATCTCAATAGTGCTCACATGCTACCAAGTATTCAATAATAAAACTTTTCAAAGATTGCTATCACAACTATAGTATTTACTTGTAATGTGGCAGTTATCAAACTTGATATGTGCAAATTTGAATCTTATCAATTTAATCAATCAAACCTGGAACCTGGAGTCTTGTCCTCAAGAATGAGTGTGTTGCTTTTCTTCCGAGTCTCCTTCACTCAAGATGACAAGTATTCTCTTCAACCTGTCCTCTGTACTAATATAATATACTTTCTTGACAAAAATCTGAGTTAGAGAATAAACTCTATAATCTCAACCTTAATCAATCTGATACTTTGACTTTAATTTTGACCATTGGTTAGTATGATAGTCATAACTTCAACATATCAAAATACAACCTAGACGTTTATAAGATCACAATAATGCCATAACAACTAGAGGCATATCAAAACAATCAAACCTGGTGTGCATTGTTCCTCTGAATGTGCTGGATCTGAGATCCTTCTGGATCTACGATTGTTGTTTCGACAAAAGATCCCTTCTCTTGCAAATACCCTTAAGATAATGATACAGTTTAAATATATGTAAGTACATACCTTTGATAGTATCGACAGGTAGTGGCACCATCCGACAACTGTTAGAATTTGGGTAGTATAGCAGAACAAAAGTATCCTTTTAAATTTTAGTGAGAATAACAACTAGATCCACTGTTCAGACATCAATCTCTACTACTTAAACAGTGTACAGACCTAGGAGATCTGAAATATGGATTATAGTGCAGATCTGAACTCATGTTTAAATATAGATATACAGATCTAAACTCAAAACAATCTGATCACTAAACAATCAATCAAACTGTAGAAGCAGAAAGGTAAACTCAATATACAGTTCAGATCCAATAGTTGTCAATGTTAAAACACAAATCTAGATAGATCAAAACAGTACTGAAATCAAAACAGGGTTCAGATCTGAAAATGATAAGTAGGTAGCTTACCTTGTCCTGAAACCTTACCTCTGAAGAAATCACAGCCACCACAAGAGATGTGGAACCATTTGTAGTTATGCTCAGGCAAAGTCCAGGTCATAGATCCACCATATAGGTTGGATCTCTTGCCAAGAGATAAAGAGACTTTCTTGCCACCAAAGGGATAGGGCCACAAAGACATCACACAGTCAAACCCTCACACAAACAGTAGGTAAAGAGCACAAACCCTCACACAGAACTTCAGGAGACAAAACCCTCACTAAGGAAGGCCAAAGGCAAAGAAGGAGGTCATAGTCTGAACAGGACAGCAAATACCCCACAGCAGAAGAGATGGCGGCACCCACAGTCAAACCATAGCAGCAAATAAAAGGGCCGCTCCTACAAATACCTCACACAGCAACAAGGAGAGGGGCTGCACCAGCCACACAACAGTAGAGGAGAAGAGGCCGTAATTACCAGCCACACACATAGAAGAGAGGTCGTATCAACAGTCACTCCACAACAAAAGAGGCTGCATCAGCAATCACCCCCACAGCAGAAAGAGGCCGCACCACTCAGCCAGATCACAATAGAAAAGAGCTGCACCAGGTTACTCCACAGCAGAGGAGAAAGGGCCGCACCCACAGCAAACAGGAGGCCACACTAACCAGCCAATACTTCAACGGCAAGTAGATAAGGGCTGCAGAAAAACACTCACACTCCAACAGAAAAATAGAAGGCCGCAGCACACACAACAATCCTCTAGGGTAGCCGCAGCAAGAGGGCAACAGTCCTCTAGGGTAGCCGCAGCAAGAAGGAGAAGATCCGCTCACACTAGGAACATAAGAGCAACACAATAATAAAGGTGTGTGTTGTGAGGGGTAGGGGGGGTTTTATTTATAGTTTAGGCTAGGGTAATAAAATTATAAATTAAATTAAAGTAATTATTAAATATAACATGTTTAAATTAAATAATTTAAACATGATATAATTTACATTTAATTTAAACTTTATTTAACCCTTAAGACAAAACAACATAAAACCCCAAACCAACACAAGCAAGGGTAAGGGAGGGTTCACAAGGTGGCAATACTTGTTCATTCATATTCAAGGTGACATTATTAACTTTATCATCATTGCATATGGGATACATCCCTCATGTGGTCATGTCCTCCTTCAGGGAAGGTCATACACCAACAAGATACTTGATCGAGGATCAAGTAGCCCTAGAACTTTTTCTGGGGTCTTATCCACCAAGGTCAAAGACCAAGGGTCAACCCATGCCATAGGCATGGGTACCATGGACATTTCTAGGGGCCCTAGGCTTATCTAGGGGCTTTAACTGCTTGGTCCTAGACCAAGAACCCTAGTCATATACTGGGGGCCCTTACAAGGGTCTTTTGCTTCTTGGTACCAGACCAAGAACCCTAGTCATCTACTGGGGGCCCTCTCAGGGGTCTTATCCACCAAGGTACAAGACCAAGGATCAACCCATGCCTCAGGCATGGGTACCCTGGACATTTCCAGGGGCCCTAGGCATATCTAGGGGCTTTAGATGCTTGGTTCTAGACCAAGAACCCCAGTCATCTACTGGGGGCCCTCTCAGGGGTCTTATCCACCAAGGTACAAGACCAAGGATCAACCCATGCCTTAGGCATGGGTACCTTGGACATTTCCAGGGGCCCTAGACATATCTAGGGGCTTTAGCTGCTTGGTTCTAGACCAAGAACCCCAGTTCTATACTGGGGGCCCTTACACGGGTCTTTTGCCATGGCACTCACTGTTTGGTCCCAGACCAAGAAACCCCAGGGGTGCACTTGGGGGCCGTAGGTCTCAGCTAGGGTCTTTGCCATCCTCCCGGAGAATGGCTCTTGCAACTGCTATAAATTTAACAACAACAACGACAAGAAATAACGAACCTTTAAAACTTCAAAGGTGCTCCAACTTGTAATCTAAAGGTAGCTGGAGATTTGCTAGGGTAAGGCGCACTAGGACAATCAAAAAATCAGTCCCAACACTTCACAAAATCTTTCACTACAACTGGTACTGGCACTGCAACTTGTGCTGCGACTGGCATGAAGGAATTGGCACTACAACTGCAACTGATATTGCCACTGCAACTGGTACTACAACTGCAATTGCAAACTTATGGTTTTATGAGGAAACCCTAACTTCTCAAACTTTAAATTTTGGAATTCTGATCCAAGGACTAGATGCGCCCTCCTAGGGAAAGCTCCTAGATGATCTTACTTTGCCCAACGTCCTCCAACAAGGTGGATGATGTCACCTTTTAGGGTTTATGCAGAAACCCTAGTATGCAAAAACCCTAATTTCTGAAATATGTCCAAAACTGAAAACTGTTCCTGGGAAAAGGTGCGCTAGGGTTAGTGGAGTCTTCCTATGCCCTTAGTTTCTTTAGCGAGTTCTTCTGTACTATGAAAATGCCTTCTTTCAGGCCCGCACTGATACCATGTTGAATTTTTGTCTTAAGCAATTAACTAGATTAGTGTTCTTTTACTTATAAACCATTAGCACAATAATTGCATATAAAGGATCACTGAAAGAATAACATTTACAACATACACAAGAGTTACCCTAGGAAAACCCAATAGGGGAAAACCCCAACAAACTTCCTCAATATAGATTCACCAACCAAGAACAATGCCCCTCTACAAGAGAGAACTAACAAAGCAGAAGATCCTCCTCTAACCCTTGACTAGGGAAGATTAGCGCACCACATAACCCATATATAACTAAGAAGTAGACCAAGAACCTCCACAACGTCACCTCTAGCTGCAGTAGTTTCTCCCTCTAAGACTTGCGCACTTCTTCTTTAGCCACATAACTTGTGTTGTGTGTGTGCTCAAATGAGGCGCTGGCCTCCCTTATAAATAGTAGTTTGGCCTGCCTAAATTATGTCTGGGCCAACCTGTCACTTTATCCTCTTAATTTACATTTTACTTGTCAAGGCACAATAGGGCCGATTTTTACAAAGGCACAATAGGGCCGTCTTAACAAATATAATATAATAATATTCTTTAGGGTTTTGTCTTGGTCAAGTATAGTAAGAATATCTTCCGAAGCTACTCAAACTCCAACATAGAGTTCCCTCACTAGCTTTCTTCCATACGACCTTGGATGCTAGGGGAGTTTTAGGGTACTCTCCGGCTTCTTTGGATGACACACTACCAGGCTTTGCATCTGTACCATCTCAGTGACTGGGCATGACAGAGGCTCTCCTACAGCCTCTACCTGTATTTCCATTTATGATATAGACATTGAGTTAGGGCCCCATTGTTATGTCTAGACCCAGCTCCCTCTTTTCTTCATCAGTACTTTTCTTTCGCTAGCTCTTATACACTCTTCTCATGTATATTTTTGGATAGTGAGTTAGTTTACTTTATGCTTTTGGAGAAGCCCTGGGCACTCCTGCAGATACTTTTGTTGAATGTACTTTTGTTTCAGTCCCCTTGACCTATTTTGGTCATTCGCTGGACACTAATAAAATTATCTTATCTTATCTTTTCTTCTTTACCATGCTCTTGGAACTGAGTTTAGACAGAAAAGCTGTTGGTTAGTGACTGTTCTACGGTCTACCACGTCCTCAAGCTTTTGATTAGTTATCTTTTTAATATTATTATCTGTTTTTATTCTTTTCAGTACAGGGAAATTGTGGACATGGGATAATCTGTATCTTTGTATGTAATCAATGATTTAGCTACAGAACACTAGGGCCAGTTTGGACAAGTGTCTAGAAGCACACCTTTGAAAGTGAAGTGTCTTGATTTTTATATCACACATTTGAAATAATTATTTGTTTCAACTTTTGTGCAGCTAGATGCTGCTGCTCCAGTACTTGCTGACTCTGATACTCCCATTGTGCTTGCCAAAATAGATGCAGATAAGTTCACCAGTCTTGCTTCGAAATATGATGTGAGGTATGTGGTATTTGGCAAGTTTTCTGCTTGGGTATAATGGGTCAAAAGCACAGAAGGGATGAAATTGATAATGCTAACACAAGGCTGCTTAAGCTAGGAAACTTGTGATATTATTTATTGTTTCCAAACAAGAATCTTGGGCTTTTGGCACCTCTACATAACATTAACTGCAATGAAATCTGAACTACTTTTCAAAATCTTCTTTAAGTTCATACCCATATGCAATTTGTGGGTGTGTTAGGACTCAGGAGTCATATATGTATCTTGACACTTATTAGGGGTTGAGGTTTTCTATTTTCTTATCGACATTGAGGTTGTTAAGATACTTTTGATACCATTGTTTGCACTTTATTGTGTGATCCAGTGGCTATCCGACACTGAAGTTTTTCATCAACGGCTTCCCTACAGATTACTCAGGCCCACGGAAAGCAGATTCACTTGTTCCTTATTTGAAAAAATTGGCTGGTCCAGATGTTGTTGTTCTAAAATCAAATTCTGAAGTTCATGAATTTATCAAAGCATCTGGTAAAAAACTTCCCATATTTATTGGTTTTGGTGTGGAAGAATCCCTAGTGGTAGATTTTGGGAAGCAATACAAGAAAAGAGCATGGTTTTCAGTAGCAAAGGAAATTTCAGATGAAGCTATGGTGGAATATGATTTTGACAAGAAGCCAGCTTTGTTGGCCATTCGCCCAGAATACAATGAGCAAGACATATTTTATGGTCCCTTTGAAGGTTAACTTGTGAATAGAATATCTTTATTTCTTCTCTTCTTTCTATCGAAGTGGAATCTCTTTCATAGTCTTCTTAACTGAGTCTATTTTTTTCACTTCTTGTTTTTTGGAAATCAATCTATTCACTATTTTGTATTTCTCCTGTCATGTTTGACTGTATTATTATGTGACACACTCTAATTGACCTAGCAGGAGAGTTTTTGCAAGAGTTTATCCAGCAAAGTTTGCTGCCATCGTGTGTCCCTATAAGATATGAAACTTTGAAGCTGTTAAAGGACGACCAAAGGCCTATGGTTCTTACAATTGTGAAGGATGAAATGGAAGACAAATCATTGCAGTTAATCAAGACATTAAAAGCTGCGGCATCTGGTAATCGTGATTTGGTCTTTGCATATGTGGGATCTAAACAGTGGGAAGAGTTTGTTGATACTTTCAATGTGGGGCGAAAAACAAAACTGCCAATGATCATTGTATGGAATGGAGACTTGGAGTATTACTCTGTAAGTATTTATCCCTGTCAATAAACAATTATTTTTGGGATTTTTTTCTTATTTTCAGCTTCTAAGTTTGAGATGTTCATATTTTTCTAGAAAGAATGACTTTATTTTGGAAACTGTTGCCATTGTTTTTTTTTTCCAAGAAAAAAACATTATATTTAATATTTACAAGCCTCTTGGCTCCTTTCAAAAACCAGAAATGTACTCAGACCTATCTGTAACTACATATTAGAGTCTTCCATTCAACAAAACAGTACAATGCCTTTGATCATGCTTTCCTGAGCCTAAAAACTTCCTAAAAACACCATTTGGGAAAGAAACCCAAACAGACTAAACTGCCTGTAGCATTCAGCTTCAGATATCATAATATATATATTGAAGATTTAGAAGAGATCACATCTCCCCTGAATTCCTGAGTAACCAAGATACCTTCCTGCAAGGTGAGAGCATTTTTAGAGAGCGAATCAACTTTTGAGTTGAATTCTCTGAATATATGTGAGAAGGTGATGAACTCAATCTGGGATTTTACCTCCAAGACTATGCATAATAGGTCCTAGAGCCAAGTTTGTAATATGGTACTTCTCATCTGCCCAATCCATCAGCAACTTGGAGTCCACCAACACCTGCAAACGACAAACACCTTTTTCTGCAGCAAATTTCATTGAAATCCATGTGCAAAGAATTCGGCTCTGATATTATTGCCTAGGCCAGCACCAAATTTGAGGGAAATATAATGATGATTGTTGAGGTAAAGAGTTGCCCCAACTCCACACAAACTTGGAGTTCCTTGGCATGCACCATCAAAGAATCCCTAGGCTTTCGAGACATTGATCAATGGTTCTTTTAAGATCCTTGCTGCCTTCTGTTTTGGAGCCTTCTAGCATTCTCTATAGGAGAGCCTAATTTTATGAGACACCAGACCTGTAGCCAAGATTTTTCCTGGAAAAGTCATCTTGTTTCTAGTGAGCCACAAGCCCCATAAGACATAACAAGGCAGGGTTTTATGGGCTTTGACAGAATTGTCTGCCATCCAATACTCATACCAATCCATCGGAGTATTCTTATCCCACATGTTAGTACCAATGACAATCTGCAACACTTATTTCCAGACAGCTTTTGAACAAGGATAGGAAACAAAAAGATGATCCATAATTTCACCATCTGCTTTGCATAGGATACATCTGTTTGGCCCATTCCATTTCCTTTTTTTGGCAATTACCCCAGGTAAGAATCTTATTGGAATGTGCAAACCAAGTGAAGGTCCTGATTTTGAGAGGACAGTTTGGCTGCCAAGTCAGCTTCCACCACTGGAGCCTTTCTCTATTCAAATCCTCTTCAATCAGAGCCTCATACCCTAATTTTTCAGTGAGCATTCCTGTAGGTTTATTTTGAGTCCACATGAGCTCATCATCTTGATCTTGGATGACTATGGCACTATGATTTAACTGAGAGATGTAAGAAGACCATTCTGCTGCCAGATTGCCTTGCAAATTCAAATCTTCAGCAGACTTCCAGGTTTGATACCATCCTCTAGGGGCCCCTAGACTGGACACATCGGCTAGTCTTGAAAAACGTTGTGCATGCAAGTCTTCAATCAATTCCATAGGTAATCTATAGTTTCCACTACAACCAACCGAAGGATCTTACCCTAGTCTAAGCCTATCCCCTCTTCCTATTTTCCAGGCAACGCATTTACCAACTTGGAAAAGCCTTTACCAATCCTTTCCAAACAATTGAAGGTCCTGTAACATATTTTCTCTCTGATCTAGTCCATTCTTCCAAGGAACTATCTCTGCAATATTTAGTTCTCATTACTTTGCCCCAAAGGCCCTCATTTAAAAAGAGTCTCAACATACTTTTTGCAGCCAGAGCCTGATTGAAAACATAGATTTTCTTAGGCCCCAACCACCAGCCTCTTTTGGCCATGCTAAATTTGTCCATTTGGCAAGAGGGATACCTCTAGTTTTCTTCTTCCCTGTCCAATGAAAACTAAAGCATTTTTTCCTTATCTTATCTAGTATTCCTTTAGGGATACGGGCTATCGAGAACCAGTATACTGGAATACTTTCCAGAATTGACTTTACTAGTATCAATCTATTGATAGGGGGAAATGTCCCACGTAAAAAATCAGTGGTTCTCCTCAATGAAAGTTTCCAATTAGACCTCACACTCTTTGGAATAGGTAACCCATCCGGATTTTGGCTTGACAACCATTACTGATTTTGTGATACTAAGGAAGAAATTCTAAGTCCTAAATGCAGTCTTAAAACTAACAACATAATGTTGTCTTAATCTAACACCTAGCTAGGATTTGAAAACAAGAAACGAACATGAAATAAACAACCATTCCAATGATTAGAACAGAAAATATGATTGTGGAATAATTTTCAAAACAATGAAACCATCAGTCATAAAATCATGTTAGGCTCATATTATTAATCAGTAACCATTTTATATTCACCACCAGCAACAGAATAAATCAAAACAGTAAAACACAATTATTATTTGCATGAGAATAGTCTACAAAAAAGTAAAAGTCTTATAGTCATTCTAGCATAAACAAGCAAGGGAATAGACCCACACCACATGTACACCAGAATGAGTCTCCAAAAAGTGGCAATTAATGGCTTCTCCTCATTTAACATTAACAGTTCATAGAATAGTCTACAAAGATGCACAAGCAAAAGCCCTTTTCTCTATTGGGATCATCTTATTTATTTATTCATCATTTTGGCCCTTGTTGTTGGTTATCTATTTCCCTTTCTGGGTCATTAGGTTTCCCCATTCAGCTGTCTTATTTTGCCACCCAGGGGTTCGATTCCTTTGTCAGTTCTCACATCTTTGATAGTTTTGATTCTCTTTTTGGCCGGTCAGTTTCTCCACCCAACTATTCTTTAGTGCCACTTGGGGTTTGTTTCCTTTCTTGATAGTTTGGACATTCTTCTTGGTTGTTCAGTTTTTCCATCCTACTATCTTTTTGTGCCACTTGGCGTTTTCGATTTCTTTTGTTAGTTCGAACTTCCTTTTCTTTTAACAGTTCGAGCCTCTTTCTTGGCCGTTCGATTCCCTTCGTAGTCTTTGTAAGATGCCTGCATGTTAGTGTGCAAAACACGAAACACACAAGTTAATCATTAAATCAATAATCCTATCGGACTAATCCTCTTTTAGTATTTCGAATTAAACTGGGCTATAAAAGATTTTGGCCATTTTGCTAAGTTCAAGAGAGAGGCTTAAAAGCACACATTAGCTAGGTGTTGGGAGTCCCAATTTGAGGGTCGGGACTTGTTGCTGTCCTTATACACACTTGCAAACGTGAGATAAGTCCGACTTAGTTAGTGTGTCCTTGGAGGCACAATGCCTAGGTTCAAAGTCCACGCTGTCACTTTGACTTGAACCTCTTCCGTCTAGGCTTACTCCTAGGGAAGCCAAGGGGGGTAGACCCTAGTTACTATGTGAGATTAGATGTTAATTCTAGGAGTTGGTTTTAATTGGTTAAATGGTTTGGGGGAAATCTAGCCTGTGATGCAAAGGCAGCAAATGCAATGTGCAACAATATAAGATGACAATCAAACCTCTTCTTAGGACAACTAAGATTAGTGCCTAAGATGGGCAAAGGGGTCAACTATAGTTTAAGGGATGTTGATTACACAAGATTTACAAAGATTACGACAAGATTAAATACAAACTAGATACAAAAGTACAATAAAGAATATCTAAAGATTACAAGAAGCTATACTAACCAAAGATACAATGGATACAAGATATAGAAATACAAAGATACAAGACACCAACTAACAATTACTTGTATGTGCAGAAATTTGAAGATATTCAAAATGATGCATTCACTAACACAAGAAGCCTAGCATGCTCACAATAGAGTGTCTCCTCAAAGGGATGCACTACTCTATTGGATTGCTTTCAATGGCAAACAAAGTACCTCAAGACCCAACAAGATAGTGCCTCCAAAGGATGCACAACTTCTTGAGGGATCACACCAAAGAGATGAACACCAAATTACTGAAAAACGAAATGCTTGAAGGGAAATGTCCAAAGATCAACTAATGACTACTTAGTGATTCATCCACAACACATAACGATAACTTGCATGTAAATGTAAAAGTGAAAGAGTGCTTGCAAATGTAAATGTAGATCACCAAAAGATAAATTAAATAGATTGCCCAAAGTTGTGGATTAAGGATTGATTAAAGATTTATTAAGTGAGGTTTCAATCCTAGCTAAGTGTCAACCCAATACTCCCCCACTTGTACCAAATAACTACTGGGTGCTCAAGAAGTATGGCAATAAGGCCTACCCTAGCTCCACAGATCAGCCCAAGGGAAAAGAGTACTCCCGGAAAGGACGTTGAGCGCCACGAGACCATCCCCGGCCTATCACCTTCTGTTGTTTCCTCTAGTCCTCGTTTAAATGGCAAAGTTGGGTCAGTAGAGGTGTCCTATTAAGTCTAGTTTATTGTTATGCCTATGGACTGAGTAAATTTTAGTGTTTAGGTGTGTTAAAATGAGTTTTACTTGTCCAAAAGGTGTGAAAATGTGCCAAAACCGAAATGTTGAAACAACAAGATATGAAGCTCTAAATCACTAGATTATAGCATGAAAAGTATATAAAGAACTGAAATAACTTGCTGAAATGTAAGAGGAAAGCTTTACACCATAAACATGCTCATATTTGCTTGCAAACTCAAAAGATAAATGCTTAAGAACCAAAAACTTGCAAGTAAAGAAATAACAAAGCACAAGATTTAATCCTATGCTTCCATGGGCTTAAACTAGCATGAGTTGTGTGAGATCTACTTCTAGAAAATTTTAATCCATGAGCATAAGCATATTAGACATACACAACTAAGCTAGCCATACTATATTGGGGGTTGGCTAAGCCAACTTCACATCCAAGGTGTAGGCAAGAGAAATTAAAACTTGAAAAGAAAAGTAAGAAATACAAACCACTCTCAATGGCACAAGGTGGAGGCAAGCCTTCCTATTTTGTGCCAAAGAGGGTTGGAAATGAAAATAACTAAACTAAAACAATCCTAACCACACAACCTTGTCCTAATGACAAGTGGGGCAAAGAATAAAAAATGTAGGAATTTCAAATATACACCTAGCCTTACGATTTTGGGTGTTGGCTTTGCCAAATTTACACCAAGATGTAGGCACTAACAATATTTACAATAACAGAAAATAAAAGAGAAGGCCAGCCTCTTGGGGACCCCCTTTGGGCTTGCTTACAATGCTTAGAGAGATAGAGAAAAGATGGATGGTTGTCACCCAATCAAAAGGGGGGTCTTTGGAGTGTGTTGTGACTGAAAATGGGCAACATAACCCCTTAACCTGGCAAGAACCTGGAAAAACCAACAAGCTATTGCTTGCTGGAAATGCTGCAACACACCCAAAAAAGTTAAGAAATTTTTTGTTTTTCAACAGACATTTTCTGCATACAAATATCAAAAAATTATATTAATGTATTGACCTATCTAAGAGTGTTAGCAACCAAAATATGAAGTATGTATATAACAAAAAATGAGAGGGGAAAAACTATGAAGTTTTAGTGAGCTATGAGGGTAGATTCTTGCTTGAAGCTATCCCAACAAAGCCCTTGAAACAACCTGCAACTTTTGAAACATAATGTGAGATGAGAGTAGATATGGGTTGCATAGACAAACACAATTAAACTAATTTATATCATTAACTATCCAACACATTCAGGCCAACAACTACACTATTGCCTAACCTATCCAAGTAAACTAATTTACCCAAGAAATCTACTCAATATTCCACAAAATGAACAAAGGAACAAAGTCACCTCATATGCATGGAAGCACCAAAACACAATCCTTGTACTCCAAAATCCTCCAAAGCCTTTCTTATTATCAAAGGGAGAGGTTGCAACAACTAATTGCTCCAAGCTCCCCAAGAGCAAAGTGAAATGAGAGCAAGATGAAAAATGAGAGAGGGATGAGGCAAGAAAATGGTAGCATAACTTTACTCAAGAGATGGTGAGGAAAAGAGTGAGGGAGGGGCTCTATTTATACCTTGAAAGACAAAGTGACCCCTCTTGGATCAATGCCAAGTGTCAAAACCCAAGCAAATGAGAGAATCTCAAGGAGGGGGGCGCACCACTTAGGGTTTGGGTGAGGATTGATGAGGTGGAATGGGTGAGTGGGAGTCGGACCTATCTAAAAGGTGAGGTGGAAGGCTAGGAAGGGCGCACTTATGGAGAGAGGGGCCCACACAACATTAAAATGCCATTTCTAAGGTTTTTACGTGAAGGGGGGTGCAAATCCCCCTTCACGTAAAAACTCCATGAGGGTTTGAGTGAATGTTTGAGTGAGGGTGTGTAAAGGTTAGGAAAGGGGTTGGGTAGGTTAGGACTGTTTTTTCTCATCATTTTCCGTCTTTACTTTACTCTATTTGCTCAAAAATTACAAAAATGACATTTTTCCTATGTTATGACTAGCAATTAAAATTGTTGTTTTGACTGACTAAGACTCCTTATGGACAAACACGTAGCAAAATTTGTCTGACTGAGCTGAAACTTAGTCCAAGGGTGTAGGGGGTCTCATTCCATTTCTTTTGAGCACAAATACCCCTAGCAAAAGCCCAAGGACCTAGTTTGTACAATATTTATAAAAAATTAATCAAAATTAATTAATTAAATTACCCAACCTTAGACAATTTTAATTAATTAAAAAAAAACCTATCTAGACTCGACGAAATTCCGCGAAACTTTTTGAGATGTCTTACATGGTCATTTACATCGTTCTTAAACACTAGCTACCAGAGGATGAATCCATTAGAACACCTTTCATCACTTTGGATGAATTATTTGTGGGAGTGAAAAAACTCAAGGGAAATTAATAAGGTTGGTTAGGTCAAATTAATAACTTGAGGAAAAAAAACACTCAGTGAAAGGAACTCTCCTAATGAAGAAATCCTAAGGTAACTGACCTAACTATGATCCATGCAGACCTATTACATTATTATCCAACACAGGGGAGCGGAAATTCCAATTACAAAAATATGTGCTGGAGGCAAAAATTGCCCTGTAGAACCAAATAGTCTCTGACTTGGTAGCATCTGATGATGCATATCTTCATGGTACATGGAGTTGACCCCCTAGTTGAATAGGCGGTCAACATCTGGATCCACATGGGGATGTGTGTTTGATCCTCAGACTTGGGAAGGAGAGCATACGAGAATCCAACATCTACAAAACAAAGTGCTCACCAATGCCCAACATAAATATACATATATAACAAAATGAAATTACATAAAGAAATAACTATTGTACAACATCTACAATTCTACAAAATGAAACTATGATACAACAATATAATCTAAATACATAATACAAAACTGAAATACAAGGAGAAGGGTTAGAGATACGTTACAAAGGGTGTCCCTTTGGACACCAAGTTGCCCTATGAAAAAACACTTCAAGGAGGGTCCTCTCACTAACATGTCTGACTTTATGTCGTCCCACTGGCTAAGAAGAGTTGCTAGAAGACTGATACACTTTATGTTGATTTCTGACTTTTCCATGTGAATACCAGTTTCTAACCTTAGGCCACTTAGGACAATCCTCCCTAAAAAATTTCGATGGTTTTCCATAGGTGCCAAGTGCAAAGTTTCTGAACTTGATTTTTCATTAAAAGGCTTGGCATACCTTTTCATAGGGATGGTATATTTTACTTTATCAATACTAACCTTACCATCCTCACTACTTTCCATTAGACTTTCATCACATAATCTATCTTTCATTTTCTCAATTTCTGAAAAATAAGGAGGGTGTGGCCCAAGAATTCCATCTGACTTATTCTGACATCTAACTGATACCTTTGATGAAGGTTGAGCTGATAACGCATTTTCATTTGACAAATCCAACTCTGACTTTAAAGGAGGCAAACCATTATTTACTTTATCCAAATCTTTCTTAAGAAAAAGCCCATCAAAAGAATCCATGGTGTCCCAAACATTGCAAATGCTTGGGGGTTTACTATTAAGTCCCATCTTGGTAAATTCTATAGGAGTAAACTCTATCTCAAAACATCCCATTTCTACTTCCTGATACACAATCTCGTTGTCCTTTTTCCTAGGATCTTTCACATGATACTTTCTTTCCAACTCTCTATTTAATCTAAACGTTAAACCATTTGGAGTTGGAATGGTGGCATAAGTTAAATCCATTTGTAAATTACCACCTAAATTTGCAGCTGTCTTTCTATTTAGCAACATACCCCAAGTATCAGGCACATCAATCACAACAATGTCCATCTCAATCATGATGTCAGGGAATGCAACCAAGTGTACTTGTAATCCTTTAATCAAACCATGCACCTCGATTGTTCTGCTATCCATAGCACAAATATTATGATAAGGTCTAGATATCCTTAAGTTTAATTGTTCCATTACTCTCTTAGTCATAACATTTGAGCTAGCTCCTGAGTCAAGCATACAATTATGAAGAATAAAATCATTCACGAGCAAGGATAGGAAAAAAGGTCTATTCTTTTCATTCCCCCTATCCATATTCTGCAAAATAACCGGTGCATCCTGATAAGCTGTTGTTGGTGGAATGTCAACACTTTTCTGAGAAGAATTTTCTATCGCTCTGAGTAGCTTCTCCCTCTGAGAAGGAATCTTCATTATTTCCGACACAAGCACCAACATCTTTGCATAACTTAACCATCCACCCAAGTCAATATTCAATCTTGAGTTAACATGCACTTTCGACTTAGGAGGGATGGAGGCTACCTTGGGAATGTTTGCTTGATTTTTATCTTGACTTTTATTTCCATTCCTTTGGTATGTAATGCCTCTAAACTTAGCCATTTCAGCTACTTGTTGTGGAGTAGGCTTAGGACCAAACTTTTCTGTTGCCTTGTCCACCACAACATCATTTATGCAATTCATGCTATCTACCCCCTCATTATGTTCATCCGAATCCATCCAATCATACATGCCAACATTATACTCATGGCCACACATATTAACTTGTTCATTTCCTGATTCATAAGGTCCCATCTCATCACAAAGGTGAAGGAAAACTTGGCAAGTCGATTCCTCATGAAATTGCTCACAAGGTCTACAATAAGGAATAGCCTGGTGATCAACCCAGTTAGTGGATTCAAATGGATTTGGTGGTCTTTTATCTTGGGGAGGAGGTGTCTTAGGCCATTTGTCATTTTGCCTATGTTGGGGTCTACTAGCTTGACCCCTTTCCATGGCTATCAACCTGTTTTATATGGCATTGATTTGACTTGCTTGGTTGATCTCCATTTGCTTGATCTGATTGGCATGATTAATTTCCATTTGTTTAATCAGTTGAGTAAGTTCCTTCATGCCATCATTAGAGGATTTTTTATTTTCAACATTCTTTTTCTTTTCTTCATAAGGTTGAGAAGAAGATCCTCTAGTAAAACCAGGAATGTTGGACTTCCTACCATCTTGCATATTCCTATCAATTCTTATAGCTAAAGCTTGTGCTGTCTTTAGATCTTGAGGATCCTTAACCCTTAAGGCATACCTCATTTCTCCTTCAAATGCTTCCATATAATAAATCAAGATTGCAGCTTTTGAAGTCTTTATGTCAGCATGGAGATTCTTCACAAAGTTATCAAATTTTGTGTTAAACTCCTCCACAGTCTCATTTTCTTTTTTATGACTAGAAGTAAGGGCAACTAATTGGAATCTATTTTCTTTTTGGTCACCCCATCTTTTCTTAAATTCAACCAATATTTCATCAAGGGTGCTAAACTTGTCAGGATCAAATTCAATAAACCATTCAGTAACATCTCCTTCTAGTGAATACACAAACAAAGTCATTTTCACATCCTCTTCATTGTGACCATTACAATACTTCAAGAAACATAGATCAAAATTGAGAGAGTGAACACTGATAGCATTGTCCCCCTGAAAACTCGACAATTTATCAATGGCTTTTTCAAGAATCATGTGAGGAGCACCTTGGATTGCTGCAAAATTCAAAGGCCTCAAAAATATACTCATGGTTGTGTTAGGATTATTAGTGGGAGTATTAACAATTTGTCGATTATTAGTTTGGAACAAAAATTGGATATCAGTGTGTGCTTCTTCTCCAAGACTTTCAAGTAGCCTTCTAGGGGCAAGGCGATTTAGCCTTCTCCTATAAACCTTTTGAGGTTCAGGAAAATAATAAATCACTCCTTGTGAAGTGCTCCTAGTAGTATATTTGACAAATTTGTTCAATGGAGTCGCCACTTGGAAAGGAAGCAAACAAAATCAACCAATGCAAGTTCAAAAATTTTAGGGACTAAGGTTTATTGTTTAGTTCTTAAAAAATAAGTTAAGTTGTTTAGACCAAGGATAAAAGACTTATCCTCGACAACAACGCTAAAGATGTTGTCGTCCTTATACACACTTGCAAACGTGAGATAAGTCCTACTCACTTAGTGTGTCCTTGGAGGCATAATGCCTAGGTTCAAAGCCCACATTGTCACTTTGACTTGAACCTCTTCCGTCTAGGCTTACTCCTAGGGAAACCAAGGGGGGTAGACCCTAGTTACTATGTGAGATTAGATGTTAATTCTAGGAGTTGGTTTTAATTGGTTAAATGGTTTGGGGGAAATCTAGCCTATGATGCAAAGGCAACAAATGCAATGTGCAACAATATAAGATGACAATCAAACCTCTTCCTAGGACAACTAAGACTAGTGCCTAAGATTGGGCAAAGGGGTCAACTATAGTTTAAGGGATGTTGATTACACAAGATTTACAAAGATTACAACAAGATTAAATACAAACTAGATACAAAAGTACAATAAAGAATATCTAAAGATTACAACAAGCTATACTAACCAAAGATACAATGGATACAAGATATAGAAATACAAAGATACAAGGCGCCAACTAACAATTACTTGTATGTGCAGGAATTTGAAGATATTCAAAAGAATGCATTCACCAACACAACAAGCCTAGCATGCTCACAATAGAGTGTCTCCTCAAAGGGATGCACTACTCTATTGGACTGCCTTCAATGGCAAACAAAGTCACTCAAGACCCAACAAGATAGTGCCTCCAAAGGATGCGCAACTTCTTGAGGGATCACACCAAAGAGATAAACACCAAATTACTGAAAACGAAATGCTTGAAGGGAAATGTCCAAAGATCAACTAATGACTACTTAGTGATTCGTCCACATCACATAAAGATAACTTGCATGTAAATGTAAAAGTGAAAGAGTGTTTGCAAGTGTAAATGTAGATCACCAAAAGATAAATTAAATAGATTGCCCAAAGTTGTGGATTAAGGATTGATTAAAGATTTATTAAGTGAGGTTTCAATCCTAGCTAAGTGTCAACCCAATACTCCCCCCGCTTGTACCAAGTAACTGCTGGGTGCTTAAGAAGTATGGCAACAAGGCCTACCCTAGCTCCACAGGTCATCCCAAGGGAAAAGAGTACTCCCGAGTCTCGGAAAGGATGCTGAGCGCCACGAGACCGTCCCCGACCTATCACCTTCAGTTGCTTCCTCTAGTCCTCGCTTAAATGGCAAAGTTGGGTCAGTAGAGGTGTCCTATTAAGTTTAGTTTATTGTTATGCCTATGGACTAAGTAAATTTTAGTGTTTAGGTGTGTTAAAATGAGTTTTACTTGTCTAAAAGGTGTGAAAATGTGCCAGAACCGAAATGTTGAAACAACAAGATATGAAGCTCTAAATCACTAGATTATAGCATGAAAAGTATATGAAGAACTGAAATAACTTGTTGAAATGTAAGAGGAAACCTTTACACCATAAACATGCCCATATTTGCTTGCAAACTCAAAAGATAAAGGCTTGAGAACAAAAAAATTACAAGTAAAGAAATAACAAAGCACAAGATTTAATCCTATGCCTCTATGGGCTAAAACTAGCATGAGTTGTGTGAAATCTACTTTTAGAAAATTTTAATCCATGAGCATAAACATATTAGACATATACAACTAAGGTAGCCATACTATATTGGAGGTTGGCTAGGCCAACTTCACATCCAAGGTGTAGGCAAGAGAAATTAAAACTTGAAAAGAAAAACAAGAAATTCAAACCACTCTCAATAGCACAAGGTGGAGAAAAGCCTTCCTATTTTGTGCCAAAGGGGGTTGGAAATGAAAATAACTAAACTAAAACAATCCTAGCCACACAACTTTGTCCTAATGACAAGTGGGACAAAGAATAAAAAATGCAGAAATTTCAAATATACACCTAGCCTTACGATTTTGGGTGTTGGCTTTGCCAAACTTACACCAAGATGTAGGCACTAACAATATTTACAATAACAGAAAATAAAAGAGAAGGCAAACCACTTGGGGACCCCCTCTGGGCTTGCTTACAATGCTTAGAGATATAGAGAAAAGATGGAGGGTTGTTACCCAATCAAAAGGGGGGTCTTTGGAGTGTGTTGTGACTGAAAATGGACAGCATAACCCCTTAACCTGACGAGAATCTGAAAAAACCAACAAGCTATTGCTTGCTGGAAATGCTGCAACACACCCAAAAAAGTTAAGAAAATTTATGTTTTTCAACAGAAATTTTGTGCATACAAATATCGGAAAATTATATGAATGTATTGACCTATCTAAGAATGTTAGCAACCGAAATCTGAAGTATGTATATAACAGAAAATGAGAGGGGAAAAGCTATGAAGTTTTAGTGAGCTATGAGGGTAGATTCTTGTTTGAAGCTATCCCAACAAAGCTCTGGAAACAAGCTGCAACTTTTGAAACACAATGTGAGATGAGAGTATATATGGGTTGCATAGACAAACAACATAAACTAATTTATATCATTAGCTATCCAACACATTTAGGCCAACAACTACACTATTGCCTAACCTATCCAAGTAAATTAATTTACCCAAGAAATCTACTCAATATTCCACAAAATGAACAAAGGAACAAAGCCACCTCATATGCATGGAGGCACCAAGACACAATCCTTGTACTCCAAAATACTCCAAAGCCATTCTTATTATCAAAAGGAGAGGTTGCAACAACTAATTGCTCCAAGCTCCCCAAGAGCAAAGTGGAATGAGAGCAAAGATGAAAAATGAGAGGGATGAGGCAAGAAAATGGTAGCATAACTTTACTCAAGAGATGGTGAGTAAAAGAGTTTGGGAGGGGCTCTATTTATACCTTGAAAGACAAAGTGACCCCTCTTGAATCAATGCCAAGTGTCAAAACCCAAGCAAATGAGAGAATCTCAAGGAGGGGGGTGCACCACTTAGGGTTTGGGTGAGGATTGATGAGGTGGAATGGGTGAGTGGGAGTGAGACCTATCTAAAAGGTGTGGTGGAAGGCTAGGAAGGGTGCACCTATGGAGAGAGGGGCCCACACAACATTAAAATGCCATTTCTAAGGTTTTTACATGAAGGGGGGTGCAAATCCCCCTAGGGGGCGTGAGGATTTGAGTGAATGTTGGAGTGAGGGGGTGTTTAAAGGTTAGGAAAGGGGTTGGGTAGGTTAGGAATGTTTTTTCTCATCACTTTCCATCTTTATTTTACTCCATTTGCTCAAAAATTACAAAAATGACATTTTTCCTATGTTATGACTAACAATTAAAATTGTTGTTTTGACTGACTAAGACTCCTTATGGAAAAACACCTAGCAAAAGTTGTCTGACTGAGCTGAAACTTAGTCCAAGGGTGTAGGGGGTCTCATTCCATTTCTTTTGAGCACAAATACCCATAGCAAAAGCCCAAGGACCTAGTTTTTACAATATTTATCAAAAAATAATTAAAAATAATTAATTAAATGACCCAACCTTACGCAATTTTAATTAATTAAAAAAAAACCTATCTAGACTCTACGGAATTCCGCGAAACTTTTTGAGATGTCTTACGTGGTCATTTACATCGTTCCTAAACACTAGCTACCAGAGGATGAATCCATTAGAATGCCTTTAACCCCTTTGGAGGAATTATTTGTGGGAGTGAAAAACTCAATGGAAATTAATAAGGCTGGTTAGGCCAAATTAATAACCTGAGGAAAAAAAACACTCAGTGAAAGGAACTCTTCTAACGAAGAAATCCTAAAGTAACTGACCTAACTCTGATCCATGTAGACCTATTACATTATTATACCACGCAGGGGAGCGGAAATTCCAATTACGAAAATATGTGCTGGAGGCATGTTGACCGCCTATTCAGCTAGGGGGTCAACTCATGTGCCATGAAGATATGCATCATCAGATGCAAGTATGTCGAAGACAGTATTGGTTCTACTTGGGCATTTTATGCCTCCAGCACAAAATTTTGTAANGGAGGCATCACCTTCTTGAGGCACATTGCTTTTATGGTTGCCATTGAAAAGCAGTCCAATAGAGTAAGTGCTATTGGGGCATGCTTGGCTCATGTGTTGTTTTCACTTTGATTTTTATGTATCTTTGTATCTATTTGTATCTTCTGTAATTATTGTAACATCTTGGATTCTTTTGTAAGTAATTGTAATCTTTGGTTTGGGGTAGTTCAACTTATTTTACTTGTAAATTTTTTGTAATTGAACCACCCCTAAAACTTAGTTGACCCCTTGCCCAACCTTAGGCACTAGTCTTAGTTGACTTAGGGAAAGGGTTGATTGTCATTTAGATTAACTTGCACTTTGCATTTGCTGCCTTAGCATCTTAGGCTAGTTTTCCCCCTTAGCCTTTAACAAATTAAAAACAACTCCTAGAACATAAACGTTTAATCCAATCTAGTAACTAGGGTCTACCACCCTTGGCTTCCCTAGGAGTAAGCCTAGAAGGAAGAGGTTCCAGTCAAGGTGACAATGTGGACTGTGAACCTAGGCATTGTGCCTCCAATGACACACTAAGTGAGCTAGGGAAAACAATGGCTAGCTCTCCAAAAACATGGCTAGGGAAAACAATGAAAACCCTAACTTACACCAAGAAGCTCCAACAAGCAAGCATGACACAAGCATGTCCTCCAAGGCAAGACGCCTCCTCTTCTTCTTCTCTTCATCAAGTACAAGAATGAGAATAATAAGATCGTCATCTCCAACATCTTCTTCGCAAGAGTAAACCCTAGTATCTCACAAAAGCACGCTCCCAACAAAGACGTCATCTTTCCTTTTCATAACTTCTCCTAGGGTTTCCTCATGAACCCTAGTATTTCACTCCACGAGGACAAGACATTGTTGCATTGCTAATTGATTAAATTATATGATAATTGTTGCATAGACTCTAGACTCACGGCTAGTGATCTTGGCCATTCAATAAAGGGCATGATAACTATATATGCCCTAACTTCTTTGATCCTACTCACTATTCATATATATCTATCTTTTATCCAAGGACATTATGTCTTTGGCCTGGTGCCTGTCTTATTTTTGTTATGGATTGCCATGGCTGCCTTTCAAAACCTGTCAATTCTCAGACTTTCTAGGAAGCCTGCCAATTTAGTTGCCATCTCAACTCCACCACTCATACTCTCATGTCCAACATATGAAGTATTTAAGTAACTTAATTCACCAGGTCAAAAAAATTGTTGAGGGTAATTAGATCCTCAACACTACGCTAGATGATGAAAAATTAGATCTCGACAAATTAATGATGAGGTGTGCATTCCTGCCTCATCTGCAAAAGGCAGGTTAACCTTCAAAGCTAAGATTCTCCAACAAGGTTTACAGGAAGAGAATATCAACAATAGGCCTTCTATGGCACGTAAAAGGTTCTCCAAGGACCCATTGTTCTAACAATATGATGAAATGAAACTAGCTGGGACCTTTGGATTGGATTCTATCAATAGACGACAAAGAGACCTTTGATCATCTTTTTTTGCACTGTTCATTTACAAGGCAGGTTTGGAGCAAAAGGCTGCAGTAGATTTGTCTAGAGACATAAACTCATTTTGGGCTGAGCAATGGCAATGAGTTCCTTTTGGCTTGGGAGACAAAAAACCCATTTCAGGTGAAAGGCAAGCCAGGGAGTATTGCAATGTAGTATATTTATATATAAGTGTGCTAAGCACTTTGTAGCTCACTAGGAATCAATCTGTAATGTGTATTAGAAAATGGCATGCCCCCCATACAAGAGGTATGCTGGAAAGCTACAACTGGGAAAAAGATCTCACAATGTCTGAGGATTCATTACAAAAATTTGACAAGTATATTAGAGTCGTTGGACTGTTAGACATTAAAGAATTTGGAGCTATTTAATGTATTTAAGAAATAGCCAAAGATAGTACTGCGTAAGCCTAATGTCTCACATTTAGTATTTGGGTTTTGGTAGATTCGGGTTTCAAAAAAGAATAAATAAGACAAGATAGAAAGAACATAAAACAGTTGAACAGGGCAGCAACCAGGAGAGAGAGAGAGAGAGAGAGAGAGAGAGAGCAGTTTAATTCAGGAAACAAGAAGAGGCTGTACAGCACATCCACATAGCAGATCGGTACAGCCAGCTGTACAGCTGCAGATCATACAGCACAGCCGTGCAGCTGCAGATTGTACATGCCGTACAACTGGCTACTGCTGTCTTTTCTGTTCAGCAGGATATACCTTCTCTCAAGCAGACCGTACACCTTGTTCAGGGTGATTTTGATAACTGTGCAGCTACTGGTTTTTAGCAGACTGTGGAAGTTACCTTGTAAGCTTTGATCAAAGGAATGAAAAGCTGATTTTGAAGGAGAAATTACCTGTGTATATGTGAAGCTGTTTTATGCTTCCACTATTTACTTTTCCAGCTATTGTGTGATTGATGCTATGGTCTGAAATTAATTTATGTGTTAATTAAATTCAGCAATTTATTTGTTTAATTGAGATCATAAGGACAGCAGTCACCTAGGGCTGGAAATTTCTATATTTGGAACCCCTCACACTAGGGCCAACCCTTCTATCATCAAATATAGGCTTCAAAGGGTTTTTTCCCCACCTTCAAACATGAGCACTCCCTTCATAAGGTCCTTCAATGCCTATTCTTCATATAGTCATGCCTATGAAGTGTATGTTAACGATTTCAAGGGTTCTCTTGTTCTCATCCACACAAGGGATTCCATAGGTATGCATCAAAAGCTCCATGTGGTAACACACAAGGATCCACGGTAGAATGGTTTCAAGGTATCTCATTTCCAATTTTTGGCACAGTATTGCTACCCCTTAATCCATGCCATGGCAACAGCCTATCTGTTGTTTGTATTTTGTAAAAATTGTCTTGAATATAATAAAAGAATTTAATCTTGTAATATGCATTGTTTTTTCTCTGAGCATGACTAGATCATAGCTGGGATCAAGGTATCAAAGGAACTAATTTTGATAATATTCCAGAACCTGTCTGGAGGTTACAATTTGGCAGTGCTTCAAGAACAATTCAAGTACAAGAAGTGCAGGGGGAAGGTATTTGATCACATTTCCACTATTTCATACATGTATATAGAGAGACTTGGCAGAACTTCAAATAACCTTGCAAAAGCCAGGGTATTACTTAGACATTTGAAATTGACATTGCTAAAGGGGTTGAAGTCTTCCTTGTATAAGGGGATTGAAATTGAACATGGAAGTTTGTAACCCGCAACATTTGTTATGTCATTTGGCCACTGAGGCTTTACCAAATAAGGCATTGCAAAATGACCAAAAAGCTTGAAGAGATCAGTTTTTGTTATAGCATCATCACCAACAGGAGCGATGTTCTTAAGAGCGAAAGATTGTTCTGGTGAGGTAAAAGATAGCAAATTCATTGTTGATATTTTAATTTATGCTATTGAACAAGTAGGGCTAGCAAATGTGGTGCAAGTTATCATAGATAATGCACCTATTTGCAAAGTTGTAGGCTTGATCGTTGAGAGTAGATATCATCATATTTTTTGGACTCCTTGCATTGTCCATAATTTAAATCTCATTTTAGAAGAGATTGAGGCAAAAATTGAATGGATTAAGGAGGTCACAGGGCAAGCTAGGGAGATCATTAAATTCATCACCAACCACCACCAGTCTCAAGCAATGTATCGAGAATACTCCAAATTGGCGTTGCTCAAAGTTGTTGAGATAAGATATGCCTCAAACTTCATCATGTTGCGTCGCCCTGTTGAAGTCAAAAGTGCATTGATGAGTATCGTGGTGGGTGTGACTTGCTCTGAGTGGAGACAGTCAGATTCAGAGAGAGAAAGTATGGTGCAGAGGGTGTTGATTGATGAGGATTGGTGAAGCAAGGTAGAATTCTTGCTCAAGTTTACTTCATCAGCGTTTGAGCTTCTCCGAGATGCAAACACAGACAAACCTTTCCTGGGAGAGATTTATGATGGCATGGATACCATGGTTGAGAAAACCGTGGAAATTATTACACAGGAGGCTCCCACTCTGTTTTTTGTCGAGGTTGATTTTGTTGAGCATGTGAGGTCCATCATTGTTACTAGGTAGAATGGCTTTAACACTCCATTGCACACTTTGGCACATGCTCTAAATCCCAAATTTTATGATGAGAAATTCATTGCTCAAAGCAATGGGAAGAAGAAGGCCCCACATAAGGACAAGGAGGTGGCCACAGGAGTGAAAAAAGCCTTCCAGAGGTTGTTTCCATCTTCTCAACAAACAGAGGTGAGCAAGGAATTTGCTTGTTTTGTTGCTAGATTAGAGGATTGTGCAGACATCTCAACTTTGGAGGAGAGAAGCACCATGAACCCGATTAAATGGTGGACTTGTCATGGGGAAAATGGTGTATATTTGCAAAGCCTTGTCACTCGTATTCTATCACAAGTGGCAAGCTCTTCATCACTAGAAAGGAATTGGAGCACCTATGGTTTCATTCATTCAGTTAAGTGCAACAGGTTGGGATCGCAGAAGGCTGAGGATCTTGTATATGTGCATTCAAACCTTCGCCTTGTGTCTCGCAAGGGTGAAGAATATACAAGTGGGCCTCATAAAGAGTGGGATGTGGATGCAGAAAACCCAGACTTAGAGCTCTCTCTTGATGCTCTTGATATTGTTGATGATGCAAGTGGAAGTGGAATTCAAGTTGCCTC
>SNQJ01S0001953.1:33547-44216 GCA_010110895.2 Picea sitchensis | reverse complement strand
TGGCTTCCCTAGGAGTAAGCCTAGAAGGAAGAGGTTCCAGTCAAGGTGACAGTGTGGACTGTGAACCTAGGCATTGTGCCTCCAAGGACACACTAAGTGAGCTGGACTTTGCTCACGTTTGCAAGTGTGTATTAGGACGACAAGAAGGCAAAAATTGCCCTGTAGAACCAAATAGTCTCTGACTTGGTAGCATCTGATGATGCATATCTTCATGGTACATGGAGTTGACCCCCTAGTTGAATATGCAGTCAACGGGACCAATCTCAAAATCAGGATCCAATAGTGCATAATTTCGAAAAGGAAGACCCTGATTTGAGCAATCGGGACCGATTGCAAAAATTGAGATAGATTGTGAAAATTGGGGCAAGTTTACACCAGAATTTGAGGGAGAGGTCCTTATTTGGCTATTGGGTCCAATCGTCAAATCTGGTCAAGGAAAAAGTGAACAAGTGAAAAGGAGGCCCAATTTGGCAAACTGGTCCGATCACCAAATCTTGCCTAGAAAGGTTTTTGGTAGACTTAGTCAAGTTTGAAAGGAAGGAAAAGAATGTTCAAACAAAAAGTTAAAAGGAGCTCGAATAGAAAGGGGGTAGGGGGAGGAAATTGATAAGTTTGAAGAGATTGAAAGAAGGTCTCAATTTGGAGATCGGGCTCGATCCCAAAATATGGACCCCTCCACGCAAAAGTTGGAAGACGAAGGCCCCCAATTTGACAATCAAGTCTAATTGCCAATTCGGGTTGATCAAAGATCCAAGGCGAAAGTTTAGAGTTCAAAATGAGCATTCAAAACTCGAACACTAGTTCAAAGTTCAAACAAAGGCTTTGAAAAATTCAAAAGTTTCAAAGCAAAGTCTGAGGGAAAGTTCTAAGGAAATAGAAAAGGTGATAGGAGGCCTCAATTTGCAATCGAGCCCAATTTCCAAATCGGGGGGCTGATCAAGTAATCAAAGGGAAAAAGGGACCAGATTTTAAAAATAGGGTCGATTTGGAAATCGGAAAGGGGAAAAACAAAGTTTGAAAGGTAAATAAAGAAAGGGGAGGAGTTTGTGCTCTAGTTTAAAAGAAGGACCCAAGACTCTAAAGAAAACTTCAAAAGGAAAGCTCGAAGTTAAAAGAAGAACTCAAGGTTCTAAAGAAGAGTTAATAGAAAAGGCTCTAACCTGAACTCAAAGAAAACGAAAATGGCTAACCAAGGGTGGTCTTGGTTTGGCAATAGGGCCGATTTTGGGAGTGAGAAAGAACTTAAAAAAAAAGGATAAGTAGAGGTCTGATTTGAGGATTGGGCTTGATCTAAAGATCGTGGGCCAAAAGAGTTCGAACAAAGGAAATTAAGGAAGAAAAGCACAAGGAAGGGAAGAAACCAAAAACCCAATTGAGGAATGAAGTTCAAGGAAGAAACCAAAAAAAATTCAAAATTAAGTAAATGAAACATGAAGATTCATGCTACTTAACCATCTAAAAGGATTGAATAATACAACAAGGCAATAAGAAACCAAGGCCAACATATGTCCAAAAGAAGAAAGTAGACTTAGACATGTGAATTAGAAGGAGGGGAAAAACTTGGGGTGGTTGTTGAGCGCTGAACAAGAAGCCAATTTTTTTTAGAAAGAATCATACTGTAGAGTTCAAAGAGTTTCTTTAGGTACTTCCTTTGTAACATGAACCCATAGTATCCCAATCATACAACTTCAATGACTTAACTTTTTTTGAAGATAGAAAGTATGGAGTTGATTTCCTTTAAATCTTTTCCTAATGTTTCAAGTAACAATTATAATCATAGGGTTTTACTTGAATGAGGTTGAAGATTTTGAGTACATAGTTTTTTTCACTTTCCTGCAATGTTGCTACATTGTCCACGAGCATCCATAGCCTCAATAGAGATATCTGCATTCCCCCATATATGACTGAATTTCCTTTCCTAATCCTTTTACCAAACTAAAAGTAGATGTTCTAGCAATGGTGGATGGGGGAAACAGTAGATCTTTACAACCAAGTGGGGATAATGCCTTCTCTTAGGAAAGGATTGGCCATGTCTGAATAATAATAATATACCCCAAAAGATATTTAACCCTGGATGTCTAACTAAAAACCTTTTATGTGGTGTGCTCCTTTAATGTGAATGGATGGTATCTTCAAGTTGGCTGAATCACCACTTAACTGATTTTTCAAGATTTTATGGGACTTAGTTATTTAGGGAGGCCTAGATTCCAACACTGTTTTAACTTCATCAGGGAGCATGGGACATTTATTCACAACTTCTTTGGTTTAAGACATGACCAAGAAGTAAAAATGAAGGATTACAAATATTAGCAAGCATGCTTTCTTTTTTATAAGCCCTGCACTTAACCATTAGGGGAACTGCAAAACGGGTTAGCAAGCGGACAAGCCATGCAAGGGAAAAATTATTGCCAGAAAGGAAAGATATGTAAGCTAAATTCTTAGAGAAAGTAAATTGTTGAAATAAAGTCAGGAAGCAACTTTGAAAAGTAGGAGGCATGGTCCCTGATTCTAAGGGTTGGATATGCATGCTTGGGCCATCTCATCAAGCTTTTTGGATCAAGGTTGCCAGAGCATCGGAACATAGTGAGAGTGGGAGTGTCGGGTGTGCCATTTCCCCCAAAACCCTTAGAGTGGAACATCTCGCAAGCGTTTTTTTATATATTATAATGCATTTATATTCAAAAAAACATATAGAATGCCAAATTAGTTGCGCAATATATGAAAACAAGCATATTTGTGCTACTTGTAAATGAATACTACGTTATTATGAAGTTAGAAATGCCATCCACAGGGCATTAATGATTAATCATTCGAGCATCAACCATCTAGCAATTACAAACAATCATACAAATTTTTAAGCCATATAATAAGAAGTAGACCTCTAACTTATGGAATGAAATATGTTATCCACCAACTATCTGTTGAAATTTAAGCAGCTGCAGAGGATATTTTTCCTCTAACTGACTTGGGAAAGTCTGCCTCTAAGCTACCCTCCTCTAACCGACTTGGGTAAGTCATCCCCTAACCGCCCTAGCTAGGTCGGTCCAAACCTAAGCTAGGTCGGCCCTAACCTAACTTACCTAACCTAAAGTCTATCCTACCCTAACTTAGGTCATCCCTATCCTAGGGGTTGCCTAACCTATAGGATAGGGATAGAAATGCCATCCACAGGGCACTAATGATTAATCATTCGAGCATTAACCATCTAGCAATTACAAACAATTATACAAATTTTTAAGCCATATAATAAGAAGTAGACCTTTAACTTATGGAATGAAATATGTTATCTACCAACTATCTGTTGAAATTTAAGTAGCTGTAGAGGATATTTTTCCTCTGACTTGGGAAAGTCGGCCTCTAAGCTACCCTCCTCTAACCGACCTGGGTAAGTCAGCCCCCTAACCGCCCTAGCTAGGTCGGTCCAAACCTAAGCTAGGTCGGCCTTAACCTATCTAGGTCGGCCCTAACCTAACTTACCTAACCTAAAGTCTATCCTACCCTAACTTAGGTCATCCCTATCCTAGGGGTTGCCTAACCTATATAAAGGAAGGGGAGGCGCCCCTCATAATACATAGTTCACTCACTTTTGGAGACAACAACTCCGAGGTATGATAACTCTGTTCTGGGGGAAACAACTAGAAGATAGGATAACTTTGTTTTGAGATAGAGTATATCTGTTCTGATGCAACACACAAAAGACAAAATAAATCTGTTCTAGGTAGCACTAGGAGGACATTAACTCTGTTCTGGGACAACAACTAGAAGGTCAATAATTGAGGCAAAATAACTCTGTTCAGAGACTGCATTAGGAGGCTGAATTTGTGGCTGACTAAGACACCAAATCTGAATGTTTGGAGGCAGATTAAAAGGGCAGCTTCAAGGGAAGATTTAAGACAACAACTATAGAATCATGTGGACAACAATAGCTACAGGTCCGAGTTTATGCTCAGGACAGATCTGTGGTAGAGGCTGAGAGGTGTTAGAACTTATAAGACATAGAAACAACAATAAGTGCTTTTGACTTATCTCTCTCAAGAAGAGAAGTCTTGTACTGTCATTGTACTTGTTTGACTGATAAATATATCACAAGAAGTTTTGTTGGGTTTTCTTCCCCTTGAGGGTTTCCCAGGATAAATACTTGTGCATTCTGTGAATGTTGTTCTTCCAATGATTCTTATGCTTCAGTTTGTCTTTTAAAGGTTAAAGAACACTACTATTAACCTCTGTTGTCTGTTTAAGCTCAATAATTAACATGGTATTAGAGCTCTAGGGCGTGGAAGTGCTCAGTTCTGTAGTCTGCTAGAGCCTACACAGATCCTTAGGAGTTATTCAAGCACAATACTTGCAGAGATGTCTTCCATTTCTGTAAGGCCTAAGGATAGACTTGAAGGGGCTTCACACTTTAATGTTTGGAAAGCCAAAGTCTTGAATATTCTGGAAGAATATGACTTGGACAACTTTGTGATCAGTACAGTGGAAGAGTCCACTACCAATGCAGGAAGGACAACCTTCAAGAAAAATCAGGCAAAGGAAAAGTGAATAATATTTGATTCAGTAAAGGATAACATCATGCTTGTTATAGCACCTTTGAAGACTGCAAATGAGTGTTTTGACACTCTATCTAATCTGTATGAAAAGAAGGTGCCTAGTCAGAAGAGGGTTCTAAAGAATAAGCTTCGAACTCTCAAGATAGAGAAGGATGATTCTATGGCCTACTCCTTCACAAAGATCTCCCAGTTAAGAGATCAACTGGTGGTCATTGGTGTAACTGTAAATGATGATGATCTCGTCCAGACTGCTGTGGATGGTCTTCCATCTTCTTGGGAGACATTTCTGGCTGGGATAAATGCTCGTGAAAATCAGCCAGACTTTGAAAGGTTGTGGCATGATTGTCTGCAAGAAGAAGGGAGAGTTCAGAGTTGAAATGGTACACTTCAAAAGAAGAGAACCTTGCTCTAACAACAAGGACAAGGAGAGGGAAAATATTTACTTCTCATAAGAAGTTTCCTCAAAAGGAGAAAAATAGAGGTGGCTTCAAAGGAAAAGATTTTGATATGATAAGAGTGAAGTGCTACAACTGTCAGCGAAAGAAGCACTTTGCCAGAGATTGTCCAAAGATCAGAAAAGGACACAAGGGTAAATATCGTGTTGCTATTGCTGTAGAAGATGAGTCTCAAAGGACAAAGACTAAAGGGGCTTCCAGTAATCGACCAGGAGGGAATACTATCTTATTTCGGCACTCTCCGGTGCCCTTTCAAATAGTGCTGAATCCTGGTTGGTGGATAGTGGAGCTTCCAGGAACATGACATGAAATAAAGGAGTCCTTGCGAATTTCAAGGAGAAGAAGTTCTCTGCTCAGGTAGAACTCGGAGATAATGCTAGCTATGCAATCGAAGGAATTGACTCATCATCTTATCAACTAGAATCTGGGGGTGAGTTGCACATTGAGGAGATCCTGTACCTTCCTGGTTTAAAGAAGAATCTTATCTCTGTTGCAGTCCTGGAAGATAAAGGTTACATGGTGATCTTTATGGACAAGAAAGCTCTCTTATGGCCTAAGAATGAAGAGCTAAGTTCAACAATTGTGATTGGAGTTAGAGAGGGAGGTCTCTACAAGATTCCAGGACATATCCAAGCGTTAGTTCATGCTTTAGTTAGTCCATCTGAGCTGTGGCATCAGAGGTTTGGACATCTTCACTTCAAAGCACTCCTTGGACTACAAAAAATGGTAAGAGGAATGCTTGCTCTTCATTTTGAACATGATGGTATCTGTAGAGGTTGTGTTCTTGGTAAAAACATAAAGAAGTCCTTTCCTAAAAGTAACACAAGGTCTAAAGGAACTTTGGATTTAATACATTCTGACATATGTGGGCCTATGTCAACGCCTTCCCTGAATGGATGTCTTTATTATGTGATTTTTATAGATGACCTCTCTAGGAAATCATGGATCTATTTTCTAAAGGCAAAGAATGAAACTTTCAGTAAATTTCTAGAATTCAAAGCATTGATTGAAAACCAGACTGGAAAAGACATACGTGCTTTGAGGACTGACAATGGTGGGGAATTTGAGTCTCATCAGTTTGACAACTTATGTAAAAAAGCAGGAATCAAGATACAACTAACTGTGCCCTACAACCCTCAGCAGAATGGGATTGCTGAGAGAAAGAACAGAACAATCTGTGAGGCAACAAAAGCTATGATGTGTGATCAAGACCTTCCCACATCACTTTGGGCAGAAGCCACGAGCATTGCAGTTTATATTCATAATAGAAGTCCTCATGCTATTATGGGGGAAAAGACTCTAGAAGAAGCATTCACTGGCGAAAAGCCAGAAGTGGGACACTTGAGGATTTTCGGATGTCTAGTTTACATACATGTGTCGAAAGAGAAAAGAACCAAGATGGAGCCTTTTGGGAAGAAAGGAATTTTTGTTGGGTACAGTAAAACATCCAAGGCCTTCATAATCTATGTTCCAGGCCAAAGACATATCAAGGTAAGCAAGGATGTAACATTTCACGAAGAAGCTGCATTTAAGCAATCTAAAGAGTTGCAGCTGGATACAAAAATAGAGGAACCTGAAGAGACATTGGATCAGTTTGATACTATGGATCCAGTAGAACAGATAGAGAGACCTCTGGAGGTACCTCCTGCTAAGAGGAAGCTTGCTTGGTGTAGAGAAATTCTGCGAGAGGCAGAAAAACATGTTGCTCCTTCAGGTACATTCAGAGAAAGTAATAGACCTCAAAGATATTCAGGTTATGTGGCTCTTATGTCTTAGATTAGCGATGCGGAGCCCGCCATCTATGAGGATGTTGCTAAGAAGCAAGTATGGAAAGATGCCATGGTGGAAGAATATCAATCCATCATGAAAAATGATGTATGGGAAGTGGTTCCAAGATCGGAAGGAAAATCAATGGTCACCTCCAAATGGTTGTTCAAGATCAAACATGCAGTTTATGGAAGTATTGAGAAATACAAAGCGAGATTTGTGGCTTGTGGTTTTTCTCAAAAGGAAAGCATTGACTATGATGAAACATTCATACCTTGTAATGTTCCCAAGCCATTATGCCAGGAACATCACTATTTGGGTGTATTTTAAACCTTTACTGGTTGTGGCATTTCGTCAAACACTTTGCTTATTATTGTCTCTTAGGTTGCGCTAGGGTTATATTTATGACTTGTATGTGTGTTTGCAGCAACAGATAAGAAGATAAAGCAACGAAACATACCTCAACCATATGCAAGACCAACAATGCAATAGACAACCCAACATTGATTCAGATCTGATCTTTATTCATAATAATAAGAACCTGCTACAATCAAGAGGCTGATCTAGAATGCTCAATAGATGGCTCCAATAAACACAATAGAAGTTGCTACAAAATGCTCCAATAGAAGACTACAAGCATCCAAGGGTTGAATACTCAATGAAGACCAAATATTGGAAGAGATCTAGGCCGTAAGCAATACCAAACCTCCAACTGGAAAGGCCACGCTCTGCTGGAAGACTAAAACCCTCAATAATTCGGCCCAACTGAGGAAAACCTCCAAAAGAGTCCAAACTTGGCCAAATGATAGATCGGGGTGATAGGCTCCCCCTCCTGATGTCTCAGGCCGAAATGCTATGGATAAATCCTCCAAATGATGAATCCTCCATTGAAGCTACGCCCTCTTGAAACCCTAAATGTGCCCAATAATTTGGCCCCGATGAAGGAGACCTCCAAATGCCCCAAAAATCGCTAGGAAGATAGATCAGGACACGACAAGTCACTAGGTAAAGTCTCAGGGTGAGATCTGTAGTATAACCCCCCCAATCAGAATAGATATGAATGTCAAAAATGCTCTCCTTCTCTCCAATTCGTCCAATGCATCCAATAAATCAAATGGCTCATGAAACTCCTCCGGAATGCACTAGATCTAATGGCCAAGACCCTGCAATGAAAACCCGGGTGCTAGAATCTACCGAAGCCCTTCCAATCCCTTGGAACGAACCTCCCTCAAAGAATGGTGCGCCCCCCTTAATGGAAACCCCCAATGGCGCGCCTTTCTTCTTGTGCTTGTGGCTAGTGTAGAACCCTCCCGCACTGAATAGATCCGAACTAGAATGGTGTGGAGGAGTATTGCATCCTCGAGACCAAGCTTGGGACAAGCTAGGTGGAATCTTTCACCACCGAATTGTCCTCTGGGGTTTGTTAAGTCAAAACCCTCAAAACCCCCAAGGTATGGGCTCTCTAGCTAGAAGCTAGATATCAAAATGATAAACATACATGAATGAATGAATAGAGGCCCTTGCCTCTTATTTATACTTCCTGCATCCCCTTGTCTCTCCAAAGTGTCTTTTCTTTTTTAATTATTATTTAATTAATTAAATCACTTTAATTAATTAATTAACCTTTTTACCTCTGAAAAGCGCCTTATCTCTCCTAGTGGCTTCCCTGGCCACTGAAAGTCACTTCTCATCATACTATCCTGTAGTCTTGTTCCTCCCGATTCCAATGAGCTATTACACTGAGAGGTTCCTCCAAGTATTGTGCCCAAAATGACCTCTTAAGTGAATTTACTTAACTTATAGCTCAAAATACTCAAAATCATGGAAATCGTCGGAATGCAACGACACCAAAGCCAACCTGTGCGGAATGGATCATAATGATGAAATGGGATGAGCGATGCAAGCCGGACCCCAAAATACCTCTCAATAATCTCTGTACTCGCTATAACCTCCATCTGGCTACTCTGGTCATCATAACCCTCTGTAATGTAATGATGTCCCAAAGTGGGGACATTACAGTCCTCCCTGCTAGAAAATTGCTTGTCCTCAAGCAATAACCAAATCCCCACAAGTATAATACCAGGATCCCATGTCCACATGTGGGATACACAATAGACCCCATCCAAAGATGAACTATCACGCACTTTGCCCCCGGGGTCCCATATCAAGACATGAACTGCAAGCCCTTGGGAAGCATAATCCTGAAATGTATCGACACCGTGAATCTCTTGCTCCTGACTCATGGCCTCATCCCTGACTGAGTCCATCCTCCAAGATACTACCAAGATCAACACGACCTCCATCAACTGCCCATGCTGATGCCATAATGAGGTACTGCAAGACCTCTGTGAGTCACCCTCAAGTGGTGTGCTCTCCTCAACAATGAAGCTCAATGGAAAGTCAGAACAACTTTCCCTTGCAAAAGTCCACTCGCCTCTATCAGTCAGTGAAATGCTCAACCCTGCAATCACTGGATCCCATGCTAGCCTCTGTCGAATATCACCATGCTGACACTGCACTATGCTGACCATGCCTGACTGCTCCCTGTATATATATCGGATCCTCAAGCTGAAATACCTGTGGCAATTGGACCTGCTGTCCAGAAGCTGCATCTGCAAAAACATCTCTATGGAAGTAATACATGCCCAATCATCTCTATGCCCGATCATGATGATCAAGAGTGACAAGTTGCCTCGCTCCATAGGACAAGTCCCTGCAGGCTCGCTCCAAACCAACTCATGCTGGAGTATGTGGCTCTCTGACGCAGCCCGGGTCATCGTGTAGTGAAAAATCTTGCTAACCAACTGAACTCCCGGATCCCATGGCAAACTTGGAAGTTTATCACTTCCAATCTCCTCTAACTGCTCCTGTGTGAGACTGATCACTGTCAGAAGCCCTCTATGCTCATCTGCTATCACCTAGCCTATGATTCTCACCATCACGCGCCAAGTCTCAACTGGTTGCCTATGACGATCCACTTCTATCCTGCTGGATGCTATAAAGATACTCATGTCAGGTGGTCTAGGCCTAGCCACTCCCCATGTCCTCAACCACTGTCTATCTCTCCTCATGCTACTGTCTATGATAAAAGTGTCAGGAAAGGCTAACAAAAACATCTGCAGCTGACTGTAGGACTGGAAGACATCACATGCTTTGGTCAATCCCAAGGATTCGACCAGAAGCTCGTCCATCGGTATCCATGATAAATACTCGTCTGTAGTCATCACCGAATCCCAACCATCCAGTACAACCAAAAGTAACTCCTCCAACTGTTGGTCAACCAACCTCCATCCCTCGTCTCCCATGCAACTGCTGATACGGTGAAGGTGCTCTCTCATAACCATGTGCTGCTGCAAAGGAGTGAAATCTGCATGCTCCCCTAAGTGTGTCTCCTCCCTGCAATGTAATACATCCATCTGAATCTGACTGCATGTCTTGGCATGTCTCTGTGAACTATCACTCATCACGGTATTTCCCTGCATACTCATGTCATCTCTTGTATACTGCTGCTGCATCATAGATCTTGGGCGTACTACTGGATCAACCTCTACCGGAAGGTCAACCACTCTCGAGACACAAATGGAAGTGTCCTCCATCAATTGGTGCCCCTCTGCTAGACCACCAACATCCTCTAGCCATGTGACCGAAGGACATATCTGACTGTCCACTAGGATAGATGAAGTCGATCTCTAACGGATCTCCTCAAGAAGCTCCTCTGATCTGGACTCTGATTCTTGAAGGGCTGTCTGTGTGCCTCTCAAGAATCCTCGAGTGCTCTCCAACTCCTGAGTGAGTCGGTCCACCTCCAACTCCTGCTCCCTCAAGGCTCTGTGATACATCTCGCCAATCCCCAGTAGGTAGTCCCTGTTTGTTAACAACTGCTGGAAGTCGGTCCTCATC
>SNQJ01S0001953.1:3310-15660 GCA_010110895.2 Picea sitchensis | reverse complement strand
AGGCCTCAAAGCAAAATGTACAACACAGGAAACATATACAAGTGAACCTGGTACAATAGCAACCACTCTCGGATGCCTTGGAGTTCCTTGAAGACCTCCCCACAAGCCTTGTGAAGTAAGGTGCCCCTTGCCTTGGTGTGCCTTTCTTCCTTTGCTTGCCTTTGTCTTTATCATGATGTCTTTGCTTTGACTTTGCTCTTGCTTGACCTTTGCTCTTGCTTTGCCTTTGTCTTGCCCTTTGTAGTAGCTCCCTCCTCTCAAGAAAGCCTCCCACAAGATGATGGTGCGCCCGTCTCCTCAAGTGCGCCCCCTCCTCATGCAAAACTCAATAAGGTAACGGTTTCTCCCTTGCCAAGCGCCCTCAATCTCCCATGAAGTGTGCCTCCTCTCAACAAGATAAAACCCACCAAAGTAAGCGCTCTCCCTTTGCTTGATGCACCTTCCCTCCAAGAATGTGCCCCTCCTCAAGCAAATGCACCCCTACTCAAGCAATAACTCAATAATGGAAAGTATCCTCCCTTGCCATGTGCCTTCCATCTCCCACGGAATGCGCCTCACCTCAACAAGAAGGGAAACCTCAACTAGATGCGCCTCTCCTCATATGAAGCACCTCTCCTCTCAAGAATGCACCCTCCTTAAGTGCTTGCGCCCCTCTCTAGTAGCTTGCGCCTTCCATCACAAGATAGCCCATCCTCCATGATAAGCATTCCATAGTAGACTAGTGCCAAGGCCAAGCTCCTTCCAAATCCTCAAGCTTATGCGCCCTCCTTTCCTCAAGAAATCCCTCCTCTCCTCAAGAAATGCGCCCAAACTCTCCTCCTCTTCTCCTCTCCTCTCAAGTGACGAATGAGTCTCATAAATGCACTATACCCTCCTTTAGCCTCCTTTGGCCAAACCCTAAAAGATCAATGGCCTAGATCCAATCTAGCCAAGTCTAATCAATGGGTGAGATTCAATCCCTAAATCTCACTTAGGAAACCCACTTTCCTTAGTTTGCTTTATGTCTATTAATTCACCCACTTTGTGAATTAATTGTCACTTTAATGATTTAAGTGACATATTTCACTTTTGACTTAAATCTCTTAAGTCAAAGTGAAATTAGAATCATAAAGTAAAATAACAACGGCAATAGTCTCCCCCTTTGTGTTTAGAGACTCATAAACACATGGGGACCACTTTCCAAGGTACCCAAATCTCAACAGTATCAATAAACTGCATACCAGAACAAGAAACCATTTTCCAAACAGAAAATCACCAAGATGGCATAGCAGCCTCTGATAGCCTTGTGTTGAGAAACCTTGATAGCCTCTCTGTGCAAGTAGAGGTGTTGCCCCAAACTAAGTCTGTAGATACTTTCATCAAGGACACCACTAGGGTCTTGGATTCTCACGATGTTTTGATGACACCATCTGATCCTGTTGAGGAGTCTTCCCTGAGAGAAGATTTGCAAGTACCTCATTATTCTTTTCCTCCTTGCCTTGATCCTAAAAAACGAGTATCCATTGGAGGTGAGTTACTAGAACCAGAATCAGCTGCATTAAAGAGCCAAAGTAGAGGTGTTGGGGATGCACATACTCTTAAATTAAATAAGGACCAAGAGGTAATAAGTGAAATTCATATACTACAATCGTATATGAACAAGGGACAAGAAGTTGTGAATTCAATTATCTAAAATCTCACATAACCACCTCTATTTAACACTCGTAGACATGACACAAGAATCAACTCACCCACAAAAACAAAGTCTACTGATTTCCAAGTCTCATATAATCTATAGTTTGATGTTGAAGGACAACCAAAGGGAAATATTTTGAAGAATGATTCTTTGCCTGTGTTCAAAGAAGAAATCGTTTCTAAAACTCCTAAAAATGTGTCAAAAAATACAACATCTACTTCTTTTAGCCTAGACTATGCACAAACTAAAGGTTTAGAAGTAGAAATAGGGGAATCATTATCAAGTCTCAGGAACTCCTTAAACGCAGATTGTGGGTAAACTAAGGGCATTTCTCTTGAATCTATATCAGCTATTAACCTCGAAGATCAGGAGGAAAGTAAATATGTTGTTGGTTTTACAGATACTCTTGATGAAGATAATAACGCATTCTTAGAACTCGAAAATTTCTATGCTCTCTACACAGAGCTTCTTGCTAATCGTCATTTACAGGGAGATCTACAAGATTATCCTACAGTGGTTCATTTATATTCTGATTCTGGAAATAAAATACGAAGTGAAAGAAAGTCAAAGTTTACAAATATTGAACACATGTCTTTACAGAATGTTTCAACTCAACCTCGCCAATTACAAATCTACCTGGAAGGAGAGAAGGTAAATGTTCAAGCTCTGGATAATAAAAGACACTCATGGAGTTAGTTCATCTGAGAGGCAAAAAAATCGAGATTCTTTGTTCACCTACAACCCGCAATCTGAGGTCCAAGAGCCAAATGAAGTAAAGGTTAATTATGATAGCCCTGTATTTGATGATGACATTTCTTTGTCAGAAGTGGACCTATGTAGGGCTGAATCATTCCTTGACCATATGCAGACAGGAGTTATCAACCACCCAGAGCAAAAGCTGATTGCAACAGGAGCAGATTATGCAACACAACAAATTTTCGGATCCCCAAGAAGAAGCAACAATAGATATGCAACACATCATCATCCATAATAAAGCAAATAATGACGTGGACGAAGAATCATTTTCAACAAGCTTTATTTTGGAACTTCAAATTAATTGTCATGAGCAAGTACGCCACTTACCTTTAGATTCCTTTCAAGTGTTCCATATTTATCATAACCATTTTCAAGACATCATTAGAACTTGGCTGGAGTCATCATTTTCTCAGCGCTTTCCAGAAAGTGGTGAGTGTCTGCTGCTCCTTGCTATGAATTACTTTCTTGATGCTACAAGTCTTTCGATCTTTCGATCTTTCATGAGGAAATATTTCAGCCACTTAAACCTATGCAAAGATTTGATTTTCCTTTAGGTCCTAAAATCCTTGGATGGCTACATTGGCATTATGATTTTACTTGACAGAAAGTTGCCAATGTTTAGCTTAGGAAGTACGATAGGTTTATTTTATAATTTCTTGTTTTCCAGAATGAAGGTTATGGTTTAGTTCTAATTTAATTTTTCTCATACAGCTTAGTTTTCTATTAAGTTACTTTGTTACTTCTTTCTCTTATCGTATAGATAGCTGTCTTATTTTTCTTTACTGAATAGTCTGGTTTTTCTCTCTAAATTTCATGTTTGGATTAAGCAATGAAGTTTTCTTAATTTGACATATAAGCCATGAGCAGAAGCACGTTTGATAAAGGAGATTCTCTCGATTGTCGAAAATCCCTGCAACATGAGATTGTTAAGCTGGAAAATCAGATTAGAAACATCCAAACAGGTATGGATTTTGTTCAATTCAAGAACAAGATATTTTGTTGATTCTTATAATGTTGATTTTAGAAGCAAATCTCCAATCTATTTGATGGGGAACATATGTTGGACAGTAAACTCCATCAATGAATTTTATCATAAAATTGTGCTATCAGAAAGGTGCATTTGTGTTGGATGCTTTTGCTCTTCCACCTAGATTTACTAAACTCAGAAGATAAGTTGTTTTAAGGCTGACAAAGTTTATCTAATATAGGGTCTTGATATAAATAAAAAATGAAAAAATCATGTTTGAAGAGCAATGCATAGAACTTGCCATGATGTCTGATCAATTGTTTTGGTCATGTTATTTTCTGTTGGTCATGGCTTTATCCTATGAAGGTCTTATATGCAAGCATGTACTGCAGAGAAATCTGCATATTTGATGGAGTACAGAACCTATACATGAATCATTAAGTGAAGAAATATCCCTTGAAGCATTGAAGACCTTGTTTTTTCAAAAAAATTGGCATATGTCTAGAGCATAGCAATCTTAAAATTTCAATTAAATTTGCTTTATGGATGATGCCTTTAAGTTTTTTGCATATCTATTTTAGGCTCTACTCTCTTTCATTTCCTTTTGAATAAGCAAAACCTGCCTCACACTTGAACGATGTGCCTATGCAGGGATGGAATGTACCACTGGCTAATGAGTGGCAAAGGAGACATGGAACAGAATCTGAGAAGTGGTTTTGGAACACTGCATGGCATGTACACAGAGAGAACTTGGCGAGCAAAAGATTCAGAAGATATCATATGAGATACACATTATAGGAAAGAAGCCACTAGAGAAAGCATTCACCCCTTCAAACCCAAGTATTCTTGCAGGTCCAAGGGTAAAATATATTGTACTTGGTATGTGCATCCAATGGAAAACCTTAGTTCATGATAATTGGAAGCACCAAGGGGTTAGAAAACATTATTAAAGATAGTCTGAGACAACCAAGGAATTAACTAGTATAAACAAGCTGCTTATCTTAATTAATTTCCCATAGAAATTGGTTTTTCTTCTAGAGCCTTTTTGAGCATTGGTTTTCAAATGATTCATGTTTGCTTCTAAATGGAATGCAGTGTATAGCAACTTTGTCGTCATTGTTTTTGTGTAATTCCTTACTTACGATTCACTTTCTGCTCATTAAAGATTCACGGTTTTCATCCCAAAAATCTAAATGAGTCAATCCTTGGTTGTCTCCGCACAGTTCACGGGATATCCGATTTCATCAGGAGTACCATTGGGATCAAACAGGGTTGCCCCTATCCCCCACCTTGTTTGGGATTTACATTGATGAGTTGGAGGCCTTTCTTCACGAACATATCCAAGATAACGGTGGGTGCCTCCTCCACTGGGTCCTAATGTCCATCTTTCTCTTTGTTGATGACATGGTCCTCCTAGCATCATCTCCAGAGGGGTTATAGAGACAATTGCATGCCTTAGTTCTCTTCTACGACCTTCAACAGTTGACGGTCAACCTCGGTAAAACCAAGGTTATGATCTTCAACGGGTTGAAAACCTCGTACCTTCATTTCTTCTTCAGAGGAGAAGAGATAGAGATCACTAGCACCTACACATACTTGGGGGTGCAATTCTCAAGACCCCGCTTCAATTTGCGACCGATCCTCCAGCCTTGGATCAACAAGGGCTACGGATCCTCAGCCCTTCTCGAGAAACAATGCTTCTGACACCATTTTCAAGACATCTCATCCAAGATGTCCTTCATGGACTCCCCTATCCGACCCACTGTTCTCTATGGCTCAGAGATTTGGGAGCCTTCTTTACTCGAGTCTGATTGGGCCTTAGCTTAGAGAGTTCGGACCCTTCTCCTCCGACGCATCATTAGATGCAAGCATACAATCCCTCAGCACATTATCCTAGTAGAGTTTGGGGCCCGACCCTTCGGACTTGAGACAATGTTCAGACTGGTTTCTTTTCTGTATTGCATCCGGAGTATCGTTGACTCGATGAAGGGGTTGGACTAGTGCCCATACTTGGCCTATTGTTCTTCAGATACCATTGGCCTCTTTAGCCCTTTGAGCTAGGCTCGAGGTTGGTTCACAAGGGTTTAAAATCTTTTGGAGTCCGTGGGCATTCAGATGGACTGTCTCCCTCCGTTTAGATATTCCTTAGATGCACCTGGCCACCTCCTACCTACTAGACACGAGTTGAACAAGATCATCAAGGATGACATTTACAGGTAGTTGATCCAGGTCACTTGGGTTAACCCTCAGGGAGGGTTGCACCCAAAGATGGCCTTCTACATTGAGCCCCAACAATGGCCTTCTATGTTGAGCACTTCTTGGAGCTTAAAGACAGGCTCATTGTTCGACCACAGTACACACTCTGTCATTGGGTGCACGCTCTTTGCATTTCCCAAGGCCAGTTTAGAGTGGGTTCTCATAGACTTCGTGTAGAGACCGACCACCAGATTGATCGATCAAACAGGATCTCCATCTACAAGAGGTCAAAACTGAGGAGCACTTTATCATCCGCTGCCCCATCTACTATGAGATTAGGGGGTAGTTCCATTGCCTTTTTAGACGGACTCGAACCCTCACTGGCTTCTTCAGATATTCCAACCAGATATGCTTGGCCTTATACATGCAGGAGGCCCTCAGGCTTCAAGCCCATTTTCTTCAGCCTACTACTAGATCAGACTCTATTCAGCGGATCACTTCTTGACATTGCTACCCTCGGGAAGGGGCACTAATAGACAGACTGATAATGCCACAACTTCAAACTCCAGATCAGTGCGGACCCGTGGGACCTTCCCCTATCCCACGAGATTTCAGCGACATGACCAAATTAGATCCCTCATCAGGGGACAAACGACATCCCCCAAGCCTCAACAACAAACTACCTCTTCCAGACAACAACGCACTGGACAATCCTGACATCCCACTAGTTCTCCCTCTAGACATCATACTATACTAATATTTCTTCATTCGGCCTTGGATGTTAGGAGATATGGGTCTATTCCATGACAGACCTACCTCATTACTTTTGGTTCTTATTCCTGGATCTTCTCCTCCTATACATTTTCGCTGCTAAGTGGGTTTCTAGGCTTGGACTCGAGGGTTGTTCATCAACTTAGCTCTCACACTCTACTCTAATTTAATTTCTGCATCTTGCCTTTTATAGGAGACCTTTTGATACCCCTGCTTTCTAATGACATCATTGTACTTAGCAGTCCCTTTAACCTACTTTTGTGGTCATCAGTCGGACATTAATAAAATCATCTTATCAAACTTGATTTTATTGTTTCAAATGCTCTTTTACCTTGTTATATTTATCAAAAATATGTTGTAGGTCTGAACTTACTTTTGGTTGATTCACCTTGCATTTTGAGTTTCCTAGTTCGTCATCCTTTGGCCTTTTAGTTTTTTTAAGAAGATTCCAGACCTATCTTGAGCATTGTTTTTCTTTAGATTTTTGTAGTTTGCAATTTCATATCCTCTTTGCTTTCAAGCTTGGTGATCTATTTGGCACAGCTAAGTGAAGCCAAGAAAATATTGTAAGTTGTTTATTATAGAAGGGGAAACTTAGCAATCTAGAACAATGTTACCGGGGGAATCCTCCTAGGGGCCAATCTAAATCGGCGTATCTTTCCAATCTGAACATGCATGGCAGTGTTGCCCCACAACCACAACGTTGGGCAACACAAGTGCTTTCACAGGTGGTGAACACTTCTTCTGCAGAGAGGTATTGGAGCACCCTACAATTTCGTCCACAATGTCAAAATAAACAGGTTGAATGTTAATTGGTCAAAGAGCTTGGTTTATGTGCATTACAACTTGCAATTGTTGTCCCATTACTGTGACAAGTCAAAGATGGATAAACATATAAGACTTGGGACAACAATCCAAAGGAGGATAATTTGAAAGACGGAGTATTGGTTTTGGAGAAATTGGAAAATGCTCTTATTGATTATGATGATCGTGTTGAGATGCCACCCCCATCCACTGCCATGGTCCCCCTGACTAGGACTCCAACTGCATCCAGTAGTGGCTTCAGGTTCAATTCCACTTCCATCTGCTTCTACATAGTTACCTCCTGCTTCGGCTCCACTACCACCACATGGAGGCTCACATAGCAATCATGGTGGTGCAAAGAGGAAGGACAAGTAGATAGAAATTAGAATAATTGTTTCCCCTTTTTCACTATTTTATGGCATAGACTCATAATCTTTAGCAACCATCCCAATTTAGCGTTATGGACCTTTCGATCTTCATACTTCAATTAAACTATCATTTTAGAACTTATGCAAATGGCCTATTTTATAAACATAACTATTTGGTCATGTTGATAGTGTTAATTATTGAGCTTAAACAGATAACAAAAGTTAACAGTAGTGTTATTTAACCTTTAAAAGATAAACTGAAGCATATGAATCATTGGAAGAACAACATTCACAGAGTGCACAAGTATTTATCATGTGAAACCCTCAAGGGGAAGAAAACCCAGCAAAACTTCTTGTGATATATTTATCAGTCAAATAAGTACAATGACAGTACAAGACTTCTCTTCTTGAGAGAGATAAGTCAAAAGCACTTATTGTTGTTTCTGTGTCTTCTAACACCTCTCAGCCTCTACCACGGTCTGTCCTCAGCATAAACTCAGACCTGTAGCTATTGTTGTCCACCTGATTTTGTAGTTGTTGCTGTCTTAAATCTGCCCTTGAAGCTGCCCTTTTAATCTGCCTCCAAACATTCAGATTTGGTGTCTTAGTCAGCCACAAATTCGGCCTCCTAGTGCTGTCTCTGAACAAAGTTATTCTGCTTCAGTTATTGACCTTCTAGTTGTTGTCCCAGAACAGAGTTAATGTCCTCCTAGTGCTGCCCAGGACAGATTTATTCTGTCTTCTGTGTGCTGCCTCATAACAGAGTTATCCTATCTTCTAGCTGCTGCCCCCAGAATAGAGTTATCATACCTCAGAGTTGTTGTCTCCAGAAGTGAGTGAATTGTGTATTATGAGGGGCGCCTCCCCTTCCTTTATATAGGTTAGGCAACCCCTAGGATAGGGCCCGACCTAGGTTAGGGTAGGATAGACTTTAGGTTAGGTAAGTTAGGTTAGGGCCGACCTAGCTAGGGCGGTTAGGGGGCCGACTTACCCAAGTCGGTTAGAGGAGGGCAACTTAGAGGCCGACTTTCCCAAGTCGGTTAGAGGAAAAATATCCTCTGCAGCTACTTAAATTTCAACACTACCTCTCAGCAAAGAGGGTATTCTCCAGGCATACATATCCACACAGTTCCTTTTAGTCTTTGCACATGACCATTGACTTGTTGACATCCACACAGGATCTATATATCACAAGAAGTTCCGTAACCTTATACAGATGAGGATCATTTCATGGGATTTGATCATCTAGTTCTCCTTAGCCATGGTCAATTGCTAGAGTTATTTCACTTAGGGGTGGCCAGTCCCTAAGGAATACTCATAGCTCATCTTGAAGACCTAAGAGAACCTTTTCACATTACCTTGTCTTGACTTTTGCTTTGCCACACAAAGCTCACAAGACTTATGGCAGTATCTTCTTGCCTTGACTTACAAGGCTTTTCTCCAAGTCTCAAGTCAGCCTTGACATACAAGGCAGTCTTGGAGAATTTCTTGTCTTTGACTTTTGTCTTTGACAYWWWGCTYWSAATKWCTTGTAGTAGCATTTTTTGTCTCTTGCCTTGACTTACAAGGCTTTTCTCCAAGTCTCAAATCCGCCTTAACATACAAGGAAGTCTTGGAGAATTTCTCATGATGTTGCAACCTTTAACACTCCCTCTCAGTGAGGGACGCATTTTCTGCCATACCAAGCTTGTCTCGGAAGTACACAAATTTTCCAAAGGACAAAGGCTTAGTCAATATATCTGCTATCTGCTCATCAGTATGAATGTACTGCAGCTTGATGACACGTCTTTGGACCATTTCTCTAATGAAGTGATATTTCATCTCAATATGCTTTCATCTGTCATGGAAGACCAGGTTCTCTGTGAGCTTCAAACAACTCTGGTTATCACAGTGGATAACAGATATTTCTAACCTCTATTGAAACAACCTGGACAAAAGATTTCTCAACCATATTGCTTCTCTGCTTGCATTATTGGCTACTATATACTCTGCTTCAGTTGTATTTTGTGCTATGGAGCCCTGTTTCTTGCTAGACCAAGATATCATAGCTGAACCCTAAGCTAAAACAGTATCCAGAAGTACTCTTCCGATCCAATGAGCTCCCAGCCCAGTCTGAATCAGCATAAACATGAAGCAACACTCCTCCACTGGAGATGTATCTAAGTCTATATGCAATGGACCCTCTCAAATATTTGAGGACATATTTGGCAGCAATCCAATGTCTGTGTCTCGGCTCAGACATGAACTGACTCAAGGCACTTACAACAAAGCATATATTTGGCCTTGTATGGATCAAATACATCAAGGATCCAATAAGCTTCCTGTATATAGATGGGTCCACCAAGTTTGATTCAGAATCTGACTCATGCAACTTCTTTAAGTTAGATACCATGGGTGTAGACATGGATTTACAATCTAGCATACCAAATCTGCGCAGTATATCAACTATATATTTTCCTTGAGAAACGAAAATTTCATCTGTTCTTTGCCATACTTCCAAACCAAGGAAGTAATGCATGAGTCCAATGTCTTTAATTTCAAATTCAGAAGTGAGCTCCCTCTTACATTGGGCTATCAGTTGTTCCTCTCCTGTAAGAAACAAATCATCAACATATAGAACCAAAATCAGGGGATTATTTTCTATTACCTTGAAATATAGGTTGGGATCAGCTGCACTCTTGGAGAAGCCCAGGCTCTGAAGAAAAATGTCAATTCTCGCGTACCAAGCCCTTGGTGCCTGTTTCAACCCATATAGTGCTTTCTTTAATTTGCACACATGCGATTCTTTTCTATGAACCACGAAACCCTTTGGTTGTTCTAAATACACTTCTTCCTCAACTTGACCATTGAGGAATGTTGTCTTTACATCCATCTGGTGAAGTTTCCAACACAGAACTGAAGTGAGGGATATGATGGTCATGATGGAAGTGTACCTTGCAACAGGTGTGTAATATCCCCACTTTGGGACATCATTACATTACAGAGGGTTATGATGACCAAAGTAGCCAGATGGAGGTTATAGCGAGTACAGAGATTATTGAGAGGTATTTTGGGGTCCGGCTTGCATCGCTCATTCCATTTCATCATTATGATCCATTCTGCACATGTTGGCTTTGGTGTCATTGCATTCCGACGATTTCCATGATTTTGAGTATTTTGAGCTATATGTTAATTAAATTCACTGAAGAGGTCATTTTGGGCACAATACTTGGAGGAACCTCTCAATGTAATAGCTCATTGGAATAGGGAGGAACAGGACTACAGGATAGGATGATAAGAAGTGACTTTCAGTGGCCAGAGAAGCCACTAGGAGAGATAAGGCGCTTTTCAAAGGTAAAAAGGTTAATTAATTAATTAAAGTGATTTAATTAATTAATTAATAATTAAAAAAGAAAAGTCACTTTGGAGAGACAAGGGGATGCAGGAAGTATAAATAAGAAGCAAGGGCCTCTATTCATTCATTCATGTATGTTTATCATTTTGATATCTGGCTTCTAGCTAGAGAGCCCATACCTTGGGGGTTTTGAGGGTTTTGACTTAACAAACCCTAGAGGACGATTCGGCGATGAAACATTCCACCTAGCTTGTCCCAAGCTTGGTCTCGGGGATGCAATACTCCTCCACACCATTCTAGTTCGGATCTATTCAGTGCGGAAGGGTTCTACACCAGCCACAGGCACAGGAAGAAGGGCGCACCATTGGGGATTTCCAGCAAGGGGGCCGCACCATTCTTTGAAGGAGGTTCGTTCCAAGGGATTGGAAGGGCTTCGGCAGATTCTAGCACCTGGATTTTCATTGCAGGGTCTTGGCCATTAGATCTAGTGCATTCCGGAGGAGTTTCATGAGCCATTTGATTTATTGGATGCATTGGACGAATTGGAGAGAAGGAGAACATTTTTTAGATTCATATCTATTCCGTTTGGGGGGGTTATACTACAGATCTCACCCTAAGACTTTACCTAGTGACTTGTCGTGTCCCGATCTATCTTCCTAGTGAGTTTCAGGGCATTTGGAGGTCTCCTTCATCGGGGCCAAATTATTGGGCACATTTAGGGTTTCAGGAGGGCACAGCTTCATTGGAGGATTCAGCATTTGGAGGAATTATCCATAGCATTTTGGCCTGAGACTTCAGGAGGGGGATCTTATCACCCCGATCTATCATTTGGCCGAGCTTGGACTCATTTGGAGGTTTTCCTTAGTTGGGCCGAATTATTGAGGGTTTCGGTCTTCCAGCAGAGCGTGGCCTTTCCAGTTGGAGGTTTGGTATTGCTTACGGCCTAGCTCTCTTCCAGTATTTGGTCTTCATTGAGTATTCAACCCTTGGATGCTTGTAGTATTCTATTGGAGTATTTTGTAGCAGCTTCTATTGTGTTTATTGGAGCCATATGTTGAGCATTCCAGATCAGCCTCTTCATTGTAGCAGGTTCTTATTATTATGAATAAAGATCAGATCTGAATCATTGTTGGGTTGTCTATTGCATTGTTGGTCTTGCATATGGTTGAGGTATGTTTCGTTGCTTTATCTTCTTATCTATTGCTGCAAACACACATACAAGTCATCAATATAACCCTAGTGCAACCTAAGAGACAATAATAAGCAAAGTGTTTGACGAAATGCCACAACCAGTAAAGGTTTAAAGTACACCCAAACCGTAATGTTCCTGGCATAATGGCTTGGGAACATTACAGTGGTATCAGAGCTTAAACTCCTGCCAGCCTGAGGGTCTTCCATAAGGAGAGATGGATGTGTGGGATTTTACAGGAAGGATTGTTGATTGTGAGAGGGAATATCAAACCCTCAATGAGAATCTCA